>CM076573.1:309864814-310207520 GCA_034641835.2 Pinus albicaulis
GAATGAGCCACACACATACATTTAGTGGATTAGCTCCAAAGTGTCTCAAGGGCGGATTCTTTGACAACCTCATTCCTTATTTTTCACCGCTCTATTTATCTCTAGCACTAATTGGTCACTATTCCAACAATGCTAGTAATCCAAGAAGCACATATGTAAGCATGTCGTAGTTAATTTGTACCAACCAAAATTCTGTGTGATTATTCATTCAATCGTGTTGAATTATCTCGGTCCTTACTATGACCATGACTACTCCAAAGATACATGTTAATATATAATTGAACATGCACGCTAAGTGAACTCGCTTGAACTAAAACGAGGCCTGGATAATCCTATTGTTTCTGTCCAACCTGGGGCTTGACAAAAAGAACCTTAGAGTTTTGTACCCAACACTTCACAAAAACCGTTGGTTCTTGTTGGTCTACTAGGCTGCAGACTCACTCAAGCATGGTTAATTAATGGTAGAGCATGCGCTCTTACTGCGTAAATGTAATCGTATTTTAATCTCCATGGCTGAAACACAACCCGGGCAACTCCCAAAAAATACGTAAAAAAAGACCAAATCAATATGTCGCTGATTCCGTCGTGATAATTGAAACATGTGCTCAACAACTCAAAAAATATGTAAAGAAAAAACCAAATCAATATGTCGCTCAATTCCTTCGTGGGAATTGAAGCCGATTGCCACATACAAACAGAGCTCCGATCCCCACTCTGAGGATGCCACGAGTATTTGGCCATAAAAAAAATTACATGGAAAATGGGATGTATGGAATGGAGGTGCCAACACATGTAAGATATTTTGCGTAAACATTGTTTAATAGCTGTCGTTTTTTTAATTACTAGAAGCGTTCTTATTTGAAACAACTTCTATAAATGAGTACGTGTACATTATATACCTTTGATTTGAATGTTAGACGATTCAAACCATCTCACTTAGATTAAATTCTCGTTATTTTAATCAGCTATACAAAGATAACGAATATCGATGTCCGTTTGGGAACTGAAGTTTAAAGGTAAAGGCCATATCTCGCAGATTCCAGATGTTCCACTTGTCTCTGTGTATGGTGGCTTCCTAGCACACACGCACGAAGTACTCACTTTCTGTTTTAGCACAACTTGCCTTTTCAAGTAATCTCTTGAGCTCTCCACTGGCAGGAACTGCTCTTCCGTCGTCTGGGAGCATGGTCGAGTTATTTGGTTTCCTTCCCTCACCTTACTCGTCGCGTTTGCCTTTCCCCCACTCGTGATTCTTCAAATGCAGAGGGTAGGGCAGAAGCTTCTACCTCATCTACCTCATACATTAAGGAAGAACTTCCGCTCGTGGGAGGTGACATGCCTCAGGTTCAGACTCGGTAGGTCGTTAGGTCAAAAGGCAAGTAGGGCAGGTCCTCGCGTATGAGTGCTTCAACAAAGACCGATTTTGTATGTTCAACTCCAAGGTAACTAGAGAGGTCGGCTTTTCCTTTGTGCGCATCTCATTGAACTTACAAATTACTTGGATTGGGCGGTGTTCCTTCTACGGGATCGGTTGACTTCTGATCTTAGCCACACCCTAAAGAACAGAATCCATACTTGATTAGACATGGAGCACCTCACTCAGGGAATTGAATCCACCCGTATTCTCAACCTCCGCCATATCCGCTCTTGGCTCTTCTCTTCGTTCTATGCGCTCGGAGCATGGTGGGAGTTATCTCGGATGAGGGTGCCTACTCTATTCATACCGACTAGAGCATCAAGATAACTAGAAGGGCAAAGGCGCATAAGGTCCAGAATCAGCTAATTTCATCTCTGCTATCAGGAAAAATACTTACCACCGTCAGCGTAGTAGAAGGATCTATTTACCCGGAAGGAGAAAGATCACGCAGCGATGATAGGAACAATGATTTCGTTAGGTAGGAACAATGGGTGAGGACCCGCGTATTATTCACCTCCCAAAACCACCGAGTTCGTAGGACTCCATTCGCCATGTGCAAGAGTGGCCGACTGTACAGTCGAAGGGGACGCTACATACATGTGCAAGCATGTAAACAAACGAGAGCACCCAGGAACTGCCACGCCAAGCGAGAAAGAAAGGGTAGTCTCTTCAAGTGAGTTTCTGACCGGGATTGCCCATCGGGTCAGATTGGAGCAATCAATCTATTATCCATCTTCCGTATCTACCATCGAAACACAATCAATTTGAACAGTTCGATCTATCGAGGTAAAATCTTTAAACGATTTCGACGCATTAGGTTTTTGCGTTTACCTGCTTTTTGAGTATGGGTTTTCTTCAGGCAGATCTTAGTGTTCCCGCAGATGCATAAACAGACCAAACAGCCAATGTCATTTCCGTTATGTTTTCGTTGGTCTTGCTGGCAAGTTGCATTAAGATACAAGGGGCAGCCATGGCCCTTAATCTTCCCGGTTTTCTTCTTTCATAAGCCACAAATAAATCGAGTTGTTTAAAAAATGCGCTTTATGTGAAATTTTCTTTTTTGCAAGCGGATCGTTTGTATGGGTGTTCAAAAAGATTTGCATTATTGCATCTCGCTCTTCGTGCATAATCCATTCCAAATTAAGGAGGTTCTTTCCGTTTTTTTCCATGCTTTTTTATTTCACCATGAAATGGAAGTTTAGAACCTTGCTCTTTCACCGTTTTGAGTCTCACACTAACATTGTTTAAGCACTTCCCTATAGATTTCAAATATAACATGTGATGCTCTTTCTGCTGCTTTGAGGTTCATGATTTGAAACTAAACTGCTGGCTCTGCCGATGCAGGTTTGTCTAAGTTTACCATATGAATTCAAGCTATACCGTTGCATATGGTCTTTCCCAGCATAGGAGACAGTAAGGTGTCTGCTTTTTTGGATATTGACCGCCTTTCCCACGAATTCCCGAGTTTGCATTATGGGAGCAGGTAGTGCCCATTTGCTCAAGTCTTTTCCTCAGAGTGCCTTCTTCGGTGGTGTATCTATAGAAATGGTTTCTGTAGGGGTGTTCGTTGTTCTCAAAGAGGTCACAAGTGCAATTCTTCATTTTAAGACTTCCATTGATTCTCAAGAATCCAATGGACAACTCGGGATATGAGGAGATTTAATTTTCGTATGTATTTGGTCCCGTTGTTGATTCAACAGAGAATTTAGGAGGAGTTCCTTCCCTTCAGATCCTCAAACCATAAATCGACAGACAGAGCACCGAAACATGTTACTCAAAACATTGGAGTTGACGATTTTGGAGTCGCTTTAAGGTGGTTGGACAAGGTGGCTTGGCAAGGTGTTCCAGGTTAAAAGAAATGGCACATCGTAGATTTATACTATGAAAGTTATGAGGAAAGACAGAATTATATGGAAAAGAATCATGTCGAATACATAAACGCTCGAAGGGACATTATGACAGATTGTGCATCCATTTATTGTCTGCGCTCGTATATTCCTTCCAAAAAGCGCTTGCCTTATCTCTCAATTTTGGTTATGATGCTCTTTCTATCGTTCTTTTGAGGTCTATGATTTGAAAACTAAATCGTTTGGTCCGCTCTACGTGGTGTTTAAGTCGAAGCTTACCATATGAATTCAAGCTAATAATCGTTGCATATGGTCTTTCCCTTGCTATAGGAGACAGGGTAGGTTCTATTTTTGGATAGCTGACTCGCCTTTTCCCACGAATTCCCGAGTTTGCATTGGTGTATGGTAGTGCCCATTTTGCTCAAGTCTTTCCTCGTAGCCTTCTTCTCGTGGTGTATCTATAGAAATGGTTTTTGCAGTGGGTGTCTGTTCTCAAAGGTCACAAGTGAAATTCTTTCATTTTAAGACTCTATTGGATTCTCTCGAATCCAATGGACAAACGGGATATGAGAGATTGAGAATTTTTCTATGGCTTTGGTCCCTTTCGTTGTTGATTCAACAGAGAGGAGGAGTTCCTTCCTTCCTAGATCCTCAAACCATAAATCGACAGACAGAGCACCGAAAGTCAAGGTTACTCAAACATTGGAGTTGACTTATTTTGAGTCGTTTAAGGTGGTTGGACAAGGTGCAGGCAAGTGTTCCAGGTTAAAAGAAATGGCACATCGAGATTTATGCTATGAAAGTTATGAGGAAAGACAGAATTATGGAAAAGAATCATGCTTCTAATACATAAAAGCCGAAAGGGACATTATGACAAGGATTGTGCATCCCTTTATTGTTCACCTCGATACTCCTTCCAGGTGCCACTATCTTATCTCCCGAATTTTGCTATGATTGTTTTTTCCCTGCAATTTTAATTCTAAATTCCATTGTGGTAATGCAAAGATGGCTAGTTCTCTTTTAGTGCCCTCCTCTTCGTCATCCATCCGTAGAATGTGTCCTCATCTTCTATCATCCATTCAGAGAATGTCCCTTATTCATGTGTGGCCCAATAATTTTGATCCCTACGGAGTTTGCACTCGTGATGTACAATTTCAAAGTCAATATATTCTGCCGTTGTCAATTATGTTCGATATATATTCATATTAATCATCACATCTATCGTGGAGAAATGTTACAGAGTTCTCAAATTTTCTGAAACAATCATTGCATTCGAGCTGCTTTAAAGGGAATCTACAAATAAGTATTGTCTTCTTTGAATAGAGTACACGTAGGAGCAAGCAAAAGTTCTATACTATGAAGATTGGTACCACCGAGTCATTCCCAAACTACACGAATGGGTACCACACTCAGACTGTGAGTCCTTGCAAGGGGCAAAATCTACTTGCCATTCTTTCTATACACCAAATAGGCCTTTCTACTTGCCAATGACGTGCAACCACTAACCAAAGAACCGTAGCACATTTTCGTATGTCCACTTCATTAATCGTCTCATTCCTTCTTTCTTCTCTATACACCAACAAAGCCTTCTACTCACAATCGTCTATTCCTCACCTCTATTGATACCTGATGCCAACTGGGTGTCTAACCTAGGATCTACATCTTGTCAAAAGTATATGTTTGTAACTATGCCACATCCCTTTTTTCATAAAATTTGAGTAATACCATAAATTAATACCCATACCGTTGACTAAAAAAGAAATTTACAAGTTCCAACACACCAGATTTTTAAGCCCAAATTCCACTGTCCCCGCACAACAACAACAAATGCATCTCATAAATACTTTATCAACCACAAATCAAATACAACACTTCGCTTATACTACCAATTTGACACAACAATCAGCAGAGTGTGCACTATGCCGATGCAATCCAACTTAACACTTCAAATACTAAGATACTTTTGGAATCAATTCAAACTTGCCAATGCTTCCATGTTTCAATTTTGGAAATTCTATTGTTCTATGTTTCAATTTTGGAATCAATTCAACTTGCCATCACTCACAACTCAAAGATTAGGTAATGGCGTTTCCCTTTTTTGGTCAAAGTTTCTTCGACTTGTATGTTAGACTGCCATTGAGTTCCAGATCCGTGCCTTGGGGACTTGTTTGGGTATTTATCCAACCTTAAACTCATTATTGTTGGTTGGCTTGTTTAGTCGTAAACTCTAGGTTTGGGGTCACTAAGCAAAGCTCCGTATTTATAGCTTCAAGGTCAATAAATACATGATTCACGTGAGTGGCATTTGTGTAAATGTGGGTAGTCTAACCTAGGGCTTCCCGACATGTTCTTGTTGCTGTATATGTTATTAATGAATTGGTATTCACTGTCTCTCCATTGTGTGTTTTAGGTGTTTATTTCATGTGTGCATATGTGATTCTATAATCGAACAAAACCTTTAATTAACTGATTATGTTGCAAGGAGTGGTCGCTTCGATTACATCTTGTTTGCTCTATGTGTTCACAAAACATAAACTTTATCTTGTAATGGATTTATAAATGGTGGGCACCTCTCTTTTCAGCTTCTCAACGACAAGGGCTCTTCGTGTATCTTCCATCTTTCGTCGTGTTTTCTGTGGCTCGATGCTTGTTTCTCCCAGTGCTTCTGAGTGCTCTGTTTCTCTAATATGTTTAATTGTTGTGTTTTTCTATGTGAGGATTTATCGGTTTACGCTATGAATAATTTCATTGCCTCATACCTTCATCAAAATGGATCAGCTCACCTGATCTAAACCTGAGAACATTCTTCTAGATTCCGGCTGGGCATGTAAGTGCATGTGTCCTTTGTAAATTATCTCATTAGGACTATCATTTTTTATGCAAAGTGAGGAAGACAGCTATAAATAGTAAATGTAAATCAAATGCTTATGCCTTTTTTCTTGTTATATCCTTGTTAGTTCAAATGTCATGAATTTTCGGTCAGATATTCTTATAACATACTTTAAAATATCACAAATGCTAATCCCCATTGGGCAACATTTCTTAGGTTAAGTTTGATCGATTTTGGGCTAGCAAAGGAAGTAAATGAGCTCGGTCGATCCAATAGTATGTGGACTACATTTTATATGCCCCGAAATTATTCAAGCTAAAGGCCATGGTAAGTCATGGACTGGTGAGGTCAGAATTTTTCCAGATAGGAGATGCTCACAGTGATTGTAAGTCATTGACATTTGTAAAATTTTAGGTGTCGGGCATTGTTAATTCACATCTCGAGCATTAGCTTTTTTTAGAGCTATAGCCTCTCCATTCACGGTAACAACCGCCTTAAAGTGCAAAAATAAAATTATTAAGGATAAAGTTAAATTGCCACCTTTTTTTGACTAGCTGAAGCCCATTCATTGTCAGAAGGTAAGTTTCTCAACTTTCCTCTTTCAAATTCATAAGTACGTTATTGTCAGTGGAATAGACCATTAACATAGTGAGGTTATTGCCTTCATATGATGTACCGTCACAGAAGGAATCCAAGCAAGCGGCTAGGCGTTGGAGCAAGTGGGAGTGATGACATCAAAGGACAAGTGGTTCAAATCAATTAGCCTGGCAAATCAGAAGCTACAGACAGAGCAAAATGCTAAAAAGAAAGATTCAAGCTCGATGTTAAGGGGGAATTTTTATCAAATAATTTTGAGGTTTCGACTAACATGCCATTTGATGATAATGAACCGCCTTCAACCCCAAAGGCTAACAATTATCAGCATCATTTCGTAAACTACACATATATCCAACCTAATGACACGGCTACTAGCCTTCTTTTCCCATACAAGGAACCAGTTTCGTATCAAGAAACAAAAGTCATTGGAGATAACTTATAGTTCTCATGCATTTTAATTGTTTTGGAAAATAATTGTATCATGTTGTAGAAATTGGATTAACTTACTTACCATTCATTCATTATTTATTAGAGAAACTTTGATTCATTCATTTTGAGAAAATATTTAACTTTAACAAAATTAATCAAGTAGATGCTATTATGACGTGTAATGTGTAATGGGTGTATAGGTGAGATGCAATAGAATAATGTCAATATTAATAATAAATTACAAATAAAAATATCGTTATATATAGTATTAATTGGATTTATTTCAAACAATTGATAGTTGACAGGAATAATTATGTTGAAGTGATCTTGAAACTATTTTTAAATTTCAAGGATTCTAAAGAATAATCCCCTCTTATAGTAATAAAAGAGAATGGCAATTTTCAGCACAAAATATTTTTATTTCTAGATGTGATTGATTGGTATTGGGTATGGTAAGAATAATGCTTCACATGGAAGTTTTGTGAGGATGCGGTGAACATTTGAATCAATACGTGATACTGAGACTAATTGATTAATGAGAGGTTAGTCTTTATTTGTAGTTGTCCGTAATTGCAAATGACTTCTTCATACTTAGCACACCGCCCCAAATTCGTTGCATGCATAGTGGTACAAAACTGTGACCATGCTTTGTGGTAAACATTCTAATGATTTTTTCCATTTTTTTATTTCAATTTAATTTTTTCCTTTTTCTCCAATTTTTGTCATCTTTAAAACAACAAAAATATTTCCGCTGTGCCTGAAATAACCTAGTAATCCGATCAATTGATTAAACTTCCGCACTGTTCCATTATGGTTTTTTTCTTCTATATTACTATTTCCTATGTTACCGCCATACAAATATTTGCAACATATGGTGCAATTGCTAGTTATAATATAATGCATGTGTTACATATCCTCTTCAATGAGGATTCCACAAGATTCAATTGGTGGGTTTATCAACTTTTTTCTTTTTTTTATTCGCTATTTGAAACAATTGACAGAGAATTCACACCTAATTTCACATTTGTGTTGCTTTGATATATATATATATATATATATATATATATATATATATATAAACTACTACTTTCATTTTGTGTAGATAAGGACCTGAAGAAACCCATTTCAAAAATTTTCATATACCCAACGCCCACCTGCATATACTTTATATAAATTTAAAAATTATATACCCCTGTGCCCACTTTCTATACCATTTACAACATTTTTTTGATTCACCTAAACAACAATGGTCAAGTCAAATCCTTTCTATACCATGTACGACATTTTTAATATTTTTTCTAATTGGATAAAGTAAATGTTTCAATTAAACAACATTACAATGTAGGACATTTTTTATATTTTCTAATTCGGATAAAGTGTTTACTGTTTACCTCTTTCAGTCACATTGATTGACCTCTGTTGATCGCGGCCATCTAAAGCTTGGTTGAGATATTTTTTGTGAAATAATTCACCTCGTCCATTACTTATTCACCGAGAAATGAAATGGCTAAGCTTCCTAAGTAAACATTCTACCATATCATTTTACACCCATTGTGAATAATTATTGTGTTTCAGTCAACTTACCGTGCAACGACCAAACAATATTATCGCATCGAAGTTCGTGATCAGCAGGTATGTACCCCAGGCAACGGCTATATTCTGTTTTTCTGGTGGGCAAGCGAAGTTGTGTTTTTCGGAAACTAAGAACAATTTTTTACATAAGCAGAACTCTGCTTTCAATGCATGCTTATAACACATAATATATACCACTCATACATAAATTTAATTTTAATAAATGATAAATTTTCTATCCGCAGGGACTACCATTGCTTGCAACCTTGTTAATTTATGGTGGTTTTCAGTTCCCATATATTTATATGACAATTTGGATCATAATAAAATTAATGTATGTGACATGCTTTAGAATTTAATCATTATATTTTTTTACTTAGTTTTCATGTAAAACCATCACACTTACGAGTATAATTGTCACATTTATAATATTATTTGTCACATTTATAATATTATATTGGTAGTTGTTATGGTCAAAAACATATCATTCCTCCTAAAAAAGATTAAGGTTTCAAATATAAAAGAGGGTAAAGTATGTCAAGGCCTATAAATTTTATTTCTAGCATTAACATCTTAAGAGAAACCATAATTGCTAATTAGAGGCCTATTCTAAGCAAACCCAGCAGAAGAGGATTTGTAAGTATTAGGCGCACCAATGGTTAACTCTTCGATGGTAGATATATTATAAAGAGAAATTCTACAACAATTAATGGTGTATTTGGAGCATATTTATATTCTTCCATCATATGTGGTAGAACAAAACCAAAAGTATTATGGCAACCTCAAGAGCTGGCATTTGTGATTCTAGACATAGATACCACCTCCCTCAAGTGTGGGAGAAGATAATAGTCCCGAAAGAGTCATGGATGGGTTATACGGAAATAAAATATTTCGGATGGGAGATCTCATCATCAAATCAATCTAGAGAGAATTATATTGAGAAGGCATTTGACACGATATAATCATTTCTAAGTATTTATGTATAGGGGAAGTGAACGACTTGATCAAAATTGGGCACATTGGGCACAAACATTGGATCATGTATATGGAACAACTTTTCTTAAGATTAAAGAATGGTTTCTTAGGAAAAATACTTGGGCTCTTAGCATGGGAAATAACATTATGGGGATACATTAAACAAAATACATGCTAGAGGATATTTTCATATTGGAACATGTCATATGTGGATGGCATGGTCTATTTCCTATTTGGAGAAATGTTGAGAAATGGGGTTAACCGGAAACAACGTGGAGGAATGGAGTATTACAGTATTCACCCCAGCCGAGCAGACTATGCAAGAAAGCTGGATGGAGGCTGCATCACATGAACTCGGCAGTATAAGAGGGAAACTCGCCATATTGTAGCGTATACATATAGGTACATTATGTCTTCCATTCACTTTTTCACACAAATTATTGTTCTTTAAAACATGTGTAAGTTAAATATCCCGTACAAAATTATTTTGCATACATGGTTGGTTTATCACAATAAAACTTTTTTAACATGGGAGAATCTATGGAAAATAGGAATGTAGAGGCTTGCAGATGTCCCTTTGGCAAATCTTTGACTGAGACAAACACACACCTCTTCGAATGTCTTATTTTTGTAGTTTAGAGACATCATGCAACAACACAATGTTCCTTTTTAGAAACTTCCCTATCCATTGAACAATGCCTAATTTGGTGGATGGAACGTGGTGGTCGACTACAAGCCACCTCCCTCTTTTTCATCTTAAGTGGGAAATATGGAAAGTCGGAAATGGTTTCATTTTTGAGAATTATGGGATTGACATCTACACAAAATTATTTACAAGCTTGGTACATGGATGGACACTCCTCGGATCGTGCCTGCTACATAGAGTTAAGGATCAATCAATCTAAAACTTTCCGCATCATATATTATTTCATGCAGGTTACTGATGATGCGACTAATGAGGGCATTGCGATTTTGCATGGATCAATTGGATCACAATTCACACTATAAAATATCTTGAATGTAGGTGTTGGCATGAATATGCGAGTATAGGTTCTGCACTATGGGGACTACTTTGGTTCTGGTAATATTGGTTATTAATATTATTACTATCCAATTTTAAGTTCATGTCCAAGCCAAACACCAAATTGGTGTATGAGACCCTTTTTTGTGGGACAAGGACTTTCATGTAGATATTTGACTTCTCTAAGTCTAGCTGTACATACTCTACTCGCACCGGTTTTGAACCTATGACCTCTTAAGAGGAAACACATGCTCTTAACCATCAGGCCCACTAATCCAGTGGTAATTTCTTGATACCCAACTGCTGACCTTTGCTTCTACTGAGCAAATTAGAATTGCATTTAATTAAAGTGTTAATGAACATAAATGAACAACTGCATGTTGTAAAGAAGAGAACATAACATGTCAAGGTCAAAAATCATAAGAACACGTGGTTTGATAACAGAAGTTCGTCCAGAGGGACTACATTCCAGCCCCGGTGTCAAGATGGTAAAGAGGCTACGATTGCGGTTATTGTAAGGAGTGAAGATGTACATGGATGTGTTTTCTTCCGACATACAAGGAAAAATTCTCATGCAGGAGTGGCTAGACCTCTCTACGAGATGTTCCACTATCAAAACTCTCATACACAAGAAGGAATCCTATCAAGATGACAAATAGTCACACATAAAGACTATGAGTATCCCGCCAACATGGCCAACAAAGGCATCTCAAACAACATACATGAGTATTCTGCCACCATGGCATCAAATGGATTCCCGTACATAATACAAAATCCATGATAGAAAGTACATCAATAACAAAAACAAGATCCCACGACTCATACATCAATAGGGATCTCGTGAAACACTATGCATCTCGTGCATTGTGGGTAGTACATGAAATCAACACATCATATACCTCACGTACCAAGATGATCGAAGAATGGGCTACTCTAATGCCAGATCCAAATCACCATCATAATCGTGGGGCATCCAAAAGTGTGAAATCATCCGCCACTCACCGAAAGATGACACCGCAACTTCACTTCAAAAAGTGACCGAAAAAATATAAATCTCGCATGGAAAAATTCAATATGCCATCGTATCTCATGACGCTAATATGCAAAATCGATTGTCCATTTCCCCGACTCTGATGAAGTGAAAATCTGGGCAAAAAGGAATCTTTTAGCCCCGAGATTCCTCCAAGATGTTGCTCCACAGAGAAGTGGAAATATGCAACTCAAAAAGGAGAATCGAGCTCACCATTGTGTTCCCGCAAAAACCTGAAAAAATGACCAAACTCGACTATATTCCCGATGGAGAAAAATTATCTCCGAGAAAATTTCAAGAATAATGGTTCCGCTCCCCATTTCTCGGACCTCGTCAGCGATTCCACCTCGTGACGTAAACATGTGCCCACCTCAACCTGTATGTGTGCTCGTCAAGCCTGCTTGTGTACTCATGAAAGCTCAAGTTTATATGAAGTTTGCTAGGCGAACCTTACAAGATTACGACGGTTTGGTGCAATGGTAAATTGAGAAATTCATTGAGGAGAGGTTAGGGGTGTTACACAACATTTTTTCACTATCACTGCAATCCCCATCTCACCCATTGGAGGGTCATTTTTGTGATCAATAAACGGTGTCATTCCTTGCCAAAGACCACCATTGCATCTCTTTACATAGTGCAATATTTCTTCTATTGACAATTTCGTGAGTAGAGCTTCGAAACCCTTGTTTGCCTTGGTGTGAGTAGTTAGTTCTACCCTCGCGTCGATGAGGAAGATTAACAACGGGCCAGAGACGATTGGAGCTATGTCTGAGTTAGACACACAATGTCAGTACATTTTATGTAATGTTTTAAAAATGAGGCGGAGATTCCATTCCAACAACTTCGAGGGATGAGTCATTGGGGGTGGTTGGACTAAGTAGCCATAGACTCGCTCCTTTAGTTTATGGTTTCCACCTCTTATGGGAACCCTACCAAAGGATAGGCCTCCCTTCCACCTTTGTAGGGATCTAACCTTCTCCTTTTCCTCTATAAAAAGAAGCTATCTCTCCTTGCATAAGCTAATTTGAACATGGAGAATTGAGTATACTATGTTGAATTGTTGAAGAGATAGAACAAGAAGGAACTTCATTGAGAGAGCTTAAGCGATTGCCTTCATCCCGTACGAGATCCCCTAGCTTGAGTATCGGAGACGTGCTTGGTGAACCTGCTTGGAGTAGGCTGTGACGTCAAAGCTTTGGTTGTACCTCTTTGGCTTCTATCAATTCATATACGTGACTATTGTTTTGGGTTCCCATTTGTGTTATGTCATTTGTTTAATGCGATATGCTTAGCCCTCTTTGAATGGCTAGTAATTACGAATGAAATTGTTATGTCGTATGTTGTTCTTGTTCTTGTTCTGTACGTAGGTATCAAGAGCATGAGCTGAGATTGTGACTTGCCGAGGTAGGAGCGAGAGACCACCACCACTACAGCGAAAGTAGCAGCAACCTTTGCATTCCGAGGTAGGTTGATCTCGTGTCACTCTTTTTCATTTAGTAATTAGGAACCTATAATCTAGCATGTCTCTTTGTTTTTTTAGACCCACTCTACGGCCTAGAGGGATAGTATATGTCCACGGAGAGGATTTACTGCTTAACAAATTGGTGACTCCCTTTGGGGATCGGTGTGAGTTTGTCGTTTGAAAGCTTGTTGGGTCGACTTTGGTTGTTGGCTTGCTTGTTTTTCTTGCACTACAGTTTTCACTGCTTGTTTCATCCCCTTTTCGGCTCAGTGTGGTCAATATACGCGCATTAGTTTTCCTTTTTCGATAGTTATCTAGCTTGGCGCGCTTTTCGTTTTGAATAGTCGCGTCGATTATATTTAGCAATTCTTTTCGTGTAAATCGCGCCCAAACCACAATTTGTACTTGAATATTGCTGCCTCACGGTCACGCCGAATCCTATAAGATTTGGTTTTCCTCCTTGATGAGTCTTTTGGTCGAGTTGTGCTTGACCTGGGTTATTTTTTGTGTGTAATTGAGCCTAGAATTTGTTTTGATACAACGTAGGCTTGTTTTTTCTCGATCGTTTGTCTATTTTCCTATCGAAGTGTAAATTAAGGCCTTAGGGTTTCTAAGTGTCTTTATCCTTTGAGCCTTGTTTGGAAATCAAGTCTCTTTGATTGTTGCCAATCTCATTCTTGGGTCGATTGCGTTAAGTTTTCTTGATCCTTTTGAGTGTTTGCTTTGATTGAATGATCATTTCGTTTTCGATTAATTCTTCTCCTTGTTGCACAGCTTGGAATTAAATTGCTTGTTTTGGGTCATTTTTAAAAAAATCTTTTGGTTTGGAGAAGATTGCGGCATTAGTTTGAGTGCTTTCTTGTGATTGTTTTGCATTGATTGAGTCATTCAATTTCGATTCCTACATTAAATACTCAAGCTAGTGTTTGTTTGTTTTTTTCATGTAATTAGTGCATTATGTACTTCTTTTCATTGAAAATTAAAAAAAAAAAATATTTGCATTCTTTCCTTTCGTCGAAAGTGAAAACTTCTTTTTGCATGACTAGAAATTGATAGTCTAGGAAAGAGTTTCATTTTCATTTGATTGCATTAGATGCATTAGTGGATTTCTTTGCATACTTTCATTATTTGAAAAGTCTCTATCCTTCTTGTAACTAGCATTCATTAAATCAAAGATGATGTTGATTTGCATATAGTTTCATTTAGGAAATTTGAGATCCAAATTCCATAGGGCCTTGAAACTTAAACATAATCCAAGATCAACTCTAAAATTCATTCAATTAACCTAAGGATGCATTGGAACCTAACGCAACGTATTTAGTGGTCTTGGCTAGAGACGTGTTATGGCGTCTTAAAACCTAGTAGGCATCATTCGCCATCTAGTTTAGATAGCGCTAGTATGGACTTGTGCTCCACTGTACCATCAAGTATATAAAGGAGACCCCTCTGGGTTGCAATCCTTTTATCCATGGAAGCTGAGTCTGTAGCCTTGTAATCGTGCTACATCGAACATAGCATTAGGGAGACTACTGCCACGTACGTTAAGTCCTTGGTCATTTCTCTTTTCATTTGATCACCAAGGTGTATATGGCATTTCATGGAAGCACAGTACACCCTCTTGTAGAATACTGAGTAGTCATTTTGATCTTTTCATGACTCCTTAAAAATACAAGAGATCGTCGAGCACTTGTCCTTTCACGCTCGTTTAAATTGAAAGTGAATAGAGTCATCTTTGCCCCGTTTCTCGACTCTTAAAACATGAAACAACGAAATATGGTTGAATATGAGTATTACCCTATGATCACACGCCCATTAAAGTTTATTACTTGGCTTGTTTTTTGTTTTCCTTAATTTTGATCTTGGAGCCTTTGATTGGTTATCTTTTCCCTTCCTATTTTGAAATACGATCATAGTGGCGGAACCCTGGGTTTACCGTCATCCTCATTGCCTCCTAGTGGTGGTTATTTTCGGAAATTTCTTTTGAAACCCTTGAGTCAGTCTTGCTAAATTACGGCCTATTGTCCGTCTGTGTGCCTCTTGCTATAAGTCTAAATCCAGTTGAAGTTCCAATTGGCCTCCTTCGTGACAGTACGGTTTGGGGAAGAAAGAAGATTTTCCTCCTCTTGCGATCGGAGCTCACGTTTTCGTTGTTGTTGTACCTCCTAGTCCCCGTACTCTTTTTGAAAATAGCCCGTGGAAGGAATTCATGTTTCTGTGAGAGAATATCGGTTTTCTCGAAGATCTCCCTCTTGTGTTTTCTACTCGGTCTTCTCCACCATCGGTGTCACTTAAAGCTTGGATATGGGTCTTTGAGTCGACTATATGCAGTGTTGCATCCATCGCATAATCGGTACATCCATCCTCCTCGGAAGTTCAGTCCTCCCTTCGTTAGGATTGTCACCTTCGACACACAGTTCATCGGTTACTGTACATACGACTCGGTTCAAACTACGTACGCGTGGCTTCATCTAGGTGTTACAACTCGGTCGTCGGGATCTTTTCACACTTGCGAGTCTATTTTTCTCCAATCCTACATGGCCGTCAATCTCGGTCCCGAGTAGATCATAATCTCGTGCCGGGAGAGCCCGCTTGCGTCTAGGTACGGTTTCCACTGCCCTAGTGATTCTTGTGACCTTACTTTTGAAGAGTATCACAGTAGCCATCGGCGAGCACTCGGGGTTCTTAGCAGCCCCAAGCTCTGCCAATCCTCAATTCCATCACTACTGATGCTTTCGGTAACCACTGTATATACATTTCCGCATCATTATGAGGAATACGGTGATCACAATCTGTTGCCTCCTATTGATCATCATCGGTGTTTATGATCATATCGGTGTTGCTCATACGGGACCCTGTCTTGCCTACGCCTTCCCTCCCTGGCTTGCAGGACAACCCTCGGTGGGACAACCCGCGCTGTCTCCCGGCGGGGCTGCGCCTCTGGTCCTAGGACAACCTTACGGTCCTGAGAGCCAACCTTCTGAGGTCAGCCTTTGGTCCAACGAGGACAACCCTTCGGTCTGTTTGGTCGGCCTCGGAATCTTCGGACCATCTTATGCTCTGGGGGCAAATCTATCCACCATAGGGACAGCACATTGCACCTGGCCCCCGCAGCCACATCTTCAATATGGCCAAAACTTTGTGCAACAAGGAAAACCCTATGGTCACCTTTCCCCGATTCAGCACGGTTATCGAGGACAACCTAATCGATAGCGACCACATTGGGTAACCTCTCCGTGAGGCAACTCGGTGAGAACATCGGTATTCGATTCAACCGGCTCGGCGGCCAGTTCAACCTACTCCTCGGCCCGGTTCAATCGGTTCGGCGGCCAGAGTTTTACCTATTTATCTAATTCAACCAAGTCCACACTCAATGACTGCTCAACTTTGTAGCAAGGTGCACCTTTCGACCCTGGTGCTTATTACCCTCGAGTCCCAGCTCTCCAGTAGGTATATAGTGCGCCCCAAGGTTTTTGCCACTCAAAACCAGCACTCCATTGGCATATAATCAACCTCAAAGCCATGCTTACATTCCGCCAACACCAATCCATCGTTGTAATGAGGACGCCTTACATGTGGTCTCTTAGACTCGGATCTTGGTCCTCGGCCCCGGTGTCAGCTTCGGGGTATCACCTTTATAGCCTAGGGTCGGAATCTCACAGGCGGGAATTCCTCTCGGACTGGGTGGAATGTAAACACGGGTCCTTATCGGAGACCTCCAATGACTTTCAATCCTCAATTACCATTTTCTTCTTTACGTTGGGTGTTAGATGTGTCAAAGTTAATGAACAATCATTCTTCTTAACCCCTTCTGGCCTCCCGGTTCCAACCAAAATTCACAGTGATTGTTTTAAGTTTGAGGCAAGTACGCGGTGAAGACCCAAGCGCATGTTATGACTGCCACTTGTGGTGTTCCTATAACTCTTGGGTTGACGATTGTATTCGGCTTCGTCTTTTCCGGCAAACTCTTGCGGGTGTGTTTGCCAAAGTGGTACGTTGAGTTGTCTCGTGGCATCTTCGAAGACTTCAATTCTTTAGCCATGGCATTCCTTACACATTTTCGGTTATCGATGCGGCACCTTGATGCGGGACGCACCTCCTCACTTCATTGAGAAGAATAGGACCGAGCTACTCATATCTCGGATCATATTCATGATAGCGGCATCATCGTTGCATGATCAAATTTGAAATTCTGATCGGCTTCGACTCATTATTTCACACCTCCTTTGTCAGTCCAGTTGTGAAAGACATAGTTATGGGGGCATGTGTGACCAAGGAACAAGTACGTGCTTGTCAATACCTTGATCTCGTGTACTCTTCGTCTGGCGCATTGTATGATATCTTGTCTGATGTTCACGACACAGAACGTCTAAACGACTAGTGACTCCGCTCAGTGATGGTATTATTGGTTAATATCCTCGAGACTTCTCGAAGTCTTCTTCATCAAACTCACCGGAAAGCCAAAATGCAGCAGATCAACAATGTTGCTTCTCAGTCCACTTTGAATTTTGGTAAGCACGTGGGGATTAATGTTGTTCGAGGCCAATCACGGTGGATAATACTTCTAAAGGTAAAAGAAGGGTAAAGGTAAGGCCAAAGTCGATACCTCAGAAACGAGTTCTCGAAACCTCTGTCTTTGGTGATGGTTCTCAATGTAAACCAAAATTACCCTTGTTTGATTTGTGATGAAGAGCACTTCACCAGAATCATCCTTGACGGTCGAAGTGAGTTGGTTTTCTCGAAGCACCCGAGGGAACTACGGCAGCCCTTCATTCTTAAATAACTTTTCCCATCTCGGCAAACCCAAATGGTAGAGCAACCTCCATCCCTCTGCCCCATTTGGCTCTCAAGTGTTCATGATGAATGGTTACGAAGACATTTCTATTGCTACCGATCGAAATATTATCGGATCACGTCGGGGAAATGGGGGAAGGAGATCGATGGTCCTCACCTCCCACCTATTTACGGCCCTCTTGAATTAGAAGGCCCGATGCCGAATCCATTGTATGGCCACCTTCCAAAGGTGTACTGCAGCAATCCTTCTTACAATATTAACGCTTGTGTCACTCACCATTACGGTAATGTTGAAGTTTGGCTCGAGCATCGTCTACGATGTCGCGTGCAAAGTACTTGAGGAGTTGTCCATCTCCAACGAAAGGCTTTGTTGTCTGTGATTGGTGGGGTTGATCCCTCTGGATACTAGCCTTCTCGCTTAGATTTAGAGAATTTCGTTCCCGTCTTCCACATCAGATTACTTATTATCCAAGTGGTTATTAATAGTCTCGATATCCATCGAGCAATTGTGGACGAGGGGGTGCATCCTTGTGTCATGTCATCTTCTTGTTGGAAAGCTATTAGTTCTCCGGCCCCACTAAATTCATTTTCCAAATGCCCTTGAAGCATTTGATGGAAGGGAATCGAAGCCTTTAGGTGTTCTCACTAGTTTACCGATTACTTTGAAAGGGAAGATAGTTAATGTCGAGGTAGAGGTAGTTGATGCCAAGCTCAATTACAATCTTCTCCTCGATCGCGGTTGGACTCATGCCATGTTTTGTGCATTTCCGTCCACTCTATTTCGTGTTACGAAATTTCCACACGGAAAAGGAAAGATTATTCTTGTTGATCAATTGTCCTTCTTCACCTCTTCTTACGAGAACAACGTTCCGTATGTGGATAAGATTCCTACTCCCTACGAGAGCGTGGGGGCCGGGTCTTTCCAAGGATCCTACCCTCATGGGTGATTTTACTCTTCCTCCACTAAACAACGGCTAAATCCAATATGATCTCTGGTGATGACCCATGGATTATCCTTCCACGAACGGTCCGATTCTTTCGGAGATTCGATGCCATTAACGTACGTTTAGATTGACTATTGTGAGCTCATTGTGGCGTTGAACACTCCGTCCTACGATTGTGCTCCTTTAAGCATGTCTCTTGACATTTATTCTCAATCGGTGCTTGGTGGAATTCTTTGATCCTTTGAAGAAGTGTTTCCCTCTAGATGAAGCCATCGTGGAAACTATGTCTCTCAAAGATATTCCTGGGGCGATGGTCATCCTCGTTCCTCATTCATGCCTAGTCTTGGGGCCATGTCTATGTGCCTTGAGTGATTTTCATCTCGGGTTCCTTCTCCTCCGCTTCAAATTCCGGTTACGACGCATGACGTTTTATGGAAGGTAACTTGAGTAATATTACACGGATGATGCCTATTGACATTTACATTGTAGAATCATCGAGAACATCCATATCGAGGTCACTTTTTCTTCCCGATGAAGTCCAAGTTTACACTAGCCTTTTCCGTGGAGTTCGTGATGTCTTTTTTGCTTGGTCCTATGAAGAAATGCCGACATTGATCCTAGTATAGTGGTACATGAAATTCCTACTTACCTTGGATCGAAACCTATTCGCCGGCGTCTTCGTCTGTGCACTAGAAAAACTGCTGCCATTAAGGTGAAGTAGAAAAGCTTTATAGTGGTTTCATTTATCAGGCTCCCTTGACAAAATGGGTCTCTAATATTGTTCCTGTAGATAAGAAACATGGAACGGTCGTGTACGAGTTGATTATCGTGATATCGATCGAGCTTGTCTAAGATAATTATCTACTCCCTTTATCGATCAAATCATTGACGACTCGCCGGGAGTGAGATTTTCCCTCATGGATGGTTTTTCTGAATTATAATCAAATTAACATTCTCCCGACTAATCAACATAAGGCACTTCATCTGTCCTTGGGGTACCTTCACATATCGAAGCTCCCTTTTGGCTTAAAGAATGTTGGGGCCACATTTGATGAGCGATGTCATATGCTTTTTCACGATATTCGTCATCGTTCTAAGCCTTATCTGGATGACCTTCCAGCTCATTCGACGAAGCGTATGGATCATCGACCATCTTCGTCAAATTTTTCTTCATTCGCCGACGCTACAACATTCGGCAATACACACAAGTGCGTCTTCGCACGTTGATTTCGGTAGAATATTGAGGTTTATCATGTCTAAAGACGAATTTGCCTCGATCCGCTCAAGAGTTGAGGCTATTGTCAATCTCCCTTCTCCCTCCTCATTACATCAATTGCATAGTTTGCAAGGAAGGCTAATTTTCTACGTCGTTTCATACCTAACTATGCGGAAGTAGCTAAAGTTCTAGGTATTAAAAACGGGGGCATCCCATTCGGTAGGATGAAATTTATCAAAGTCCTTTGATGCACTAAAGACATTGCTTGTCAATGCTCCACATTAGCCCTCCAAATATCATCGTGATTTTCCTCTATTCGTACACCGCGTACAAATGTCGGTTTTGATACAGACGATGATTATGATAACGAAACCTTTATTTATTACTTATCTCATAACCTTCTCCAAGCTTTGATACTGCAGTATGCACACATCGAGAAGTTAGTGTTAGGCTGTGATTCAAGCGATTCAACGTTTTTGTCATTATATTCTTTTTGCATACTATATTTGTGATTTCTAATTGCAACCCTATGACCTACATATTATCTCGACAATTCTTTGGGGGAAAATACTCAAAGTGGATTGTTATCCCTCAGAAGTTGATTTGGAATTTCTTGCTTCCAAGTCGACGAAATCATTAGTCTTTGCTGATTTGATACATTCCCTCTTTTTAGACTGTTTGCTCCATCTCGTTACGAGAATACATTCAGAGACGATACGCTTTCTTGATCAAAGCACCCTTGATCCTTGATGCAATGATATCATCATCTATCTCCAGGACTTCTACTTTTAGATACGAGTTGGCGAAGGATGCCCGCGACGCATACGGTATCAATCGCAACACTTATCGTATAGTCGGAGATACGCTCTATCACGTCGAAGTGGATTCCATACTCCGCCGATGTTTGACTCTCGAGGAAGGCCCGAAAGCCCTGACGGATGATTTTCACGGTGGTGTAGGTAGCGATCATATGTCTGGGGTTATACAACGCACAAAATATTCTTCGTCTTTGGTTATTCTTAGCTAACCTATCTTCAAGAATGCATTGTCGCGGTTTGTAAATGTCATAGTTGCTAGGTCTACCAATGCGAAGATATTGATGATGTCTGTACCTCTTCATCCTGCCAGTGTGATGATCCCTTTGTGGCTGGAGGCATCGATTTTATGATAATAACAACCTCACTCGTTGGGTGCATTGCCTATATTATCGTAGCCCATGACTACTTCATAAATGGTGAAAGAATGCCTGTAATTGTGCCAACGTGGTGGTATTCTCAATTCAACAATAATCACATCATTGCCAAATTTGATGATCCCTCAGTGCTCATCATTTATATCATGTTCCCATTTTCGGCATTATATTGTAGGAGTTGACTTCTAATTTGGTTGTGTCACGACGGCTCAACGTCGTACTATCCTCCAAGCCAATGTGCCGAGGTTGAAGAGTTTGTGAACAAGTTCTTGTTACCATGCTTCAACGTATGATTGAATCCACAAATCCAATTGGCATCTCATGTTATTTTCAGCTCTTTTGGCATACGAGCCTCGATTAGAATGCAACTAGGATTCACTCCTTTTCGGTTGGTTTATGGTACGGGAGGCTATATTACGATTTAGTGTGAAATACACAGTTTTGAATTACTTTAACCTTTCACCGAGAAGAAGAGCGTCTCCTTTACTTAGAAAGGCTAGATGAAACCCGTTGCTTTGTTTCTCTGGTTGTCAGCTTTCCACCGGCGCCGTTCTGGCTTGTTTCTGACCATCAGTTTTTCCCTCATTCCTTCATTGAAGGAGATCTCGTCCTCATTGTATGACCAAGCTCATGATAGGCTGAGGTAGGAAAATTTCAACCCATGTGGCATGGGCCCTACATTATTAAACGTGTGTTGCAGAATGGGGCTATGAGCTCATTCATTACGAAGGTCATCTCTAGAACATCCCGAAATGGGTTGTATCTCAAAAAATATTATGCATGAGTCATTCATGCATGATTTGTGTACATAGGTATTTTTTATTTTGTGCATGTTTGATTTAGGTGTGCTTTGCGAGCATTTGCACCTTATTGGGACTTTCTTATTGTGCGGATGTCTATTACCCCCTTATGTCGGTTTCACGGATGGGTGCTTCTGTGATTACCGGGAATTTGTTTTCACTCCCTTTAGGTAATTTATGATCTCACTGGTGAATTGGTAGATGCAAAGGTATTTTTCTAGGACGGACTACAAAACAATGTATTTGAATATAGTGATGTCCCTCGAACTATTAGCGAGGCGATCAACCTCGACATACGTGCGTGCTTGTAAATATAGATTCACGGCTTGTTTTCTTGACTCAATGGTCATTATTCGGTTAGAAACATAGTACATTTTGAGATTGTGACTTTAAATTATTTAGTTTGCTAGAAAGACATTTTGATTTTATTACATATCAACATATTCCTATACGAATGAATTCATTAAGCGATACGATGGCCAACATTGTATTAGATAGACATTTGCATAATTTGTAAAATCATCATCATATGTAAAAGATCCATGTAGGAAAATATATGTATATATATATATATATATATATCAAATTTTTACATCGGTGTGCATCATAAATTCAAAAAATATGTGTGTTTTTGTTACATCCCGAGACACCATGTCTCTCAAAATATGTAGAAATAAAACCTAGGTGTCTAATTGGCTTGATGCTCATGGTAGCATGTCACTTTGCCCCGTATGGTACCGCCTCGGCTTAGTGGTGAATGCGGCTTGGTAACCCTATGGTATGAATTTGGTAGGCACAAGGAATATCGTCGGAGTACGTGCGTAGTCAGGGACTCCACGTGTGATTCCCTCCGGGTTGAGCACAATCTTCTCCTCCTCGCCTCCCCTGCATATGAGGGTCCAAGAAAATCGCGAGGGTCGCCTTGCTATCGGAGACATGCACACGGTTCTCTACCGGCCAACATCTGCAAGCACATGTATTTAACGTCCAAGAACACTACCTTAATTTTTAAAAAAAATCATACCACTCATGAAAAGTTTAAAAATGAGTCTTACATGACTCTTCATCCCAATCCTCCACTCAAGGTGGGAGGGTCAGATCACCGATAAAATTTGTACTAGAGTAGGACGTTCCTCACGACGATCGACTATCGGCGAGTGTCAAAGGGCTCTAGTCTTTGGTGCTCTTCTTCAGCACTTTGCCCATGTGGCATCGGGGCTGCCCATTGGGCCATCTGTGGTTCCCTCCTTTGGTGAATTGTTGGGACTATGACCTCGACAACGAAATATTGGTGGTCGTTCCGGAAGAACGTGCCAAGATAGACCCATAACCGAATTGCTTGATTGGTCTTCTTTTGTTAGTTGGTGTTTCATGTTGATTGTCACGGCCTACGCCTAGTTGTAGATGGTCGGTGTCAAGCGATCTACGGCAAACACTTGATGTGTCTTTGTTGCTTCGTGCGGTGCTTGCAATCTGTAGCGCATTTGATGGTATGTAGCTACTTTTAGTACCAAATGCAGGATAGTACGGATATCCAACTTTTCTATTTCTGATCCCTTTTGTGCCCCTGGACATACCACTGTCAATCACCATGGACAAGTTCTCCATGCAAGGTCGGTGCGGTTAGGATTGGTGTTGCTCCCCTCAGTGATAATCTGATATAGAGTAGACATCGAAACATCAATCTCACCGAGTTCTGATCTCAAAGGATGAACTTTTCACCGGATTCTCATCCCAAATCGATCAAAATCTTTGTAGCAGCTTCATTGAGCTCGGAGACACGGTGTCAGAAGAACTTCTTCAATCCATAGTCTCGAGCTTCCATCATCTCTCATTTTCCATGGCAAGCTCATCCTCTTCGTTGTGTTCTCGTTCTTTCCATTCGATTACCATTTTGTCGCTTTCTACTGCAAACATATTCACTTATGGACAATATTAGTTATTTTAGAAGCTTGGATTTGTAAAAAAATGGGTCTTTACCTTGAATTTTTAAGCAAATATGGTTGCGCGGTTAGTCTTGGCTTGTTTCTCAAACGGTCGTGCCATTGAGCCACCCTAGCCCGAGAAAAATGGGCGGTGGTGTCGAGTCCATGCCGAGAACTCGTGCCAGCCGCCATGCCCTAATATTTACATTTTCCCCTCGAAATAAAATTGAGGGTTGGAGATAGTAAAAGAGGACTTAAAATGAAGGTAAAGATGTTGGATCTTCTTGGAGCTGACGGATTCGAGATTGATGCAGGATCGTCCGCTATCGTCGCCGCAAAATACGCGTGTAAAATGGGTAACTATTGCTCCACAAGAGGTAAAAAGTGAAAAGTAATTATTTTTACCATTTTTGGCATTTTATAACTTTTCACGAGCCCTAATTAGGTTTTAAGACATATTTTTCTATTATTTTATTATATTATTTTTGAACAATGGGTTTTACGTGTCTCTTGTGCGGCGATAGGTTTTCACACAATAATGATGAAGTAACGAGTTATATTTTATACTTTTTCGGACTCGGTAAAAACACGAAAAATTCACTACGGAGTCATCTTTCAACTCTATTCGACTCTCTAAAATTGGTTGTCGAGATTCTTGTCGTTTTGAACTCATTAAATGGCTTAGAAACAATATCTACCCGATATACGTTTACCCCTTTTTCGGGCTGGGATGGATTATTTACGAAAAAGGAATACCTTAACTATCGCGACTAAGAGGTTCTTTCGGATATTTTTTTCTACCTTTTTGGATGCGAGAGACTATTTATGAAAAGGGCCATCTTGGAGTTTTCTTTTAACCTTCTTTTCAAACTCTCTAAACATGAAAAGATGTTGATAAAAGTTCTCCTTTGTCGGACTTGTTAAATACTTTGATGACATCGGACTTGC
Organism: Pinus albicaulis; assembly: GCA_034641835.2. Classification (NCBI taxonomy): domain Eukaryota; kingdom Viridiplantae; phylum Streptophyta; class Pinopsida; order Pinales; family Pinaceae; genus Pinus; species Pinus albicaulis. The sequence goes on from CM076573.1 coordinate 309,889,811, forward strand.
GTCACCATGACATTACTCGAGTTCCATATTTCCTAGGGCTTGTAAAATGTACTAGGTTGGATTTGTCCAGAAGGAAAAACTTACATTGCAAGCATATGCTATCCCTTCAAGCTTGTTTTAAAAAATAATTGGGGTACTCGCCAAAAATGGTGGGGGAAAATGGGACCAAGTTTAGTTATGTTGGCGGTATGTCGCTCTTGAACATGGCACTTGTATACATTCGTGTTGGGTTGAGGACATCTCATTCCATCATTTTTTATCCATAGGGTTTGGTTAATCTCTTTTGACCTCTCATTTTCTACGGCACCCACATCATCATGACCTCGAATCCTTGATATTGTGCGCCGTCAGTGTTGGTAATCAGCGATATGTTCGAAAGTTTTCCTTTGCGGTTTTTTCAACCTTCCTCGATTCTCTGTTGGTCTCCATTCACTATCATCATGTTCCTATTTCTCGTGTTGATGGTGGGAAACATTATGGCCCTCCTTCGACGGGTCGCTTCCTATCGACTTCGGCTCATTATCTAGGAATCTAATCTAGAGACTCCCTTCTAGCCTTGGAGCCCGCATGCCTTAATGACGGGTTCTTCGCATTCGGCGCAAGGTCCACATCATTGGCCTTTGATTGAGTGATTATGCGGATGTTCGACATCATATCAACTGTTCACATTCCGTGGATTGTACACTTTCGTACCTTGAGTAGCATTGTTATTATTGGTGGTTTCTCTCACGTCTCTTAACGGCTTTCATCGTTGTTGTGTCAGATGATTTTCTTTCATGTTCGACTTGACTCATATATTCGCATGCCTAAAATTGTGCGCGAATACAGGGTTGTCGATAAAAATCCAGTGAGATTCTTGTGGATTATCATGACTTATTGCATGACTCTTTTGATTGGATGGTTGCAACCATCACACGAGTCTATTTGTTGATCCTTACTCTTGGATGGGCACGTCCATGCCTTGGATCTCAATTTTTATCTACTCTATTATGGATGGATGCGCCACTGCTACATAATTCATATCGGAGATATACGGTTGTATTTGGAATTGCGAGGTTTTCGACGAGCGATGTTTAGTTAGAACATGTTCCAATAAACATTTTTCCCCTCCCTCTCCCCTCGGACACACTCATGCTTTGAGGCATCTGTTACACAAAATTTTGTAACTATCCTACTACAATCCCCATCTCGCCCATTGGGGAGTCATTTTTATGATCAATAAGCAATGTCATGCTTCACGAGAATATCATTCATCCCTTTACATAGTGCAATATTCCTTTTGTTGACAATTCCACGACGAGCTTCAAAACCCTTGTTTTTGCCTTATTGGTGCGAGTAGTCGGTCCTGCCCTCGCGCCGATGAGGAAGATTAACAACGGGCCTAGCGCCGGTTGGCCTGCTCTGTCTCGATTGAACACCGCCTTGAGCTATTTATGGAATGTTTTTAAGTAGGAGTGGGAGATTCCACTCAACAACCGAGGATGAGTCATTGGGAGTGATTAGGACTGAATAACTGAGACTCCTCCTTTATTTTATGGTTTCCACCTCTTTGAGAACCTCCTAAGGGATAGGCACTCCTTCCACCTTTGTGTAGGGATCCTAACCTCCTCCTTTTCCTCTATAAAAAGAAGCTATATCTCCTTGCATAGCTAGTGGAACATGGAGAATTGAGTATAATATAACTAAATTTTTGAAGAGATAGAACAAGAAGGAACTTCGTTGAGAGAGCTTAAGCCCATGCCTTCATCATCTGAATCACGATGAGTAGTTGAGACGGCAGCTTCAGCCCGAACCTCGGCTGGAGGAGGCTTGCGATGTCAAAGGTTGGTTTTACCTCTTCCTTCTATCAATTCATATACGTGACTATTGTTTGGGTTCCCATTTTGTGTTATGTCGTTTGTTTAATGCAATATGCTTAGCCTCTTTTGCGCTGGTAATTACGAATGAAGTTATTATGTCATATGTTGTTCTTATTTCTTGTTCTATGCGAGTATCTAAGCATGACTCTAGAAGGATTGTGATTTGCGGCGGGAGCGAGAGACCACCACCACTACAGCCGTAACGACAACACGAGGATTCGAGGGTAGTGGATACCATATTTCTCTTTTCATTTAGTAATTAAGACCTATACTCTAGCATGTCTCTTTGTTTCTAGACCCATTTCAGGGCTAGAGGGATAGTCTCTGTTTGCGAAGGGTTACTGTAACGGGGGTCAAATCTGAAGCCCTCCATACTTAGCGTGTTTTAAACCCTCATAACAAGAATATTAAAAAAAAATTAAGCTTATTGCGGGTCGGGCTGCATCGTGGCTTTCCAGCCCGCCTAACTTTCGCCGTTGGTTGTTGCCACATATGTGTTTTAATAACAAAACACACACACACACACACGCACGGATATATATATATATATATATATATATATATATATATATATATATATATGTTGTATATGTTGAATAACGTGGAGAGTACGGCGTAGAGATCAGGCGAGTCAGCCCCTCACGTACATATAGTATATTTATGTTATGTGGATGCGAGGAGGGGTGGCGGGGGTCATAGCCCCCACCATTTTTTTTAATAATTTATTATTATTACAACAACATATATGAAATTACAAATTTGGTTTTGGACCATAAGAGTAAATTTAAGGGCCTAATTTAAAGCGAAATGCGGCGAAGGAAACTGTCCAAAATCCCATTGGCCGAATTTCATCAAATTGTGTCCTCCTTAACTTTGCCATGTCACCTAGGTCGACCTAGAAATTTCTTGCTCCTAACTTTCGCATACGAGCTCGGTTGGGGAACCGTTTGCACCGTTGCGATCGAAGTCGAGATATACAACTGAACTTGGTTTGAGGAAAACGATACGAACACAATTTTGAGATTTCCTCATCCCCTCTTTTCCCTATGTGTGTCTGCGGAGCCACGGATCGATCCTCCCCACTAAGGAGATTTTGGTCCTCGAAAATCATACGATAAGTCTGCCATTGTGTACTATGTACGCACCATGAGTGTCTGAAAAGTCACCCTTCCTTCTCCTTCCGTGCATCCTTCGGAGCCATAAGTGATGAGCTAAAACCTCTACCTTATAACGAACTGTAGTACGATACCATGCAAATACCTACTCAAATTGACCAACTATGACCCAAATATTCCCATACTTGCTACTTGAGTTTATAACATGTACTCGGTGGTCAAGTTTATCAAATGGAAATCACCCCCAGCAATCATTACAAGACGACAAAATCATTGTCACATTTCAAAGTGATCGCCCAAGCACCTCATCACTTTTACATGGAAAATAAATGCATCGGAAATGACTCATAAAACAAGGCCAACAAATATCATTATCGCTTAAACAAGTGATGGAAAACACATCATCACTTTTACAATGTAACATGCAAAAAATGATTTACAAAAAATAAGGCCATGACAAGCCTTCTTTATCTAGAAAAACAATCTAGAAAAACCACTTGTTAGTTATCAAAGTGAATGGTTCATCCCCCTGTGGGAGATTTTCTTACTAATAATCTCTTTCGATAGGTTAATGCCTTCGCGCTTTGTCCTTAATGCACCGCTTTGGATGGAGTGTTTAACACATGGCTCTTTGATGGCCACTTCGGTCGCAATGGGGGGCCAAAGGTCTTTTCCTCCAAACACAGCAACCAGTTTCTTTTCCTATTGGGAGAAGGATTTTCATGCCTCATCCTCCTTTCTACTACCACATCCTTCTCCAACACTTAGAAATCACATGGTTATTTAAACCACAAAAATAACACATTTTTCCATGCCATGATTTGCGACCATGGTTATCAACATTCGATAATCAAAATGCACTTTAGAATAATGAGACTTAGTATACCTTCTCTAGTGATCTACGGTGTGATCATGGTGATGGGATCTTGCCTCAGCTACCCATAACATGCATTACCATGGAAAGATGGCGAAGTGTCCCCATCATTCCTCTTCCCTGGAGAGGTTCATCATTATATGTTTGCCTTGATGTCCTTCGAACATCCTTCTTCCAATGTACCCCAAACCTGCATAGCAAGGTCAACTGCACAACCTCCAATGGTTGGGTTATGCCTTGGCCATCGATCTTAAGTTCTCCTCCTTTGTACCCCATCTTGATGAGGTCACATGCCGGTCACGAAATGGGTATCTCCACACACTTCTAACCAAAATGATATAATGTGAAGAAACTGAAGAGAAATCAACATTGTTTTACCTTAGTTGTAGATTGCAAAATAGGTGAAGAAGGCTTCTCTAAACCTTTGCTGTGCTTCACTTCCTCCAAGGCCTTTGTCCCAGCTTGTAGCTGAAGCTACAACCGCTACTTCTCCTCCTTATCTTCTCGTAGGAGTTCTTGCAATGCATCATGATCTGCTTGAAGACTTTCGTTCTTGTGCTAATTCTTCCCATGCCTCTGTCGTGGATTGCAAGCTGAAAATTTGTCCGTGTTGTCCTCCTTCTCTTTCTATAAGGTGTATTCAATTCGACGTTCTGCGACTTGTTTTCCTTAAGCCTCATACAGCATGTATGGTTTCTCCAAACACCACGAGCATGGTCATTCGATGGTGTGGTTACCCACGTCAATGTGTCCCGATACCACTTGATCCATGGTAAATTCTTGATATCCTTAACCAAGAAGTTTTGCTTCGGATGATAAATTAGAATTTCATTTAATTAAAGCGTCAATGAACATAAGTAGACAACTGCATGATGTAAGAAAGAGAACATAACATGTCAAGATCAGCACAATCCATAAGGAACACATCGTTTGATAACGGAGTTCGTCCAGGAGGTACTACATCTATGGGCCTCAATGTCAAGATGGTGTAGGTCGTTGTATTAAGTGCTGTAAGGAGTGTAGATGTACATGGATGTGTTTTCTCTGACATACAAGTAAAATTCCTTCACGTAGGAGTGGCTAGACCTCTCTACGAGATGTTCCACTACTGCAACTCTCATACACAAGAAGGACTCCTATCAGTATAACAATAGCTCATGCATAAAGACTATGATTATCCTGCCAACATGGCAAAGAAAGGGATCTAAAACAACTTACATGAGTATCCCACCACCATGGAATCAAAGGAATCTCAAACATAATACAAATCCATGACAGAAATTACATCAGTAACAAAACAAAATCCCACGACTCATACATCAATAGGGATCTGTACATCAATATGCATCTCGAGGAAAATTAGTACATGCAATCAACAGATCATATACCTCACACTAAAGATGACTGAAGAATGGGCTGCTTTGTTGCTGGATCTGAAATCACCATCACAATCGTGGCGTCGAAAGGTGTGAAATCGACTGCTCACTCGCTAAAAACAGACACCTACAACTTCACTTCAAAAAGTGACCGAAAAATATAAATCTCAGATGGAAATTCTAAATATGCCATTAGGTTCGTGATGTTGAATAGTGAAAAATCGACAATCCATTTTCTGAATTCTGATGAAGTGAAAATCTAGGGCAAAAATGAATCTTTTAGATTCCTCCAAGATGCTGCTCCATGGGTGGAATGAAAATCTGCAACTCAAAATGAAAATCCAACCTCGCCATTCTGTTCCCTACGAAAAACCGTGAAAAATGACTGTAAACTTGACTATATTCCGACAGGGAGAAAAATTACCTCCCCGGGAAATTTTCAAGAATCATGGTTTCGCTCCCCGTTTATGGGCCCGTTCATGGTTCCACCTACATCAAAATTTGTGCCCAACTCGAACTGTGTGGGCTCTCTTCTCTAGTCTGGCTTGGGCGCGCAGTGAAAGTTCAAGTTTATATGAAGTTTGTTGGGAAGACCTTAGAAATTCTGACGATTTGGTGCAATGGTAAATTGAGAAATTCATTGAGGAGAGGTCAGGGGGTCAAATCCCGACCCTCCATATTTAGCGTGTTTTAAACCCTCATAACAAAAATATTAAAAAAAATTTAAAATATGGAGGGTCGAGCCCGCATTGGGCGACCTGCCCACCGCACCTTTCGCCATTGGTTGTTCCCACATATGTGTTATATATATATATATATATATATCTGTGTTGTATGGGTTTAATAACGTGGAGAGTACGACATAGGGTCTAGAGGGGGTCATGTTATGCCGGCCCATATAATATATTTATGTTATGTGGATCCGTGAGGGGGGGTGGCAGGGGTCACGACCCCCACCCATTTTTTTTAATAATTTATTATTATTACAACAACATATACGAAATTAAGGTTTCGGACCATAGGAGTAAATTTAAGGGGCCCAAAATTTCGCCTGAAATCTGGTCAAAACTGGCAAGAATCCGGTGGCCGGCTTTCGTCCAAATTGTGTCCTCCTTAACCTGCCATGTCAACCCGGTCAACCCAAAACTTTGACTGCTCCTAAATTTCGTATACGAGCTCGGTTTGAGGAACCGTTTGCACCGTTGCGATCAAGACATCGAGATCTACAACTTGAACTTGGTTTGTGAGAAATCCGAACACTTTTATTTTTGAGCTTCCATCAGCCCTCTTTGTCCTCTGTGTGTCTTTGGAGCCACCCGAATCACCCACTCACATATTTATATCGATTAAAAAATGCTCATCGATGGGATCATAGCGAACACTACATTCTCCCAAGCTAATCCAAGTGGCTGGATTTCTCACATCAATGGACTCAAACAAACTTTCCAACATATCACTTTCCAACACATTTTTAGGCAAACCAATACTATTGAGGATTATCTATCAAAGAAGGAAATATTTGATGGTATGGGTCACAGGTACTTTACATATATGGACAATAACTATATTAGAGAGGAAGAATCCATTACTCTGCCCTAAACATCCCACATTCTTTTTGTATTAGCTAATCTTTTTTTAGATACATTTGTTGTGATAGTGTATATGGGATGTACATTTTGATAAAATTATGGAGCTTACTGTCTTTGTTCGGTAATAATGATTTAGTACCATGCTAGATATAGGTATATAGACTACATCTAATCTTGTTTGAGTTGAGAGGCTCATTCTATAACATAGTATGAGGAGATGTGTAAGTTTGTATTTGTGTTCGTTCTCCTTTAAAATAACAATAAAAGTTACAAATTATGTTCTAAATAGAAAAGTAATGTAAGGTATAATAAAAAAATGAATATGTTGTTAAGTAATTAGAATTAAAAAAAAAAATATGCGAGTAAGATGTTTAAAGCTTATAATTTGGTTATTGATAAAATATTTTAATACCAATTAATATTGACATATACTTAAAAATATGTTAATAATAAAAATTATTTTAATTTGCGTCATAAAATGTCTAGATGTACATGTTATGTAAAATATTTTAATGTCAATTGTGTATACATTATATGTCATTTTAAAAAAATTATGTATATACCATGAAAAAATTAAGTTTTTATGGTTAAAACGTTTATTTGGTCCTATATATACTCTATTGCAGCATTCAAAAATATAATTTAAACAATGAAAATAGCACAATGTATTTTACATTCTAAAGAAGTTTGCACCTGAAGAAATGTGATCCCTCTCGACTCATGTTAGATCTGTACTTAAGATAGATCTATGCTTGTTGGTTTTATCCTAGAGAATGTACTAGAACATAATATAAACCAGTGTTTAAAAAAAAATTATTTATCCCTCTTAAAATAAAAATATAATATTCTCTAAATAGAAAAAAATGTTGGCTCGAATGAAAAAGAAAAAGAAAAAGAAAATATCATATGCATATTTAATTAGTTGTCCATATGAGTTAATATAATTTCATGTAAAGTAATTAGAAGTAAAAAAATATGTGAGTAAGATCTTTAAACCTTATACTTTCAAAAAATAGTTTAACACATGATATCAACTTCATATATATCTATATATATAGAAAAAAATTAAATAAAAATGAAAATATTTTAATTTTATATAGGATAAAATATCCAATATGAATTATGTATAAAATATTTTAATATGAATTAATATTGATGTATTTTTAAAATATACTAATAACTAAAAAACCATTTTAAAGTGCCCTAAAATGACTCAATGTAATCTCTATAACATTCAAAAATACAATTTAAACAATAAAAAATTACACTTTTTTCACTCAAATAAATTTACATCTAAAAAAATTTGATTCCTCTCCATTCATATTAAATCCCTACTTATAATAAATCTATACTAATAATAATACAAACCTAATAATACGAAACAAACATAACAGTAAAATAACAACAAAGTAAAAATTAATTAAGCCTCTTATCCCTCACATAAAGGATTTTTGCTTTATTTATTTCTTATCCACTCGGCTTAGTCGCAAAGGAGCTCATTTCTGGCGGGAGGGTAGATTTTGGAATCGACAATTTTTTTTGAGTTTGCTCAACTTCTGAAGGTATTTTCCAAAAAGGCTACAGGACCATATTCGACGACACAAATGGCAAGATATTCTTGTTGGCAGCGGAGCGATGGTTTCCACCACCTGGTATCCCATTTACACCCACTCCTGAAATTTTATTCTGATATCTGCTGTTTTTTATTCTCATTCTTTATTTCGTGTGAATGCCATGACATTATTTTATGCACATAAAATGAAGCAATGAAATACATACAAACTAAAAATTCAAAATTATTAAAAAAAAAATCAATTTCAGAAAAATTATTTATCAAGAGAAATGATAATATATATGATTCAAATAGAGCAAAAGATTAAGGTTATAAAAAAAGGAGTTTTCTTTAATGTGATTTTTTGGAGTGTCATGTGTCGAAATCCAGTGAAAACAATTGAGGTAAAATCTTGATTTCTGTTATCTAAACTGGTTTTTTTATTGTATATATGGATTCAACACCCTAAAAAACCCCTAGGGCACTTCAATTGTGCAAGGTTACCCATAAAACTTCTATTTTCAATAAATTCTTGGTGGAATTTAGAGAAATTAGACCGGAAAAAACTACCGTAAAAACCTTCAAAAATTTGCACTATAAACTACTCGATAAAACAAAATTTACATGGCAGGGTAGTCCATGCTTCTTTGGATAGTTATAGGTATTCTCAGGTGATTAAGTAAGTGTGGGCTCTGCCCTGTGTCATTACGAAAATGGTTTTTTTTTTAATTATTATGTGGTGTCACCTCATGTTTCCACAACTACTATAAATTCTATTAAAGACTTGATCATTTCCTTGTTAATGAGAGATTGATTGAGTTTATGTGATAATTTAACAAAACATTTGCAATAAACGGGACAATATCTGGGAGAAGTGTGTGGAGGGGGAATGCGTGTCGAGAGTGTGGAGGAGCAGAAGTGGGGGAATAGTGGTTCTCCTATTCATACTCCTTTTCCACACATAATTTCAATCTGTTACAATGGATAGTGACAAGATTAATAATTCAAATCTTTGACCAATCAAATTTTTGTGCCAAATAAAGTGAAAAGTAACATTTTGTAGTTTGTACTAGATGGAAATATGTAAAAAAAGTGCCTCGCAAAGAGAATGTCTGCATAGGTGCAAAAGCTAATGTATAATGGTTTTCTCACGCATATTTCTCTTCCGCACATGAGTCAAGTTACAAAAATGATTTTAAGATGTGAAGTTAAGATTAGTTCTAAAGTTATGAGATTAGTTTTAAAATGCCAATTTGTGCTGTAGCATGGTACAATAAAAATTTTAAGTATGATCTATTTAAAACTGAAATTAAACTATAGTAGAGTAGTATTTTTTGGCATCAAATCCACATTTAAATGCGTCGATTCGACAAAACAGGAGATTGATTAAGTTACATGAAATTTCACTAAAGTTTTTCCATGGAATAGGGTAGTGTGCTATGCGAAGGGGAATATGTGTGGAGGTGAGAAAGTGGGGAAAAAGAGGTCCTTCCGCACATAATCCTCTTTTGTACATCCTTTCAATATGGTACGATGGATACTGGCATGATCAATAATTCAAATTTGTGACCATTCAAATACATGTGTCAAAGAAAGTGAAAATTAGCATTTTTCCATTAGTGTCAGATGGAAGTGTGTGGAAGAAGTGCCTCATAGGGAGATTGTGTGAGCAAGTGCAGAAGCCAGTCACATATAATGGTTCTCCAACACATGTCACTCTTCCGCACATGAAACAAGTTATAGACTTGATTTTTAGATGTGAATTTAAAATTAGTTCTAAAGTTATAAGATTAGTTTTAGAAAAATAGTGCTTTGTGACGTGAAAGCATCATTTAAATGCTTCTGAAACTTGTTATTCAAAGTAAGTTGAAACGACGCTTTTTACCTGTCAACAGTTTCGGTAATTGTAATTTGATATGATGGATACCAATTGTGGAGCTCTTTGCACTTTCTTGATTTCTTTACAACCAATAATCATTACACGATTCTTCCAAGTAAATTCTACTGAGCAGTAGAACAATGAATTGATTAGAAGTCGATTTGCTCAATAAATGCTAAAAAGACTTAAGAATTTATGTCAAATGACATGAAATTTGGCATCTTACAGTGTGCAAAGTGATGACATATCACCCAAAACAAGAAAACGTGCAAATATGCTTATGTGGCCAAAATAAGTGACATATGGTAGTACAACACACTAGCCACATGAGACTTAGTTATTCATTTTCGATGTGAATTCATAGTACACTAGTAGAAAATGATGAAATTAGTGACTAGGTGACCAAAAACGTTAGTCACCGCATTTATTTCAAGTGAATTACTACTAAATTTGAGCAATTTTAAGTGACCGAACTAAAAATGACTAACTTAAACGACTAATTTAGTCTAGGAATAAAATATACAATTAAATAATAAGTGACTAAGCTAAAAACGACTAACTTAAATGACTAATTTAGTATAGGAATAAAATATATGACTAGATAATAAGTGACTAAACTAAAAGCGAATATATTAAATGAATAATTTAGTTTAGGACTAAAATATATGAGTAGATAATAAGTGAAAAAATTAATAATGATTAACGTAAATAACTATTATAGTCCAAGAATAAAAATATGACCAAATAGAAAGTACAACAAGTATATGAATTGTTCATTTATGTTAGTAGTTTTTAATTTTGTCACTCCAGAAATGAGAAATTCAATTTTGATACCAAAGTGTCACATTTCACTATAGGGGTCTTTGAATCCATCTGCAATGTTAAAATTTAGACACGAAGGGGTCTTTGAATCCATCTACAATGTTAAAATTTTGAATACCCTTTTGCGTCTAAAGTTTAACGCTAGAGGGTTGTTTCCACTGTCACCTTAGCAATGAATCCTCTCACTTTGGATTACGTATTGAATATTGAGGATGTCCCAAAGCACAAATTTATGGGGTCATTTGTGCGACTAGATCACTAGCACTGAAAACCATTTTCCCCCTCATATACATTATGATACATATAAAATGTACCCTCAAACATTGTTAAATGTGCTCTTTATACACTTGTAAGCAACATATGTGATTTGAAAGCCTCCTAATTTATTCAATGTATATATGAACACACACAACTCTTCTTAATGACTATCACCACCACCACATTTTCACCCTAATTTAGAATTTAACAATTAAATATACAAGTATACATAAAAATTAGAAGAGATGTGTATTAATGTAGAATAAAGACTTGAACATAGGGAAGTGGTCCATTTTCGCAATTAACATTTATTAATCTTGAAGAACATAATAAAATAAAATGAAACAAATCAAATAATTCCATCTAGTTATATGAAATCAACAATTTATAAATCCATCTAATTATATGAAATTAACAATTTACAAGGTGCAAGGGATATAAATCTTCCACCATGCATGCTAGTATCTTAAGGTCCACTCTTCATGTTACAATATCACTTGTGATCTTTTCTTCCTCTTGTAATTGTCTAAGAATTTATTTCCATATCTCTATATCAACATCTATTAGTCTTCTGTTTTTTTAATTATTTTAGTTTAGAGAGATTTTTTTGACTATTTGCTTAAATTTTCTTAACAATATAGAAAATAAAAAGAATTATAAAATTCAATAAAAAACATTGCTTTTTTTAATTATTTTAGTTTAGAGAGATTTTTTTTACTATTTGCTTAAATTTTCTTAACCACATCGAAAATAAAAAGAATTATAAAATTCAATAAAAAAAACATTAAAAAAATGAAAAAATAAAATAAAAAGACTATTTAAAAAAAAAATAATATGCTTCATTCTAACAATCTATACCACCATTTTATCAAAACAAAGAACTAGAAAAATGAATAAAGAAAAGAAAGACTATTTTAAAGTCATGCAATGTGTGAAATCTTCCTTTTAAGCTAAGCTATAACATTCTCTCTTCATTACCCCTTTGTCACCGAATGAAGAGTGCACTCTAGCTATACCATTTGTCACTGAATTAAGAGTTCAGAGCACACTATTTGTTTCCCTCTTTCTTTTTTTTAAAGTGATCTCGATTTCTCTTTTTGCTTTTATATTTCCCTCCAAGCATTTAATAATTTGGTGGGAGTTTAACATTATTAATTTGGTGAAGTTTAAAATTCCATGGTTTCAAAGTCTGTTTGGACTCCTGCAGGATAGGACCATAAGGTAATCGTCATAGAATTTGTCCTTCCAGATCGTAAGGTATTCATCTCAAATGTTGAATCCCAAACGCTAAATGCATTTTCTTGATTTTAATTAATCCCAAACCGTGAATGTGGCTAGATATCGATTAATCCCAAATGTTGAATGCATTTTTTAGATTTGGAATAGGGTATTTTATAGTGGCACTAATGGCACAATTTCCTCCATTTACAGTGGTTCGAATCTCACATTGAAGGGCAGCTTGAGTATTTAGTGGAAGCCACCCATCATTTTTGCTGTTGGACGAGATTAATTTGATTTTTTCCTGCGTATTAGTGGCTGGGTTGTGAATGGTACTTGGAGGATCTTAGACACAGTCACAACAAAGACATATTCTCTCCTAGTTGAGTGTGAGGATGGATATTTTACTCAACTGAAGCCTGAATCTCTACTTTTTTGCTGTCTATGGGTTCTGAAGTTTACAGTAATGGGTGACCATTCACTATTATACACTTTATCATTGCATTAGATTCATTTTGGGCTACGTGCTACCCCAATGACCAATTCTGCATAAGATTCCAAGGCTATCATTAAGGCTAGACCTGTGTATTTATCGTTGGACAGCGTATATTATAAACTAGTGTTGGAACGATGCTTTAGGAGAACCAATATTGAAGTCTGTACACTCGCCAAATCGATGCCACTAAAGATCAGGTTCTACACTTCTGTTTGTTCACTGTACACTCAAATTTTAAATGTGAAAATATTTCTTGTGGGTTATACTATTATGTCACAACAATGTTTTAATTTTTGAGTTGTCATAAGGGATATATATGTGTTTAGAAGAAGTTTGTGGCACATGTAAGGCATTGAATGCATTGCCAAGAAACAATATATATATATATATATATATATATATATATATATATATATATATATATATATAATGAGCACCTACAACAGAGTGTAAATGAAATGTTTGAAGAAATTCATCATTGAAAGCTCACATCAAAACTCAGAATTTTTTAAGGAAAACTTGAAGTGTTACAGTTTGGTATCTTACAAGCAGAAAATAGTAATTTAATAAATTCATAAAATCTAAGGAAAATTAACTCTCTCATAATATAGATTGTAGATTTCAATGTATTTTTATTAGATCTGTACTGTTCAATGGAATATCTGCAATTTACGGATCACTTGTACCAAATAAATAAGGTTGCAATGTATTCTTTCAATTCTTTAATACATGTAATATATCATTTAAATATTGTGATAGTATTCTCGCATAGCTATTGTTTTTCTATAGCATATTTCATTACATTGTTCCAATAAAACATATCAAGGACCATTGTAGACGCTGAAAATCTATATGATCAAAGAACAAGGTATGTTTTAACTAACAAGGTTGTATTGATGGGAAAAGAGACAAGGACGAGTTCTAGTCACTAATGACACGATCTCCTCCATTTACAGTGGTTTGAATCTCACATTGAAGGGAACTTGATAATTTAGTGGAATCCACCCATATTTCTTGTTGTTGGATGATATTAACTTGCTTTCTGGGTTGCGTGCTAGTGACTGGGTTGCGCGTGGTACTTGGAGGAGCTCAGACACAGTTACAGCCAAGACATATTCTCTCGTAGCTGAGTGTGCCTTTCCTTTCTTCACACCACAAAACTTACCTTTCTTCACTTCTGGACTGATTTTCCTACTGTCACTTTGGCTGCCTAGTTAGGGCTTCCTAATAGTGCTTGTGAGGCTCCTCCAAATAGCTCCTAAGGCCTCCTACAACTGCTCATCAACCGATCCAACACTGGTCATCATCCTGAACCAAAAGATCGGAAACCTCCATAGGGCTACTTCCTCTGAGGCTAGACTCCCTTTGAGCCTCCAAGATCTCCATGTTGGAAATACTAAGAGGTGGGGGGGTGAATCAATATTCCTTTCAATTAGAGCATTAGTTAATCTTCAATTATTATCAGTGTTAGTACAATGATAACAGTAAACAAAAGGAACACAAATGCACACAGTTTTGAAATTGGAAACCCTCTTCGGGACAAAAACCACCTGAATGATTTTCGAATAGTTCTTTAATATTCAACTCCAATTGAAAATAAAGCTCCAAATTCCTAGAATCTTGAAAAGCATTCTTCTCCAGCTCCCACTGGATGGACGCTCCAACGCCTGATATTCTTCAGTAGTAAACTGAACGAATGCCCCAACACCTAATGAGCTACAACTCACCCTAGCGCCACCCTACCACCCTAAATTTTTCACGGCCTTGAACCTATTGGTGACTTAATGCAACAGCCTAGCACCACCCTACCACCCTATAGAATAATAAAACAAGAATGGACTCCTGTACCAGGGAAAATGGTCCACTTTACAATGATATATAATGATGTAGAAGAAGAATACACATTAGAACATAACCCAACTATTATAAAACCACCTAATGATGATCCTAGACCCCCTGACACTGCATCTTCAACTCTTGGCAGGTAGACACTAGTACAATTTTTACAATGATGTATTTACAATGATGTATTTACAATGACTTAGTACAATGTTACCTTTACAGTGATTGTATGTAGTGCTACCCACTTGAAGTCTTCATGTGATGAACTTCTTGATGTTGTTTTGCACCTTGATTGCTGCTCTTGTCATGCTACCCTCTGTTGCATCTTTCTTTGCTTTTCTACCCTATAAAGTCTAGTCCTTTGTGGCCCTTGACAACACATGATCTAGCTTTTTCTTGCCTTCTAAGAGCTCGATATTAAATCTAGTTTATCTCTGTTATTTTAGATCACCAATATGTGATCTTTGGCTTTGTATTATTCCTCTAAGTCTTCTTTCCAGTGCCACAGGTATGGCCCAATTTGGATTCTTCAAGGCAGATTTATGCCCAATCTCTCACAATGACCTACTTATGGACTAGTACAATAGAGTGAACTTGTACGGCATGCCACGTGTCACTTTTTATTCATTCAGCTCTAAAATTGATAAAAATAAAACTAAATTCTGTTCACTATCTGCCACTTTTTACAAAATTCCAATATGATACTCAAAGAGAGAGTTATGACTATTTTCTCAAGGTCACTTCTTTGAGATGAAGTTCAGGAGCCTGCAAAAACACTGACTTCCACAGATCATATCTCCTAAAATATTGCGTACCTTGATCAAAAATTATTACAAGAGCTTCCTCAGGATTTCAGCCTCACCTCATAAAAATTTCAGCTTATGATCCTTTGTATAAAAAAACGTTAGAGCGAAAATTCCATGATGACCTGTTTCAGGTAGCGAAATCCCTACATAAGGAGGATATGATGATCACAATTTATATAAATGCTTAGGTTGAGATGGGATTCAAAAAGTGAATGTGGGAGGGATTTTAGGAGCTTAAAAATTATTAATTATTGAATTTTCAATTATCCATGCCACAATCCTGTGGGGTTTTAGCCCACTAACTGGGGTTACAAACTTCAAACATGAATATCTCTCAAACCGTGAAGAATTACGTGGCGTGCCATATATCAACGGAAAAAAATCGACAAGTAGAAACCATATAAAGAATTCTTGACCCAGAATATAGTAATTTGGTAAGTCAAAATTCCCATGCAATATTGGGGTAGCCCCTGGTGCTGCTTGGGTTGACATCAATGACAACCGCTGATCAACAATCCCCCCCTTTGGCATTGATGGCAACACAAGTAATCCCCCATGCGATCATGACACCACTTCCTACAACAGTTTATCCCCCTTTAAAATCAACTAAAAAGGGTAACTCCCCCTGACACACAACCATCCTGCGGACCTATACACACTTCCACTCCCCCTTTATATTCTGAATAAGTAAAATCTAATGAGAACTTGGGAGAATACCAAGCTTCTGGTGAAGATATTCAAATGATTCACGAGTAATCTTATGATCATCAACGCTTCCTGCCCAATCTGCATCTATAAGGCCTTGAATAATGAGATTTTTACCCTTGGGATACCACAAGCCATATTCTGTTGTTCCCTTTAGATATCGAAGAATTCTTTTGGTGGAAATAATATGTGATTCTTTTGGTGTTGCTTGGAAACTTGCTACTTGTCCAACTGCTTGCATAACATCTGGCTCGAAGGCTGTTACATATAGAAGACTACCAATCATAGATCTGTACAACCTCTAATCCACATCCTTAGATGAGTCATCTATGCTCAATTTGCAACCTATTACCATCGGAGTAAGGATGGGTTTGCAATATTCCATTTTGAATTTCTTGAGCATTTCCTTGATGTACTTGGCTTGACATATAAATATTCCTTTCTCTTGATGAGATATTTGAAGCCCTAATAAGTATGTCAGTGCACCATGTAAAGACATCTCGAACTCACTTTGCATCTTTGTAGCAAAGTTCTTACTTAGTCGATCATCATTGCTGCCCAATATTATATCATCCTCTTTAGCTAGTAGATGTGATTTAGTTGCTTCATCCAAAACATATATGTCGTTTGGAGCTCGACTTGCTGTAGCCACAATTTCACCATACCTGCCTTTCCCGATTTCACATTTTGTGGAGTTGAATAGTATTGTGTATCCTTGATCACACATTTGTCCAACACAGAGCAGATTGTGATTCATGTTTTCAACCAATAGAACATTCTTGGGTAGAGCATCTTTTCTTCCGAGAGTGACGATACCTGATCCTATAACATTTGAAGATCCATCATTTCCAAAGTACACGATTCCATCCTTCTTCTCTTTCAGAGATACAAATTTATTTCTATCTCCAGTCATATGTGTTGAGCAACCACTATCAACATACCGCACATATTTGTTGTTTTGAGCCTTGAGAGCGAGAGCACAATTATCAGTTTTCTTCTTCTTCCATGTTTGTTCATTCTCTGGTTTCAAAGATTCTTATGGAGGATTTTCAAGTCTGCAGTCTTTGGCTATGTGTCCAAAGTTTCGACATTTGAAACATTCAATATTATTTCTTAAATTTTCAAATCTATTGATGTTTCTTTGAGCCCTGGGAGGTTCATATTTTACATATCTCCTGGAATTTTATTGCTTCCTAGGGTACGTGTGACATTCTAAAGCTTTATGACCAAATTTTCCACATGAATAACAATAGCCATAAAAAATATGTTGGCACCTGGATGGAAATATTCATCGATGAATTGTCTTCCAACGCTGTTCTTGTGAATATTTTCCAATGAATTCTACATGCATGTCAGATCACATAGGTTCATTGTATTTTGTTGTAGAAGGTCCTGCTTCTTCTTCTTCATAATCGAGGCTAGTTTTGTCATTGTAAGATCGTTGATCGTTGATGAGTTCTTCCAATGCACTTGAGTTGTTGGCATAGTTTTGGATATTTTTCCTTTCTTCACTTCCTTACACAACGAGACTACTTTGGCTTCTAATTCTTCCCTTTCTTAGTTTCTTTCTTCCAACTTCTTTTGAAGAGACTCTTCAATGCATTTGTATTCTTCAAATTCAATTTTTAGACCTTGAACTTGTTCTTCAAGAGTATTGGAATGGGTATTCTCAGCCTTGGGCTCTTTTATAAGCTTGATTTCTTCCTTATAAAATTCTTCTATTGTCAACCCTTATTCTTCGTTGTTTGATACCTCTTGTTTATTGTGCTTGGCCATAAAAAATACTCTCTCATTGGCTTCTTCTTCGCTGTCATTGTCTTCATCGAATGATGAGCTATCTTCTTTAGAGAGAAAGTTCCTTTTAGATCCTTGCTTGTTGATTTTCTTAAGGCCTTTCTTTCCTTTTGAGTTGCCATCACTTCTGTTCGGATATTTTGCTGTGAAATTCCCAACCTCACCACAGCTGAAAAATATCAATGGAAGTTTACCTTTGAATTTTCCCTTACCAATTTTTATTTTTCTCGTAAAGTAAGCATATTCTTCATCTAAAAGACCTTCTTCATCATATCCCTTTTCTTCACACTTGCAGGTGCATGTCTTTTCAATTGAATGTTTTTTGTCCTTATTGGTTTTCTTAGATGCAACGAACGTAGTTTCTAGATGTGAAGTACCCTCTTCTTCATCAAGTCTCATTTCATATGCTATGATAACTCCATGTAATTCCTCTTTGCTAAGTTTGTCCAGATTTGCACTGTATTCTAAGACCGATACCTTTGGGTTGAATCTCCCTAGTAGCATTCTAAGAATCTTTTGTATAATAGTCTTCTCGTCAACTAGCTCTCCCAATCCTTCCAGAGTATTGGTTGTTTCATCAAAGTATTGGAAGTATGTAGCAATGTTGCCGTCTTCTTTCATTCTGAGTTGCTAAATTTTTTCTCTCTAGATTTGAAGCTTTGCTTCTTTGACATTTGAGTCACCTGCATATATATTCTCAAGCTTTTCCCATACATTTTTGGTGGTTCTACAACCCAACACCTTATGATAAGAAGATTCAATAAGTCCACTGATAATAATATTCTTTTCTTTTGCATTATTTACCAAATTATTCTTACCGTGTTCATCCGCGGTTGATGTAAATCCATTTTGAACAATGTCCCATACTTCATAACCTTGCGCCAAAAGATATACCTCCATTTTCCTTTCTAGAGTGCATAATTATTTTCATTGAACAGAGGTACACCATTCTTGGTAGGCTCCATGACCTCCTTCTAGTTTTTAAACTAATATTGAAGGAACCAAGCTCTGATACCAATTGTTGGAAATACTGAGAGGGGGGGCGGGGAGTGAATCAGTATTCCTTTCAATTAGAGCATTAGTTAATCTTCAATTATTATTAGTGTTTGTACAATGATAACAGTAAACAAAAGGAACACAAATGCACACATTTTTTAAGGTGGAAACCCTCTCTAAGACAAAAACAACCTGAATTATTTTCTAATAATTCTTTAATATTCAACTCCAATTGAAAATAAAGCTCCAACTTCCTAGAATCTTGAAAAAAATTCTTCTCTAGCTACCACTGCATGGACGGTCCAACACCCAAGATTCTTCAATAGTCAACTGAACAAATGCCCCAACACCCAATGAGCTACAACTCACCCTAGTGCCACCCTACCACCCTAAATTTTTCATAGGCTTGAACCTGTTGGTGACTTCATGCACCAGCCTAGCACCACCCTACCACCCTATAGAAGAATAAAACAAGAATGAACTTTCGTACTAGGGAAAATGGTCCACTTTACAATGATATAGAATGATGTAGAAGAAGAAGACAAACTAGACCATAACCCAAACTATGACACAACCACCTAATGATGATCCTAGACCTCAAGACACTGCCTCTTCAACTCTTGCCAGATAGACACTAGTACAATTTTTACAATGATGTATTTACAATTACTTAGTACAATGATACCTTTACAGTGACTGTATGCAGTGCTGTCCACTTGAAGTCTTCATGTGATGAAATTTTTGTTACTGTTTTGCACCTTGATTGCTTCTCTTATCATGCTACCCTCTGCTGCACCTTGATTTTCTTTGTTGCCCTAGAAATTCTAGTCCTTTGTAGCCCTTGACAACACAGGATCTAGCTTTTTCTTGCCTTCTAG
Source organism: Pinus albicaulis (assembly GCA_034641835.2). Lineage (NCBI taxonomy): Eukaryota > Viridiplantae > Streptophyta > Pinopsida > Pinales > Pinaceae > Pinus > Pinus albicaulis. Next base: position 309,909,870 of record CM076573.1, read on the forward strand.
GAGCTCAATATTGAATATGGTTTATCTCTGTTATTTCAAATTCTCAATATGTGATTTTCAGTTCTCTAGTAGTCCTCTAAGTCTTCTTTCCAATGCCACAGGTCTGACCCAATTTAGATTATTCAAGAGAGAGTTATTCCCAATATCTCACAATGACTTAATTATGGACTAGTTCAGTAGAGTGAACTTGTACGACGTGCCACGTGTAACTATTTCTTCATTCAGCTCTGAAATTGATACAAAGAAAACTAAAGTCCGTGCACTATCTGCCAATTTTTAAAGAATTCCAATTCGATACTTAGAGAGAGAGTTATGAGAATTTTCCCAAGGTCACTTCTTTGAGATGAAGTTCAGGAGCCTGCAAGAACATTGAATTCCATAGATCATATCTCTGAAATTGTTGCGCACCTTGATATGAAATTTTTATAGGAGCTTCCTCAGGATCTCATCTTTACCTCATAAAAATTTCAGCTTCTAAACCTTTGTAGAAAAAAAAGTTAGAGAAAAATTTCCACAATGACCTGTTTCAAGTAGCGAAATCCCTACATAAGGAGGATGTGAGGATCACAATTTATATAAATGCTTAGGTTGAGAGGGGCTTCAACAAGTGAACATGGGAAGGATTTTAGGAGCTTAAAAATTATTTATTATTTACTTTTCAATGACCCATGCCACAACCCAATGGGGTTTTAGCCCACTAATCGGGGTTACAAACTTCAAACATGAATATCTCTCAAACCGTGAAGATTACGTGGCATGCCATATATCAACGGAAACATCTCGACAAGTAGAAACCATATAAAAAATTATTGACCCAGAATATAGTAATTTGGTAGTTCAAAATTCCCATGTAATATTAGGGTAGCCCCTGGTGCTTCTTGGGTTGACATCAATGACAACCGTTGATCAACACTCCACTGGCTTAGTCCTATAAGCACTCATCCTCCTGGATCAAATAACACTTTTGAAAATCCCACCAATATCGTACATGCAACACCATGGTCCGATGAATACTTTAGCCTGCCAACACGTAGTCCATCACATGAATCTATCTTGATCATCCCGATCTCGTCCATGCCAAAGAAACCCTGGATATTTCCCAACCAACCATGGCACATAAATAGAGGTCCATGATCAAAAATCCACCCTACAACAAACTGTTGTTCACCAGGCGCACCACCAATCCACTAGAACTCCAAGCCCCTCTCGTCATGTAACTTTTCAATACCACATCTCCATGTCTTCAGTTGAACCCTATGCTCCATGATTTAGACACCCACAGTTGCTTAACTGTGAAAACTGATTCATTGACTTCCAAAGTATCTCAGACACGATCGGATACCATGTTGAATTTCCATGATCATATCGTAGCTCAGACACCATTTGATACCATGTTAAAATATTTGACACTCCAAACCAATAATCTCGACAAAAATACTTTGCACAGAAGAATATAAACAACAGTAAATGACATATGCACATAATATAGACAACTTTTCAAATTTTCAACCGAACTTTGTTATATTAAAAACAGATAATAAAATATTCTAAGGCTCCTGTATCAGGGATAATGGCCCTCATACATTCACTAGTACAAGACACTCTAACCATCTGGTTGTAGTGCAATATCTCAACCCTCTTGGTCATACCCTGTAACTGCCCGGTCCTTCAGCTCCCTATCTGCAACTCCTACATCTATCAATGCTCCAAGTCCATCTAGCCACTGAATATCGACTATCCAATATTCTCTCTAGTTGTACCTCAGTCCATCAAGGTGACAACACATCGAGATTCCTCTCGAATTGTTCAAAAATCCATTTGTGAACAACTCTCAATCTGCCCACTACTTCTCCTCAACTACTCAAGGACTTCAACCCACTATGGTCTTCCTGTGCTGCAACGATGAATACCAAAATAGGGCATGAAGGGCTGCCACCTATCACTGCAAGATGTCCATCTCCCACAATGAACACGGGCTAGGAGGACTGCCCATCATTTGCTGTAGAAATCCTTCTCCACACACAAGTCTCAGGCTCCACGATCCTGCTCCTGGTTGGCCAAACCCCTGAGCTCCACAACTGCCAGGTTTTCCGTCACCTTTTTCCATCAAGGTGCTGCACTTTGGCTCCAACATGGACACTATCACGTTGCCCTCAAGAAAACCATAAGTGCCCAATCGTGTCCACATTTTTTCCTCTCTCACGCTGCCCTCCAAAAATCCACGAGAGACCAAGTCCACGTTGTAGCATTTGCACCTAGTTAAGGCATCCCCACACATGGGAGACCCTTACACATGGTTTCCCGCAAAATTCATCAAACCACCCTTTGCCCTGCAATAGAGGAGCTATTGCACAAATCTATGCATCTCAATGTGTCCTCACCTAGGACACCATCAAACCATCATACAAGGGTCCATCTGCAACATACGTTGTTGTTTTCCTCTTGCCTTCCAATCTAATGTGTCTGTTGTCACCTTGGCTGCTTGGTAGGCCTCCCAAAAATCCATGTGGGCTCCTCCAAACAACTCATAAGGCCTCCTCAATCTCCCCATCAAACTCATCCATACAATAGTCATCACTTTGACCCAATACTTGACAAACTCTCACTCCAAGTTTGCTTCCCAATCACTGTGGCAACTATCACTGGTTTGGGGCATCTAACCATGAGATTTTCCACCTCCTCATTGACTTCCACATGTCGCCCTATCACGATTTAAAACTGATCCACAAGTTAGGATCCAACATCTACAAGAATGAAATACATACCTTAAGCTCATTGTTTTGAGGTCTCCTTCATTTCTGCAATCTAGGCTTGGTTAGGGAATCACACAATCCCTTCTTATAGCCTTCAATTATGCCCATAATTACTATAGATGAAAGTGGTTTCCCTTTGGAAGTACCCTCCTCCTCAACGTTGTTGTCCTGGGCATGAACCAACCCTAACAATTCCCTACGCAGTTCTGTTTAGGTTGGTTTAGGCCAGCGGCCTTCCCACAACAACGATCTAGGGATACAACTGTCTCTTCCAAGGGTATAAACACCCTAACATACCCCAAAAACATACATAAATTCTCTCCTCTACCTCGAACCTCTAGCACAGTAAAACGACCTTCATAACAGTCACCAAGAGTGCCCTGAACTGCCCTCTTCTCCACGTTGTCATCCCTCTTATGCCTATGGCCCAAAACATAATTTTTCTTCTCCTCCATGAGTTATCTTCTTCTGATGTTTTGCGCACAATGGATGCCTAAAGCACAAGTTCTCACCCTTATTTTATAGACATAATGAGGGGATTCAACGAATTATGAAGAGACACACCTATTGGAGTTATTTACATAAAGCCAACATGACTTGACAACCAATAATTAACTTGTCAACTTCAAAAATTAATTTCTCTCTAAAAACAACTTAGAATTGAATGATTCTCATTGCGTTAGAATCGTCTCGCCGAGCACTATCCTACGCATCTATCACATGTCGAAAATACATCACAGTTTTGGCCCAAATCACGATGGGTGCAAAACCACCAAGATTTGATCTCAAGCCCATAAGCCTATTTGTGGCATTTTGACCTCCAACCCTTGAACACTAGGGCTTGGAGTACCTCCCAAATTACACAAAAATCAACACTCATAACACATAAAGTTGTTCCCTATGTTCAAGTTGTTCTCCACCATGTGCATTCTGCAATCACAATCTTCCCAAATAACCAAAGGGATCAAGTAACAAAAGTTGGGCATTTCTCAAAAAGTTTATCAAAATGTGGTGAGGGTTTTAAGGTGATGGATTTATAGCCACCATATCGCCTAGCACTATTTGTCCAAATTTCTATTGACCCTAATTTTAAAATTGTACTACAATTTTTCGTTTATTGGCACTAATTTGGCAACAATTTGGTTACTTGTCAAAAGGTATATGCTCAAGAGCTAGGATGCCCCTCCAATAAATTTATCACAATCCTCCATAAGTGGGTCTCATAGATAAGTGGGAAATCAATGGTCAAATAGTTGTTATGAAAACTCCTCAAAGAGTGACCTAAACATGTGTGCCAATACGATGTGGGGGAATTCTTCAAATCATGCCACCAATCCCATATGTTGTGGATCTACATAGATAGAACTGTAAAGCAGGAAATGATTGTAGTCTATATCATGGCATACCATAATATGCTTACAATACTTCAATATGAGCAAGGGTTTTTACCTCATGAATATCAAACCATGCTAGAGCACATTCAATCACCCCAAGAAAAATTTCAATTCAAGTAATAGCAAGGGGAGAATGCTAGAGTGTTGTACACCATCATGAAGCTATTGAACTGATTATGTGAAAATGATATTGGCTTAGGCAAAAAATCAAAATGCAAGGGGATTTCATCAAGTGAGTCATACAACAATATGTATCATTAACCATCTAATGATCACAGGGGATTCACAAATAAGTCGGATAGTATGAAAGTTAAACAATCATCATAAAGGCAACCCAAACATCAACATCATCAAGCCATATATGCTTACTTTATCAGTAACCTCATCCAATGCAATCACGACTCTAGGGACATCTAAAGGTCAACCTGTAAGCCTCCCTTTGCAATGGAAATGACAAGAGTGGTGAAAATATTCACAAGTGTAGGCCTCCTATAACATGAGAGGTAACAAGCCTCCTATATCATAAGAGGTAGCAAGCCATAGAGCCAAAATTCTCCAAGTGCGGCCTGCTTGGGTGTGGTCTTCTACGAGATTAATTCTCATGCCATATGATGGGTAACAGTGTCCACCAATCATACATTTATTTATTGGTTGGGGATTCCCACCAGCCTAGGAGGTTATGTTGTCATTTTCCTACCAAATATGTGAGATGTGCACCCACACATGGGGATACCTACCCTGACAATTACTCATACATACATCAGAAATAACATGTGACAATTCCTGTAAGAGTCTAAGACTCAAGTATTCATACATAACTATGTTAGATGAAATTATTTTATGATTTTATGTGTTCTATTTCTATCACTAATAAATTCTATACTTAATTCTTATGTATGCATGCGATTTTTTTTTATCCTCGTCTCTTTTATCTTAGTTGGGACCTAGTTGCATTAAGGATGTGTCCCACCCCTAAGGGATGCATCCACTGATGGATCAATCAGTGGATCTATTCTCATTATTAGCCCACCTTGAATGGATCTGGCCACCATCATATGAAAAATGAAAGTGGGTTGGCTTAGACTTTAGTGTTTCCTTGTCCATGACGTACAAGGAAACTATTGGGGACATCTCTTTTTCTTTTGGGATGTTACCCACATCCCAAAAAATTGGTGATGTAAATGCTCCTTAAGATGGGCAGATTTCCCTCAACTGTCCTAGGAATGTCTATTTGCCACTTGTCAAAACTAGTTCCTCTTAAGCATGTTTGATTAAAAGTGTAAAAAAATCTATCATTCCCTTGGGTGCGCTAGCATGGGATACAGAGGAAGGAAATCAAGCAGTGGTGTTACTATTAGATCTGTCAGTAAATAAAAAATATTGGCAACAAAATATAGAGTTCAAGACTGAATTCTTCTATTAGTCACCATGCTTAATAATGAAGACCCATTGTCTAGAGTCACCTTGCTTAATAGTAAAGGCCCCTACTTTATTAGATGATAATCAAAATATTGTCCAAATTGAAGAAGCTAATCATTTCAAGTCACTTTCCTAATATTTGTCTAAAGGCAACCCATGGGGTGGCGGCTTGTTGGTGATTGAGTGTTCTGTTAAGGCACTCATTTGTAAAGGTCACCGGTTCAAACCCCATGGGTGCCCATCAGGCGCAAGCCTGTTAAACTAGCTGTGGATTGTTAGCGGAGGACAATGCCCAGTCAGGGGGGTTTTCATTGGTAGCAGCGCGGTGTGGTCTTGGGTGGAAGCTATGATTGTATGGTTCTCGTTACTGGTTTTCCTCCTGGTACCAAATAATAATAATAATAATAATAATAATAATAATAATAATATTTGTTTAAAGGCAATATATGTTCTTTCTGAAGCAATTCTTAAAAACCTTCAACAAAGTCTCAAGTTATTGCAGCATTTTGTGATCTCCAAGGTATATAGGAGTTATTGCTTAAGCACACTTACTTCTTTTGTGAGCTATTTGTTAAGCAAGTTTTCTTGCCACATTATCATTTATATTGAAATGTTGGAAGTTGTTGTATTTTAGTTTATACAAATGGATTTGCCTAAATTCCTTAAGATTATCCAACAAATATTTTAGCACTCTACATGCTATTGGAAAGTGAAGCCATTTTCTTAACAATTGATTCCTTTGTCCTTCTCATTTGTGTTGATTCCTTAGACTTTAGTGTTTCCCTGTCCATGAGGTACAAGGAAAATATTTGGGACATCTCTTTTTATTTTTAGATGTTACCCACATCCTAGAAAATCGGTGATGTAAATGCTCCTGAAGATGGGTAGATGTCCCTCAACTGTATTAGGAATGTCTAGTTGCCACCTATCAATACTAGTTCCTCTTAAGTGCGCTTGATGAAAAGTGAAAAAAAATATAGCATTCCCTTGGGTGTGGTAGCATGGGATACAGAGGAAGGAAAAAAAGCAGTGGTGTTACTATTAGAGCTATCAGTAAATAAAAAATATTGGCAACAAAATACAGAGTTCAAGACTGTATTCTTCTACTAGTCACCATGCTTAATAATGAAGACCCATTATCTAGAGTCACCTTGCTTAATAGTAAATACCCCATGTCGTGGAGGATTGTTGGTAATATCACAATACTTTTTTAGATGACAATCAAAATATTGTCCAAATTGCAGAAGCTAATCATTTCAAGTCACTTTCGTAATATTTGTTTTAAGGCAATATATGTTCTTTATGAATCAATTCTTAAAAACCTTCAACAAAGTCTCAGGTTATTGCAACATTTTGTTATCTCCTAGGTATATAGGACTTGTTACTTAAGCACACTTACTAATTTGGTGAGATATTTGTTAAGAAAGTTTTCTTTCCGCATTATCATTTATATTGAAATCTAGGAAGTAGTTGTATTTTAGTTTATCCCAATGGATTTGCCTAAATTCCTTAAGCTTATGCAACGAATATTTTATCACTCTACATGCTATTGGAAAATGAAGTCATTTTCTTAGCAGTTGCTTCCTTTGTCCTTCTCATTTGTGTGAATACAATTTTTTCAGTTTATTATGATTAATAATTAACCTATAAATCTAAAAAATCTGTATATGCCCATTACTTCAATAGATTTGACAGTAGTAGATGGTATTGGTTGCATATTTTTTAGTTGTTATTTATCATTCGTCTCATTTGATTGTACGTCTTTTGTAGGTTTTTGGCCATGTTTTTCTTGTAATAATGTTTTTGGACATTTTTTTGAGCTATTGCACTTTCTGGATGTTTCTCTAACACAAGAACTAGCTTAGAGACACCAAAAGTTTCATCATTTTGGGTAGCAGTTCTAGTAGATTTTAGGGAATTGAACCAGACAAACATGCTTGTTGGCTATTAGGACGAGGCCATCACCAAAACCTCATCAAATGCAATCACGACTCTAGGGCCATCTAAAGGTCAACCTGTAAACCTCCCTTTGTGGTCGAAATGACAATAGTAATGAAAATATTCAGAAGCGTAGGCCTCATATAACATGAGAGGTAACAAGACATAAAGCCAAAATTCTCCAAGTGCCACCTGCTAGGGTGAGGTCTTCAACTAGATTAATTCTCATGCTATATGTGGGTAATAGGGCCCACCAATCATGCATTTATTTATTGGTTGGGGATTCCCACCAGCCTGGGAGGATATGTTGTCATTCCCTTACCAAATATGCGAGATGTGCACCCACACATGGGGACACCTACCCTGAAAATTACTCATACATACATCAGAAATGACATGTGACAATTTCTATAGGAGTTGAAGATTCAAGACTTCATACATAACTATGTTAGATGAAATAATTTTATGATTTTATGTGTTCTAACTTATATTTATGTCACTGATAAATGATATAGTCCATTCTCATATATGCATGAGAATTTTTTTTATCCTTTTCCCTTTTATCTTGGATGGGATCTAGTTGCATTAAGGATATGTCCCACCCCTAAGGGGTGCATCTAATGATGTATCAATCAATGGATCTATGCTCATTTTTAGCCCACTCTGAATGGATCCGGCCACCATCATATGCAAAATGAAAGTAGGTTGGCTTAGACATTAGTGTTTCCATGTCCATGAGGTACGAGAAAACTATTGGGGACATCTCTTTTTTTGTTGGGATGTTACCCACATCCTAGAAAATTGATGATATAAATTCTCCTGAAGATAGGTAGATTTCCCTCAACTGTCTTAGAATGTCTAGTTTCCACCTGTCAAAACTAGTTACTCTTAAGTGCATTAATCTAGCATTCCCTTGGGTGCGCTAGCATGGGATACAGAGGAAGGAAAGCAAGCAGTGGTGTTACTATTAGATTTGTCAGTAAATAAAAAATATTGGCAACAAAATATAGAGTTCAAGACTGAATTCTTCTACTAGTCACCATGCTTAATAATGAAGACCCATTGCCTAGAGTCACCTTGATTAATAGTAAAGACCCTTAATTTATTAGATGATAATTAAAATATTGTCCAAATTTCATAAGCTAATCATCTCAAGTCACTTTCATAATATTTGTCTGAAGGTAATATATGTTCCTTTTGAAGCAATTCTTAAAAACCTTCAACAAATTTTCAGATTATTGCAGCATTTTGTGATCTCCTAGGTATATAGGAGTTGTTACTTAAGCACACTTACTACTTTGGTGAGCTATTTGTTAAGCAAGTTTGCTTGCCACATTATCATTTGTATTGAAATGCCGAAAGCCGTTGTATTTTAGTTTATCCCAATGGAGTTTCCTAAATTCCTTAAGCTTTCCAACAAATATTTTAGCACTCTACATGCTATTGGAAAGTGAAGTCATTTGCTTAACAGTTGATTCCTTTGTATTTCTCATTTGTGTGAATAAAATTTGTTTTGTTTCTTATGATTAATAATTAACCTATAAATCTAACAAATTTGTATATGCCCATTACTTATATAGTTCCGATAGTAGTAGATAGTATTGGTTTTGTATTGTTTAGTTGTCTTTTATCATTCGTCTCATTTGATTGTACGTATATCTTATGTTGTTGGCAATGTTTTTCTTGTAATAATACATTTTTGGAAATTTTCTCTGCTGGTGCACTTTCTAGAGGTTTCTCTAACAAAGGAACCAACTTAGAGGCACTAGAAGTTGCAGCGTTTTGGGTAGCATCTCTGGTAGATTGTGAGGGAATTGAACCATATAAACCTGCTTGTTGGCTATTGGGATGAGGCCCTGTAGATTAATGTGGGGGTTTTTCCTTGAGATATCACTTTCCTCATTTTATTGTACATATTTACAATTTTTTTGGCCATGTTTTTCTTGTTATAATACGTTTTTGGACATTTTTTCTGCTGGTGCACTTTCTAGAGGTTTCTTTGACATAGGAACCAGCTTGGAGGCACCAAAAGTTGCAACATTTTGGGTAGCAGTTCTGGTAGATTGTGAAGGAATTGAACTAGAAAAAACATTGCTTGTAAACTAAAAAATATTCAAATAAGACCTATTCCAATGGTGCCGTACTAGGCTGGCTTGTTGCAGCTAATACTATGATTCGAGTCCTTGGTGTGGTTATCAATTAAACCCTCGTTGAACCCTCGTTTCCTCTTGTTGTCTCTAGAATGGTCTTGTTACCCAACCAAGCTTCAGAGGGTGGGATTAAGAGAGAGACTCTTCAACAATTGTAATATCCTCATGTGTTATTCTCCTAAGCAACCTTACTCCTATATCAAAGCTTCAGATTTATTATTTGTCACTTTTTTGACACCCTAAAGAAAATGTCAGTTCTACTTCTACCTTGGATTCAAAGATGACTCTTTCACCTGCTTCTCATGGATTTTCTCTCGATGCACCATCAAAAAAGAGAATGTGATGGTGTTGAAGTTTGATCCATTCTTCAATTTGCACAGAACCAATCCTCAATTTCCAACTAGATTCATAGGATGGGTGAGTGCACCTAGAGGGGATAGCATGGAATGCTGAAATAGAGGTCAATTCTACTCTTTATTTTTTACATAGTAGTGCACCCACTGAATATCCCCTTTACCTTTGGCCATAACTTCCTTATGTGGCAGTGTCTTTACTGAAGGTGAAATTCTGTCACTATGCATATTTTGTTGTTTCTCTTTGAATATCATCATGTTTCTTGCAAGCCAAATTAGTTGTGATGTTAAAAGGATGAGTTTTCCTTTGGCTACTCTGCAAGTTGCACATATGCAAGGAAAAATTACACCTCTTTTACAACAATTGTTGGTAGTATAGAGTTAATTATGGGTCAGTAACCAATAATTTTTTAAAAACTTAAGCAACTATTTACCGCTCCAAATGTTAGTCCAGATTTGTGCCTTAGGTGGGGTCCTTTGTTAGGTGAGTTGAAACATATATCCTTTTTTTGATAGAGTAGTTATGACCATGGTTGCACGGAGTGAGAGTGTTTTTGAGAGATATTTTAAAGAAAATTGCAGAGAAAATATATGTGATCAAAGAAATTTCAGCATGCTCCTACTTATTCCTTTTGAAAATAATGAGCAGACAAATGTATGTAAAATTCCTAATTTTGATGAGGAAGAGTGTTCTTCCAATGAATCAATAACTTTCTTTAGTGCCATAGATTCCATAGATGATGGTTTTCCTGTGGGTTTACAAGATGCAGTATTCATCTAAGTATATCATTTAATTGCCATGATGCCTTGAAACTTGTGCACGGAAGTGTCCTTTCCCAATAGATATTTTCATATTCCCAACCGTTGGAAAGATATAATCACTATGCTACCTAGATGGATGATTAAAAATCACATGTGCTATCCTTATGAAAAATAGTGGATAACAGGTTATTAGTAATCCAACACAGAAACACCAAGGATAGCATGCTTACTCGAAAAACCTAGTTTTCCATCTATAATCATGAAGTGCAAAGAACGACATATACCAGCAAATGGAGATAACTAAGGAAGATATAGAGAAATTGCTAATGAATCAACTGCAGATGTAGGGTAGGGTCCCTACATCTCTAATAGGATCTCTAACAGGATCTCTAACAACAAATGAGGGACCCTACCCTTGGTCTCCTTTGTCATTAATCTTCTATTGGTCTCCCTTGTCATTAATATTCTAGGTTAGCATTGTCATATCCCATTGGCACTCCCAACACTCAATGGTTCTGTCCCATGTAAATGGGGAAGTAATATCTTATGGTTGGGCAGTTCATCTTAATTAACACTCTCCCACTCCCCCTTCCATTCTCTTCCCCTTTGTGCCTTCATCTCACTTATCTTCCACTTCATAGCTCTCTTACCTCATCTTATCTTATCAACCTTCCCTTCTCTTGCATCCATTTCCCTCTCACCTTACCCAATCCCCCTTCAATACTCTGTACGTTCCCATTTATCCCTTTCCCTCTGCCTACCATATGCCTCCATTTAGCCACCTTCCCTTTCCAAACTGGTCACAACTCCCACTGTATCACTTTATTGTTTCCCTTGTCTACCAGAAAAGTGATTTTCCTACAGTTATGGATGGAAGCATTGATCCACAAAGAGCACAGTTGGACCATCAAAAGAAAGAGCTCATATAGATACTAGGGTATACAATTATGAGATATGCAAACTAGCAACTAAGCAAAGGTTCAAGGGAACTGAAAGTATGGCTAAAGAAATTAAACAAGAGTTGAAAGCAGTGGCAACAATGTCTAGAGAAAATATCCTCCATGTATCTGGAGAGGCTTCTACCCTGTGAACCTATATTGAAGAGCCCAATTCCTAATTAAATGCACAACTCAGCTTCAAAATAAATCCCATAAAAAGACCCCTCTACTCCACATGCTTAGAATGTAGTCAACCTGGTTTCGAGTGATAAAAGCGAATGTGACAATCCTGAGTGTGATGAATGTTTTGCTTTAGATTTTTCATGGTCTAACTCTAGTATGTTTCCAATATGTATTTTGAAACTAATGTATCAGGCTTCGAAGAATATCACCCTATTTTAGGGAAGAAGCCCTCTGATTGCAACAATCAATTTTGTGTAAAAGCAATCAATGCCAAACAAAACAAATAGTCAAGAAGAAATCCACTGTGAGATGAATATAAAATCAAACTGCATATAAGTTATAGAATCTTTTAAACCTTGAGCATTAGCTTTATTGGTAGGAAACTTTTGCGCAAAGCCTAGAGAGGTTTGAGGATCCACTCCCATTGGGCCTTTTGGGGTTACTAGTGGCCTTGGAAGTTCATAGTTGATCTTCCATTCATCTAGAAATTCCAGGGAAGATGGGGGAGGTTCTCTGCCAATCTATTTCTTCAGAAAAATGAAGAATATATAGAATCCATTTTTGTAGCTTCTTCATTATTCTAAAATATATTCTGTATCACCAGGACTTTATCTGAAAGTTGCTCTAGTAGATAGTTAACCTATACAAATACCAATGCCTTTGTGAATATTTGGGGACCAAAATATATTCTTCCAGACTTTCAAACATCAACTCGAAAAGCATTTAATTTTCAACTAAATTCCACTTCAAATTGAGCTCAGAAGGAAAACAGCATAAGCTCATATCCATCTATTCATTTACACAAACAAATAATAATATGTTAATTTTGGGAAATTAGGCCCAAAATCCATGATGTGATGCTCAAATGACGATTTCAATATTTTTATTGGATTCCTCTTTCAGAGAGGTGCAAGATCGATCTAAAGATCATCTTGATCGGATGAGAAGAACATGTATTTTGAATGTATTCCACATGTGCAAGGTCGGCCTATTTTATCCCACATGCATAAGAGATGTGTCACACACCCCTACAAATGCCTATACATTAGAGAGACTTGGAGTTCATTTTATACACACAATTTGTGGAGGCATTTTTCTTCTCTCTTGGATGGTGATCGATCATCGTTCTTGGTTTTGCGTTTAGGGTCTCTTGGTGTAGCATCTTGGTAGAGTATTCTTGATGAAACATCTTGGGTTTGTGTGACATAGGTGGGTGGCTAACCTTATGAAGAATTTTCTGGTTGAAGCATCCTACTGATCGCTGTAACGCCACCATTATTTATCTCTATTTTGGCTTGTCTTCCATCAATCTATTGGTATGTTCTATCTGCATCTTACTTTAATTATGCCCTAAAAGGTTAAAGTATATTTTCACCTTAGCATAGAAAATCTACATAAATTAACATGGTATGAGATATAGGAGAAGACAATTCCCAACTTATGAATCTAGGGAAGCAAGATGTGGGTTATCCAAAGGGCGAATAAGGGTGATGTTAGCTTCAGAAAAGCTGTGTGGTAGGTCGCAGGCCATACCACCACAAAAAGTGAAAGCGTATAGTTTTAATGACATTGCATGCATTTTTTAAAGTGTTGTAGGTGACAGTGTAAGGGCAGTGTATGTGGCTGGTGTGCTGAGCTATGTGGAACAGCATGTTGTGCCCTAATAAGGGATGACACAAAACCATTTTCAACATGTTTTTTTATGTAAGGCTCTAGCTGCAGCAAGAAAAGATTCACTCCACCTGTCAGGCCACTCATCTGGTTGGATCCAACGTTTATTACGTATTACCCATAACTCAGGGCATCAACACCCTTGCAGAGCTCACCATAGAAATGGGCTACCACAATTGCGGTGAGACTATCGATTGGCTAGTGGAAATGTTTTGAACAAAACAGTCCGAGGACCTGCAAAATGCATGCAGACAGCTGAATTGGTTGTCCTTATCTCATATAATGCCTTTGCAAGAGCTGACCAGAGAGCTCGGCTTCAACCTAGGTGGGAAAACTGTTGATTGGATATTGCCCATGGTATCCAAGTTTTTTTTTAAAGCACCACTTGTAGTGTGTTGGTAGGGCATCCATTTCATGAAATGGAGGTTGCTAGGGTTCTGTGATAGCGCAGAGACTATGAAATGGCTATTCCAAAGCTCTCCATTACTACAATAATTAGAATACATAATGCATATACCAATAATGCACGAAACCCAACAGCAAATTTCCATGCCCCCTCATTCCCTGCTGCATAGATTTCGCATAACCCACAAGGGGTAAGACAAATTAATCTTACACCAACAGTGGGAGTCGGAGGAGGCAATAGTACATGGTATTAATCAAATCCTTATACACCCTCAAGCGCACCAATTATACCTATGCGCACGCCCATTTAGAGCATCACGGGTCCCATGATAACGAATCGTTCAGATATACCAATTCCTAATACCCACTTGAAAGGATATGGGCAAGTTCAAAGGGACTACTTGTCGAGTAATGGTCTACTTAATTTTTCAAGTGTAATGCAGTGCCCAATGGCCCAGCCTCAATCCCAAATTATCACATCACAGCCAGAATCCTTGCAAGAAAGTCTAGAGAATACTCTATCTCACAACAAAGTGGGTAGAAAGAGACAAGTCAAACGTAAATCAGAAAAAAAAAACAAGTTTCCTAAGATGGCTATATTGTTGGTCCGAAAGTATTGAAATTGGGATTGGGAGTATCTACCATGATGCAGTATTAAATAAACAACACTAGAAATGCTTCTAGTGTTGATTATGGTGATACGAGAATTGGAATGGATCAGCTGCAGGCACCTCCTCAGGTAAATCAGTTGTTTTCCCAGGGTATTATTCATGAGGTTGGAGGAACGTACAAGGCACGAAACCACACTCAGCCCTTGCAACTGCATGTCCAGAATTGTGGTACAGTTGCATACAATGAAAATTACATAAGCTTTTATCTAGTTGTTGAACGCTGAAAATTGCAAAGATTCATATTGGAATATATCTCTAAATAATGGCTTAACATATCTCGAAAAGTGATAGTGAAGGGATCGACAGCAAGCCTCAATAAGATCCCATCCTTTGTGCTAAAAATTGTGGATTTTTTTCGGATGTTCTTCGATAATGAAATTTTGTTCTAAATTTTGTTGAGATCTTGTGCTAAAGCTGAAAAATCTCTCTCATGGTAGTGTTGTAGGTCTTCAACATCCTATGCAAATAGCAGATTAGTTAATACTTGAGCACAAAGAAGGGAACTTTTCAGGAGAGCAACCAAATCCTCCTGATAACCGATGCACTTACTACAAGAAACATGTTGGACTGACGGGATTTAAGTGTCGCTGTGGGGATATTTTTTTCTCTCTGCATCGTTATTCTGAAACAACATTGTGAAGGACTGTGATTTTTTTTAAGTCTACTGGAGAAGGCTTAGTGATAAGAGGTTTAGACTTTTAGTAGAGGATAATATAACTGTGGAGTTGTCACATTATTGTATAGTTGCTTCAGTAACTCTGTTATATCTCTGTGGAGGCTCAATCAGTCAAGATCAAGTGTAGTCGGTACACTTTGGATACTTGAACAATGATAAACTTGAAAGTGTGAACAATGAAGTTTTTGTAGCCTTGGACAGTCACATATTTGGAGTCTTTGGAACCGTGGTCAAAGAATCCTATAAATTTTTTGAACAAGTGAAATATGATAGTGATGTATATGATAATATCATGACAACACTGCAATCAATGATATGAAAGTATATGATACCTGTCAAGATGCATGACAAATATATGGCAGTATATGGTTATGATTCTTGTATGGCCTTGACAATGGGAGAATAAGATTCAGGCCCATTATTACAAAGCCCTTTCCAAGTTGGTGTTTAGGATATCCTCATTTAAAATAACCATGAAGGCATTTGTCAGGGCTGCATCAAATAAAAGCCTTGGAGACTTTTCTTCATTTCTCAAGTGTCACAAGGACATATGATACACACTATCTTATCTGATATTCTTGAGAGAAGGTTCTTATAGGTGTCTTCTCTCACAAGAGGAGCTGGCATTAAGAGGGAGACTACAACTGTATATGCTTCTGAGCTAATATCATTGCTAAAATAAAGAAGACCCTCATGGCTCAAAGACATATGGCTTCAAGGGGGAAATTATAGAAAAGCAAGAAGCCATATAAATACCAGAGGTATCTAGCTTCCATGAGTATAATATGAGCCTGGATCATTTGAAGAAGTTGTAAAACATAAAGCCTAGAAGGATGTGATACACAAAGAGTACGAGTCCATTATGAAGGACGATGTCTATGATATGGTCCCCAGACTGCAAGACAAAGCTGTTGTCACCTCGATATAAGAACAAGCATGGATCTGATGGGAGTACTGAAAAGTACAAGGCCGGATGTGTTTCTTGAGACTTCTCTCTAGGAAGGCATTGATTATGATTGCACCTGTAATCTATTATTACCCTTGCTGCTACGCAAGGACGGAATCTTCATCAGATGGATGTAAAGACCGCCTTTCTACATAGTGCGATAAAGGAAGAGGTGTATGTAGAGAAACCTACGAGGTTCGAAGTCCAGGATCGAGACACCCATGTTTGCAGGTTGGCTAGCCCTCAGGGCCTAAAATGAGAGGATAGATAGCTACTTGATGCTGATCCGAACTTTTAATTTAAGGTTGATAGAGAAAATAATCTCATTCTGATGCTTTATGTGGATGATCTCTTCTTGACAATTGCTAACCCTCTCATTCACTGGGTTGGTGCCAAGAATATCTTTAGATATCTCTGGGGCACGATATGCCATGGGCTAAGATACACTGCCGGGAGTTTGAGACTCCGTGGATATACTGATTCTGATTGGGCTAGCAGTGTGGTGGATCGCAATAGCACATATGAATGCTGCTTCACACTCGGGTCTGCTTCGAGCAAGAAGCAGAAGTCGGTAGCTTTGAGCGCTACTGAGGCCGAATACATTGCAACATATATGGCCTATTGTGAAGAAACTTGGTTGTGAAATCTCTTGAGTGAGTTGTTCGAGCATGTGCTAGATGCCACCATTATCCTTTTTGATAACCAGAGGGGGATTCATTTGTCAAAGAACCCCATGTTCCACGATTGATCCAAGCATGTTGATGTATGGTACCACTTATCCAGGATATGGTACAGCGAGGTGTCGTAAGGCTTGTTCATATAGGAATTGATGAGAAGGTCATGGATATTCTCATGAAGCCCTTGGGGAAGGTCATGTTCCTAACCTTCTGTGAGAATCTTGGAATCGTGGAACGAGCCTATTTGGAGGGTCTTGTTGGACGATGAACTCTGGGAGCTCTAGGGGGGCTTTGGGGATAGCTTCTTGGTGCTATAAGAAACCACAAGGCTAGGCTTGCCGAACCTAGTTGGTATGATTCCACCCCACCGTGATGATATTGAGTTGGTTTACCTCTCTCTGATCCGTGCCTCATATGCATCCTACCCATGGAGTTTCAGACTCATGGGAAGTACCTCTCATTTGGATAATGAGGTGGAAAATTTGAATAGAGACCATAGCAAGACCGATGGACACATCAGAGATTACCGTACTCTCTATGTCTAGGATGGCATGTGTCCAACCACTTGATCTGGGATCAATTCTAGCAAAGTTTCGGACCTCCAACCGACTTCGGGTTAGTGAAAATAACTTAAGGTTAGTATATGACTCTCTCAGGTCCTAGTGAGGTTTCGAACCTCCAACTAACTTCGGGTTAGTATATGACTCTCTCGAGTCCATGTGAGGTTTCGGACATCCAACTGATTTCGGATAAGTTAAACCAACTTTGGGTTCATGTGTGACTCCTTTGAGTCCTATAGAGGTTTTTTACCTCTGAGTTGACTTCGAGTTAGCTGTGAGTGATGAATTTGTGACTCACCTTTTTTTATAAAATAAAGAAGCCAACAAAGCAAGTTACAGCGGGATGACACATGATGTTTGGATGGCACTGGTGGATGGAGTTCTCCCTAGTTGAGAGGGAGTGTTAATTTTGAGCAGCTAGGTCCAAAATCCATGATGTGATGCTCAGATGATGATGCAAATATTTTTATTGGATTCCTCTTTCGAAGAGGTGCAAGATCGATCTAAATATCATCTTGATCGGATGAGCATAACATGTATTTTGAATTTATTCCACATGTGCAAGGTCGACCTGTTTTATCCCACATGCATAAGAGATGTGTCACACACCCCCACATATGCCTATATAATGGAGAGACTTGGAGTTCATTTTATACACACAATTTGTGGAGACATTTTTCTTCTCTCTTAGATGGTGATGGAGCAACGTTCTTGGTTCTGTGTTTAGGGTCTCTTGGCGCAACATTTTGGTAGAGTATTCTTGATGAAATGTCTTGGGGTTGTGTGACATAGGTGGTGGCTGACCATATGAAGACTTTGTTGGTTGAAGCATCCTTTTGATCGTCGTAACACCACCATTCTTTATCTCTGTTTTGGCTTGTCTTCCATTGAGATATTCGTATGTTCTATCTACATCTTACTTTAATTATGCCCTAGAAGGTTAAAGTGTATTTTCACCTTAGCATATAAAATATACATAGATTAACATAATACCATTTCAAATATTTCCAAATATGCACAAGCTAAGTCGTCCTAAAAGTCTACCTATTAAATCCAGCACTCAAAGAGCATTTCATTTTCAACTTAATTCCACATCAAATTTGAGCTCAGAATGGAAAGAGCATAAGCTCATATCCATCTATTCATTAAACAAACACATACTAAGACCATTTCCAAGATCCCCAAATAAGTACAAGCTAAGCCATCCTAAAATTCTAACTATCATATCCAGTATTTTAGTTATGCATATTTAAGGCAATGTTAATGACAAAGGAGACCAGTAAATTCTCCTCATGGATTATTTCTCTCATTATATCTATTAGTAAAATCCACAAAATGTAACCCTACATTTGAATCTTGGGAAAAAACATATAATTGTTATCATTTAAATTATACATATCTCTTGGAGCCCAAAAATCCATTTTCTTTGGATAAGCTTTATCTATAACCTCAAAAGAAACCCTATTACAAGCTGAAGGACCATTATGTCCTCTTGAGTCTTGACAAATTATGATGGAATATAATTGGGTGAAGACCAAATCCATTTTTACCATGTTAGAACCTAGGTTCATTGAGATGACGACCTTGGTTTGAAGATATCCACCATACAAACTATGACCAACCACACTTATCGTTGTCATCTCTCTTTCATCATTAAGACTAACATACTAAGGACCTATAATCTGTGGAGGTCCATGGTAGTCATTGCAATGTAATTTGTTAGAATATATGCTATGTACACAAGTTTTTGTATTTAATATTTGCATCCAATGTGGCCATTTCTTATTATGAGATTTACCACATCCAAAAATGACATCATTCACGTCATTTTGAAGAAGTCTACAAATTAGGTCATCATTATTTTTTTCACATTTACAACTTCCCTCACATTTGTTGGTTCCTGAAGCTCAATGCTTTCATAACAAAAATAGGCAAAGTCAAACAACAAAAATGGTCCACTCCCTTTTCATTTGCTAATATTATAATTAATTTTTATTAGAGGCATTGTTTGTTTGTTTGTTTTGGTTATAAAATGGTTTTCTTTTGGTTTTATGTGACTTTCAATTTTCATATATAGCGTGTTAATAAACGGGAAAGAATAATGTGTGACATCGATCTTGCAGAAATTGATGTCGAATGAAAGGATAGATAGTTTAACCAAGCTACAATTCACTTTGGTAAAGGAAGAGGAATGTCTTAAAAAGCTGCTTAAGAATACACCATATACAAAGTTTGAACATAAGTAATATATGCATTTTTATTTTGCAGATATGTTCTTTTTTCTACCCAAGATATCACAACAAGAAAATAAATTGTTTGAGGAGCTCATTGAGGTTGATTTTTCTGATGTCCTACTTGATTGATACCTTCTCATATGTTAGGAAGGCTTTAAATATGAATTAATATGTTGATGAAACAAATAAGATTCAAATTTTATAGATATAAAAGATAAAAAAAAAATGTCAATGTGCTTGTTTGATTGTTACTTGACTCTGCTATGGGCAGGTTACAAGAAATGTGATTGGAAAAAGGATGGGGAGACAATGCATATCATGTCTTGTATATGATTCATTTGTTGTTAGAGATCCTTTAGGCACCTGAGCCATCGAATTTGGAAATGTTTCTAGTAGGAATTCCTATGGTTTTTAATGTAACTATGATTATTTCACCTCATGGTTATTTTGGGCAAGCAATTTTTTAGGAATGCCAAACACGACATTGGTGGACAGGTAAACAATTTTTTTTATAATACCAATTTCCATTCCATGATATCCTCTCTTTATTGTTTGATTGTATTTTGGACGTTTCTTTTGATTTTGTTGTCTTTTAATGATGACATTTAAAATACCAGGTATCATGTCCATTTAAACAACAATCAAAGCTTGAAGATGAAATTAGTATTACATGATATTGATTGGAATCTTTATAACTATTTTGTGTTTAAATATTTTCATGACTATCATAATAGTTTACTTTCATGTTGTTATTTAAGCACATGTTGTTTATACACTTGACCAAGTTCATGCATTAGAAAATGAAATGTTGATGTGAATAAAATGACAAAGATTAAACATCACACCTCACATTATTTGTTTTCACAAGTTATATATAGCTTGAGATTTTTAGCATATAACTTAGTTGACATGATTGTTCTTAAGCTTTCCCTGAAGGTTGAATACTAAGTTACTAAGTTTTTCTTTTCTATATATGGTGACATTTTATTTGCTTTGTTTATACAGGTCGTCTAGACACATTATAGTGGCCAATATCGCCCCACTGAAGAAAATTTGTTTGAGTTTCTTTCTTGTATGGGGAAAAATTTCTTTGACATTGCTAATGTTGAGGCATATGTCGTATAAAATATTTATAGTCTAATTTAATTTATATTCTAGTGTTCATTTTCTTTCATGTCTTACACTCTGCATTGTATCTTCTTCTTTTTTCAGAAAATGAACTCAGTATTGATGTTAAAAAGCATGAATTGAAGAAAGAGGAGAGCCATAACATTAGAGCGACAAATGCAAAAAGAGAGAGAGAGAAGAGAACTGGTCTAGTGATACCCTTAGAGCCAATATTCCGCATAAGTCACATATATAGAGACTGATGGTCAAGCGATCAGAGTTGGTGAATTCACCTGCACTGCCTTAGCAAAACAATGATAATTTTTTGAAGTGATGAAACATCATTTCATGTGTAAATTGTAACCCAACCAATATTAAGTTGGAAACTCATATTGTAATACTTTTAACATTTCATATAATATAATTTATGTGGTTGAAATTATTTATAGTTGCACTTGATATTGTTTAATATTGTAACTAATATATGCAACTTTGTGTTTTCATATTAGATGAACATGCACATTGTATGACATTTATAAATTATACAAATTAATTTATGTTGATTAATAATGAACACAAAATCAATTTAAAACTATTAAATTAGTAGTTTATATTGATTAATTATGAACACAAATAAAATGAATATATGACTACATTAGTCATTTATAATGATTATTAATGAAAGCAAATAAAATGAATATAAACTACTAAATCAGTCGTTTATATAATGAATATAAAACTACCAAAAAAAGATAAATGACTACTACAAATGATAAATTTGTGATTACAAATGACAGCTAAATTTTGCATATATACGACTATTAGTAGCTAATTTAGAGTATCTTATAACACGACCAAAATTTAGTCATATTTCTTTCGTCATTAATTTGTTTCAAACGATGACTAAACTTTGCATATATATGACTATTAGTAGCTAATTTACAGTATCTTATAACATGACCAACATTTTGGTCATATGTTTTTAGTCATTAATTGATTTTCTCGGGTGATCATATAGTAATATATTTTTTTGTATATTTGGTCATTAATTGTGACAACTAATGACCAAATTAATGATTAAATCAATGACCAAATCAATGACCAAATTAAAGATCAAATCAGTCACTAAATTAATGACCAAATTAATAACCAAATATACTACAAGACAACGAAATTGAGATAACCAATTAATGACTAAGCTAAAAACGACTAAAAGTTGGTCACGTTATAAGATACTGTAAATTAGCTACTATTGGTCACCGACCAAAAAATAGTAGTTTATATGCAAATTTTAGTCGTTTTTTAGTGACTAATTAGCTATTTTCTACTAGTGGTGTATCATTTATAGCTAGGAAAGGTGTAGCCTAACAAAATCCTTGAGCTAGGGAACTTTATGTCATTTAACTGAAGAATTAATGTGGTACTTACCCAATTAACACGGGTCATTTTTATAGGGGCTAGATGCAAGCATGTTATCCATATCATTTGTGCATGCGAATAGCTAAATAAACTCACCATTTAACGTTAAAATCAAGTATTATTAGAAAAATGAACTCTTTGCTTTCTATAATGAGAGAGATTTTCCATCATAGCAGAAAATTACTGCTAATACTTGTAATTAGAGCATTAAACCATGTACTTTAAGTAAATATTATACCACAAAATCTTTGTAATGAAAACATGTGGCATACAAACTATTGAAAGAAATAAGTAGAAAAAAGTGTGAGAAAGGAAAAATATGCAAGGTGACCATATATGGAAAAAATGTGCTGAGAAGAAAATTCTTACGGAGGTGTGGGGACCTATTGTGATGGATACTGAATGCAGTGTAGAGGTATCTGCACCCAATATTAAAAAAATAATTAATGCTTACACATACAATTAACATATATTTAGCAAACCGACGCACAATGAGGAAATTGTTCGAGTGCTTAACATCATTTATTATAACACACTGTGTAATTATAACTGGTTGCAAACAAATCAAGAAGATTGTATCCACCCATATTATAAACTAGTATTTTCAACATTTATTTGGAGCGACGCATAATCAAAAAATCGTTCGAGTGCTTAATAACATTTATTTCTTGTAAACAAATCAAGAAGGTGCATAGGGATTTGTAGCCAGTATTTGTCATAGAAAATTGAAAGGATGTGCATACCCCCTCCGCACACTTATTCTTCACACTACCCCATTCGAAAACAAAATTTTGGTGAAATGTTATAAATTCTCAATCAAACTCTTGTGACATGGATTAGTGGATATTAAAAAATTTATTAAGACTTAATATTATGATTAACAAAAGCTTCGTTGCAAGTAAATGTAAGTTTCTTCGACATGTATTCAACAAATTGACGCATAATTAGGACATCATTAAAGTGCTCAATATAATATTAAAATAATAATTAAGGATTAATCCTATGATAAAAAAAATCTCCCATCCTGGTAAATGTAAGTCGTTTCGGCATTTATTCAGCAAATCGGCATGGATTCAAGACATCATTCGAGTGCTTAATAAGATTTACTCTAACACATTGTGTAATGATTATTGGTTGTAAACAAATCAAGAATGGCATATCCATCCATATTATAAAATAGTATTTTTTAAGTTTATCCAGAAAATCGACACGTAATTAGGACATCATTCAAGTGCTTAATAACATTTATTGGTTGTAGAGAAATCAAGGTGTACATGGCTCTGCAACCAGTATCTATCCTAGAAAATTGGAAGGATGTACAAACAAGGGATAAGTGTGGGATAATATTTGTTCCCTCACTTCCACACCTCTGCATACATTCCTCCTCTGCACATATCAACCTCCTGCAATGTAGATAGATTTTTTTTAAAAATTAATTAATACTTAATCTTATGATTCACATACATCTTTTCATATCTTAATGGAAAGTGCTATTGAAATCATAAATATTTATACCATATTAATGGTGAAATAATCATATATATAGAGCTTAAGAAAAATTATAAATCCTATAGAATTTCACAAATGGCTGTTATTTTTTCAAGCTGCATAGCTTTTACATTTCTTTGTTCGTTCTACAAAGTTATCACATTGTTACATTTTTTACACTAAAGACATCAAAACATAGGCTAAATCTATTTTACTCTTACTATTGTAGAGAAATAGTTGAAAATAAGAATAAATTTAACAGGTTCCTCTCATCTCACTATTGTCCATTTCATAATGAACAAGAGAACAAGAGCCAATGGAATATGAACCCTTGTTTAGAATCTAGAAGTGAAATGGAAGACAAAGCTTAAGTATTCTTGTTTCAACATTGTAGAAAGAAGCATGACACATTATAAATTACTAAATAAACCCATAATATTTATGATACCAAAGGAAAAAGTTCAATACATAAAAAGGAATGAAGAAACAAGTTCAATTGACATCCCAAAGAAACTCATAAGTTATAGATGTACTTTTTATGGAAAAATAATTTATGGTTCTCTTTGTATTATCTGCTCAGTTATTGTCTTATTGTGAACAAGGACGGTGAAGAACTTGAGAGGCCTTTGTAATGGAATAAAAATAGGTATAAGTGATTGTAACTGTAGTTTATTCAATATTCAAAGCTAGCAACCATTAAAGGTAACAAATTAGAGAATGGGGTGACAACTCCATAATTTCTTCCAAGGAAATTTACGTAAGTATGTGTAAAGTAAAGGAGTAGATCTCAGATTTCTATTTACTTAGGTTTTGTACATATGAACAAAGGTCTCTAACAAAAAGGGTCATTGGTGAGGGTAAAAAATGTCACCATAAGCTCATTGGTGATGGTCAAAATGGCTTTCATCATCAAAAACTAAACGTCACCAAAGGTAGTGTCACCAAAAGTATAGGTGTTGTGGTGATGTTCAAAGTCTGTCATGAATAATTCTTATAATGATAGATAGTGACCACCACCATTTCATATGAACAACTGTGATTTATGGTGATGGACCTTTCATGGACCTCACTATTGATGCATATATATGGCAAAGTTCGTTGACCATCACCTTTTCATATTTTTAGTGAGGGTCAAAAAATGTCACCATAAGATAATTAGTGACGGTCAAAATAGCTTCCATCACCAAAAACTGAACGTCACCAAAGGCTACGTCACCAAAAGTATAGATTTTGTGGTGACATTCAAGGTTTGTCACAAATAATGATTATAATGATAGATAGTGACTGTCACCATTTCATATGAACAAAAATGATTTATGGTGATGGACCTTTCATGACCCTCATATATGGAAACACTCATTAATTATTACCATTTCATATATAGAAAATAAATTTTGATGATGGCCCTTTAACAACCCTCATTATTGATACATATATAGGGACGAATATTGATCGTCACCATTCCCTATAAATATTAGGGCATGATCGAATCGATCCACCAACCACCTTCTTGTAAAGAAATGGATCTTCCATTGAGCTAGTACCCTTCAAAGAATTAGACCTTGAAACTTTATAAGCAGAGACACCAGAGTTGCCCGTGGTCCTGAGCCACTCATGGACTCTCAAGCCCTGTTCTATGATACCATATATTCTTTTAAAGTAGCTAATATGCGGTTTGAGCTTCTGGGTTATAAATGGCAGGGTGGGGAATTGTTTAGGGTCATAGATTCAGGGATTTAAAATCAAATTCCCCCATCCATCCACCCTTTCCCTCATTTTATATCCTGGCTCACCGACGCTTACATTAAGAGAAAGGATATTTTTCTTTCCACACAACAGACTAAAATTTTCGAAATCACTCCTTAGTTGATAAGGAAATCCCTATGCTATCCCTCTTCTCCCGAGTGTGTCGAATTCACTGAAGTCACCCTGTCATGTAATTTCTCAAACCTTCCTATTGAAAAGAAAAGGGGTTTCCTCGAGCTAATTACCGCATCTCTCATGTCCAATCTCCTGCCCACGAAAACTATCCCTCTGTCGCTCTTTCGCGAAACCGTCCAGCCCATCCTAGCAGTCATTTCAGGGATGTTGGGTTTAGATAATGTAGGTATGGTAAAAAAATCCTATCTATGGTTCTTAGACCTCATGAGGCAGCCTGAGATTTTTTTGCACATCCCCACCTTCCTGGCCTTTGCTATTCAATATCAATTGCAAGACCTATCAACTTCAACTTGTTTTAGGTACTATTCTTTGATTTTCTATTTGTTCCTATTCACACACACACACAAGTTAGGGGGCTTAGACAAGTTCTCCATGAAAGATGTTGAGCCAAAATCCATTTTCAAATGGACCCTCTCAGTCCTTCAACATCCTAAAGGAAGGGGGTACACAAAATTTGTCACGGATTTCATGTCCAAGGCCTATGAAATTATACATGGAAACCCTCCACCCAGGATTTTTCCTGAACATAAGGATTTGATTCAGTTCAGTGAGACAGATTGTGTCAGGGATTGGTATTTTTTCGAACATCACATTGAGATCAACATTTATGGTTTTGAAGTTCCTCCTTTCCGTCTGCCAATTTTCATGTCCATGAGAATTTTTTCCCTCGAGTTCATCCGAAAAGTCATCAGTGCATACCAAACTCATTTTTTGCCTGCAAAGAAGGGATATATTCTGAGGCTCCCAAGCACGGTAGCACCTTTTACTATCAGCTTGAGACATGCATTCCCTTAGCTAATGGGTTGTTGCAGAAGATGAATTTCCTACAAGGAGATGTATGGCATTATGATCCTAAGGGATTCATCGCACACAAAAGGAAGAAGATTAAATCTCTGACATATGAACATGATCCTAGACCTCTAATAGAATGGAAAGCTAACTATGATTTGTGGATTTTTTATACAGAGATGGAGGCCGAATCCCCAATTGCTAAAGGGAGAGGAGACAATGAGCACAATGAGGTGGAGGTAGAGGATCAAGGAAATTTCCAAATGGCACAGGATTTTATGGATGAAGAAGAGGAAGGCCACCTCAACAAAAGTCAAATAATAGAGGGACTTGAGGGACAAGTCGCTGAGTAGTTTGAAGAGGAAGCCTTAAATATATTGGTCTGGGAAAGGACAAGTCAGGGTTCCAATTATATTTTTACTCTGCGTCCTCAAAGGAACCTTCAAAATACTCATAGGTGATCACCCCGAGGGAAGGTCCCTCAGTAAGGGATATAGGATCAGGAATGGAATAAAAAAAGAGAGAATAGATTGAAGTAAAGAACTAGTCGGCCAAGGAAAGGCTGAGGGCAGAGCTAGCTTGGTTAGTGGACAGACACCATACTAGGCTCTTGACAGTTCTTGATGTTGAGAATGATCAGCTGATAGTCGTAGTCCAACATTTGGCTTCTCATCCTTTGCCTCCAGGTTCCAAGTATAGAGCCCTCGATATGATACTCGAGCTTACTTCCATTCCATTGGTTTACAAGCTAAACCTACACAAGGTTATTGGAGAGATGCTACATACTGAGGTGTTGGAGCACACCCCCACTTTGGAAAAAGCTTAGAGTAAGTTAACGAAGATGTCAAATACCATGAATAGAGAGAGAGAAAATGCAAATGCTCTTTCCAATCAGTTAGTGGATTACAAGAAGGAGATAAGGGGTAAAGGAAATGATCATACTGCGGCCATGAAAAATCTATTGCAGAAGACAGAATTGGAGGTGTAGGAGCTATGGCACAAGTAGAGAAAGAGAAGGAAGCCCTCATAGAGATTCTTATCCAAAAGGATGAGGATATAACGGAGCTAAAGTAGAGGATGGTTGAGCTCTAACATGCGCAAGACAATCATGTATGTCTAGGTCAAGTGCTCAATGATCCACAGAATGCCTCAGAACACTTAACCAAGGCCCTAACAGATTTGAAGGTTTCAGAAGATGAGACTTGAACAATGCATTGGTTGTTAGACGAATCAAAGGCTGCCCTTGTAGAAAAGGAAAAGACTATCTCATCCTTGCAAAAATAAATGGATGTCAATCGCAAGGAATCTCAAGAGCCGAACAAGTCAGTCAAAGACTTAAAAGCGCAACTCAAAGGTGATATGTCACTGTTGAAGGTGAGACAGATGATCTGGAGAGAGATCATGAAAGAGGTGAAGGATCACTGGGAGCTCATCACATTGGAAAATGATTAAAATAATGTCGTTCGTGATTTCAAAGTGCAGCTGGACGCAGGTCGCTGAGAGGGAAATGATAATGTGAAGATAACTCATGGATACATTTGATTCATCAACAAACTCCCCATTGAAGAGTTGGGCATGTGCGGAGTGGTCGACCATTATAGGACGGTAATGAAAATCATGAAGATGGTATAGAAGGAGGAGGCATGAGTAAAATTAGTTGGATGTTTGGGGATAGTGGAAAAAGGGGTGAAAGCATTTGATCATGAATGGAATAAGGTGGTAGAGGCAGGATTTCGAGCTTGCTGGGACCCCTTAGGTGTACTACTCCCTTGGGCCACCTATGAGCAATGGATGAATGAGAGTAAATTCAGGGATGAATCGAATTTGGAAAATACCTCCCACCTTAAGGCTGAAACCTTGGTGGCATCAATTCACAAGGAATTCCTACTACTCGCCAAGGTCAAGCATTTCTTCTCTGCCAACCTCAACTACTCTGAACTGACTCAGTTGCACGGATTGTTTGAGATTTTTAGTTCTGCTCCCTTACCTATAGATGTCGTATGGCATATATTTTATGAACACACGCACCCGCCATCCACATCCACTTTGCAGCTGATGGTCCCTCCATGATCTCGCCACTCTGGTTCTTCCTCCACTCCCATATGGACATGCACCTTGGGACCTTCTTCCAACGCCCGACACAACCGTTGAAGATAGCAAGATTCAGCCCATGTGGCCTATAGCTACTTTGTTTTATTTTTACTTTTTTGTTATGATGTTTAGTTGGTGAAATCACGATTTCACCCTTTTTATTGTCATTTTATGTTACGAAGAGCGCTGCTCATAGCACGCTACAATTGGACCATATCATTTTCATTTTGATGTATGTACTGGGGATAAAAAAGGAATATCTGCCTAAGAAATATCTAGCTAAGAACCTGTATAAAAAATGCTATAAATGTGAATCTTAGAAACTATGAAAGGGTTCCGGATTTTGTGGAAGTTTTGGGTCCATACTATGTGGCTTTTCATGTAATGCTATTTTGAGCTCTGAATGCACATGAGGGAGAGATGTTTTTGAAAGCTAATATAAAAATGGCCTTGTTTATGAATGGATTCCAATTGGGTTAATGAGAATTATGTATGTGTTTATCTCCTGTTTGTTTAAGTTTCTTTCCATTTTGTTATTTTTTCTTCAAAGGTCTCATGTGTGAAATGTTGGTTGTAAATTATTTAATAAATGAATTTGTATACATCCTCATTGAGGAAATATGACACTCATGTGTTGATTATCTTGCAACCTTAATATTTCTCCCCATGAGGCTGTCTCTCCATCAACCTCTCATTTTCCACTTTTCTCCCAGATTCTGAGAAGGATAGATTCTTATTGCAGAATAAGCCCACCTTCCTTGGGTTTGTTATCCTAACTCCTCTAAATTACCGCTACTTTATAATCCGAGGTTTTTTCATTGGTTATTTACTTGGCCCATTCGAAGCATCCTGGATTCATGCAGTCCCAAGTCCATTCTGAGCGCTATTCATTTTACATTAAGATTAGTACCAATGTTTCTACAACTATCTTGAACCATAGTTCCATAAATCCTAAGTAAAGATACACTCAGAGTACGCTTTAGAAGAATAATTTTAAATCATCTGATTATCAAGATGTGCTAGGCACTGGTGTTTTGCAACTCAGGGTTGCATCTAGGAGTGACATCTTTTTGGCGTCGTTGCCAGGAATCGAATTAGAAAAAAGGTCTTTTCCCTGGGATACGACATGAGTTCCAACCTTAAATCAGGTGAGCACGAGGGGTTGGGAGTTGCATAGCCCTCACCTTGAAGACTCCACTATAATCAAGTTGAAATAATTAGTAACCCTGGCTTTCACAAGGCTACATAGCCGATCATATACCTCTCAATTGAAAACCCCCTCTATATCCGATCCTAAGAAAATCATATTCATAATATCCTAGAAGGAAAAACAACTTGGCTAGGCTGGCCTACCCCCTTTCTCTCTTGAAACTTCACTCTCATCATATAAATGAGCTGATATCCATGGTCAAAGCTCACACCTTTCAGCATCAGTCTCAGATCCACAACTTACCACCACCTTCTCAAATGGTTGTACCCATATTCCTCCTCAATATGTATGCCCCATTTGCCCTTCCCTAGCTCCTAAATGATATTCCACAAGACTACCTTAAGCTTCTACCCTGTTTCAAAGGGGAAGATAACACTCCAACATAGAGACATATTGAGAATTTTTGTCCCCTCGCTAAGAATGTGAATGTCGAACATCTCGATGTAGTGTTGAGGCTCTTCATCCAATCTCCGGATGTTGAGGCTTGAAAATGGTTCAAATTACTAGCCAATAACATGGTGCACACCTGGGAGGAGATGGATAATATCTTCATGGTGAAATGGGGAGAAAAGAGGGACCATGGCTATGTTCTCACTAAGTTCAATGCACTAAAAAAGAGACATAATGAATATTTAACATAGTTTATCAAGAGGTTCAATAATCTATATAACAATCTTCTCACAGAAATAAACCCCCCCCCCCCCAAGAGGTTGCTAAGGTAGTTTTCACGTGTGCTTTTGAACCAGAATTTGGGTTCACCTTAAGAGAAAGGAAGTATGCATCTCTAGATTAGATCCAAACTGATGCATTGGAATTAGAAGCAAACTTTGCCTCTACTGGAAAATTCAAAGGGAAAGCATATCAAGAAATGAGAAGGAAAAATGAAGAGGAAACAACTACCTCAAATCAAGAAAGAGAATCACAAGGCCACATAATAGAGGAAATGAACAAATTGATTAAAAACCTTTCAAATAAATTGGTGAAGCTTAATCTAGAAGCCAAGAGTTCCCTACCTCAGTCTAATTAGATAATTCCTAATAGAGGATTCAATCCTCAGTATGGGAAGCCTCCATTACAATTACTACAACGTGATAGGAAGGGGCAGCAGGATCATATCCAACCTCCTCTTTACCTGGAAGCTGAAGTGGAAGGGTAGGCCGGAGAAATCATAGACAATCAAGAAAATCAATTCCTCACTTATTCTGATGATGAAGAAGGTGAACTCATATTGCAAGGAGGTGTAGAGGAGCGGGAACCTCCTCCCAAGGAAAAATATATTGACAATTATTGGAGACAGTTTGTAGATTTCATGAAGGCTCAACTCCATAAGAAGTAAGACCTCATGTCCTCTCATAAGAGAACCCAGGTACAAGAAAAGAATGAAGAGTCAATATCAAAGAACCAAAATCCTCTTATTTCTTCAGCTAAAGGGGAAAAACCACTGGTAGAGTCAGTCCCTCAAAAGGCCATTGCATTTACCTCCATAATCCAGGAGCCTGACCCTCCCAAGATTGAGAAGTCTCCCTCTCCACCTCTGAATTCATATGACCCCCCTAAGGAGCATGATAACACAATTCCTGCTGAAAAGGGACAAGAAATTTTTAAAATTTAGAAAGAATTGGAAAAGGTCAAAATCCCAGTTCCCCTAAACGAGCTATTTAAGAAGCCCTTATACAAAGCCCAAGTATCTCAATTCATGCAACCCCCTAGTGTCATTCCCCTTCTTGATAGTGTCAAAATCCAAGAAGAATGACCCATGGTCATTTTTGGACCCCATGTAGAAGAACAGGACCCAGCCACACCTCCATTCTATGTGACTGTGGTAATACATGACCTACTGTTACACAATTGTATGTTGGATTTTGCAGCATCACATAACCTCTTGCCATTGTCTGTCATGGAGAAACTAGGGTTGCAGATTACAAGGCCTTAAAAATACTTGTATTCATTTGACACCAAAAGAGTAAAATGTATGGGGATGATAAAGGAATTGGTAGTAAACTTGGCACAGATTCCTGCCAAGAGCATGGTCATGGATATCATGGTAGCAGACATTCCCGCTAGGTTTTTCATGTTTTTGTCCAGGTCTTGGGGATCCAAAATTGGAGGATCAATAAAAATCGACCTAACTTATGCCACCATCCCTGTGTTCGGTGGAGAAGAGAGGAGACTGTATCGGGAGTACAGGTTTGTGAAAATGTTCACCAAATCTGATGTCTTGACCAACTCTCCAGTATATGGTAAGGAAGGTGAGCTCTCTTGTCTAATGTTGGAAGAGGACGAGATGTTTCTCCAAGAAACAAAGGTTTGTCCCCCAAAACAAATTGACTCAAAAAATGGAGAAATTACTAATATCTTGGTGCTACAGTTCGAAGGGGCTTACTCAAGGGAATAAAATGGGTAGGTGTCATCCTAATATCCCCTGAAGGCTTCTTAATTCCCCTCTCCTTCAAGTTGGAATTCGAAGCCACAAAATACATGGAAGAATAAGAAGTGTTGTCTTTAGGATTGCAGGTAGCAAGTAATATGAACATACAAAGTCTCAAAGTGTTTGGACATTCTAAATTAGTGGTAAGGAAAGTAAGGAATCAACGTTAGGAAAATAACCCCTGACTCAAAGCTTACAGGAACGAAGTGTGGGATCTAGTTGAAATTTTTTTCTTGGCGTTTAATATTCAGTTTATGCCGAGAGATAGGAATAGAATGGAAGATTGTCTAGCTATGGCGGCTAGTAATTTTCATCCTTCTCAAAACCCATTACTCAGGTATTAAGTAGAGGTGTGATACCACCCCTCTATCCCCATATAATGTTAAACACTTGCAAGTTTTTGAATATGAGGAGAAAATCAAGCGCTTCATGGAGATGGTGGGAGAATTATCCATTTCAGTCATCGACCTAGGAAATGAGGCTAAAGCTGAAGAACCAATGAAAAGGTGGGATATGACTCTGGCCTAACATCGAATTCTCCAATTGAAGGGAAATGTTATCCCTAGAGGCCTTGTCCCATTGGAGAGACTTTTTGACAAAAATTAAATCCCGACGAACTCAAGCAAGCTAGCGCTTGATGAGCCATCCAGGGATTTAAATATTGGAACAAAGGAAGACCCAAAATTGCTGAATTTTTTGAAGGGTGTTTATGAGGAATATCAAGGGAAATACCTGAAGATGTTTAGGTCCTACAATGACGTCTTCGCCTGGTCATACCAATATTTGAAGACTTTCTATGTAGATATCATCTAGCACAAAATCCCTCTTAAAGAATAAGCCAAACCCCATAAAAAAAAGCTAAGGAATATTAACCCACTCTTCCTTCCGGCCATTGAGAAAGAGGTCAAGAATTTCTTACATGAAAAAATCATAGTTCCTCTAAGATATTCAGAGTGGGTAGCGAACCTGGTACTAGTAGGAAGAAGAATGGC
Source organism: Pinus albicaulis (assembly GCA_034641835.2). Taxonomy (NCBI): domain Eukaryota; kingdom Viridiplantae; phylum Streptophyta; class Pinopsida; order Pinales; family Pinaceae; genus Pinus; species Pinus albicaulis. Next base: position 309,943,065 of record CM076573.1, read on the forward strand.
GAGATCAGGCTCTATGTGGATCTCCTAAATTTGAATCAGGCTTCACTCAAAGATAACTACCCCCTCCCCAAAATGGATCACATCCTCTAGAAGGTGGTGGGATCCTCCCACATGTCTATGATGGACGGGTTCTTGGGATATAATTAAGTGGCGGTGCTCCCATAATATCAGAAGAAGACGACGTTCACCACGCCCTGGGGAAACTTATGTATGCCTGGATGCCCTTCGAGCTCATAAACGTCGGTGCTACCTTCCAGCGCGCGATGGATATCGCTTTCGTGGGGTACCAAGACAAGTTCGTGGTGATTTATTTGGACAACATCACCGTCTTCTCCAAGAATGATAATGAACATATTGAACACATGAGGAAGACCTTTGACAAATTTCGTAGGTATGGTTTATCCCTGAACCCTCAAAAATCCCTATTTTCCCTAGAAGAAAGGAAGTTATTGGGACATATATTGACTAGAGAAGGGGTAAATATTGACCCCAAATGGGTGGAAGTGATAAACGCCATCCCTCTACCAAGAAATAAGAAAGAGGTGTAGGTATTTTTAGGGAGAATAAATTTCTTAAGGAGGTTCATACCTAATTATGCCAAGATTGTTAGAAACATCACTGAAATGCTGAAGAAAAATAACGAAGTGAAATGGACTCCCCAATCAAGGGATTCTTTTGACAGGATCAATCAGGCCTTCGCAGAAGCCCCAGTTTTGGATGGCCTGGATTATAAGAAGTCGTTCTTGATTTTTTCATTTGCATCGCCTCACACAATAGCTGCAGTATTGTTGCAAAAGAATGAGGAGGGGCATAAGAAACCTATTGCATTTTTCATTCAAGTCCGTAGAGATTCAAAATTAAAATACATCATACTGGAGAAGCAGGCATGTGCTTTGGTTAAGGGCTTAAAATGATTTCGGGTATATGTTTTGCAGTCCACCATAACAGCTTACATGCCCACCACTACAGTAAAACACATTCTTGTGCCAGGGGAAAATAGGAAAGTGCATTGCAAATATCTAGGAATATGAAATGGAGATCAATACTACTAAGCTTATAAAAGGCTATGGGTTGGCTAAGTTTTTGTTTGAATCCAATTTTCAAGCTCTGGGAATAAACTTATCAATGATAGGAGGCTAGGTGAAAGGTGATATGGGCATTTAACCATGAATGGAAACCTCCATACAAAAAACACACATTAAGTACTTGCTTTCCAAATGGTACAAAGAAATAGTTGAATACCTTTTGACTCTGAGATTCCCTCCTGATTTCGACAAAACGAAGTACCACACACTGCGGTTGAGATCTCAAAGGTTCGCATTAGAAAATAGGTGTTTGTACTAGAGAGGCCCATTGGGAATACTACTAATGTTTTTGATAGAGCAGGAGGTGGAGGAAGTGATGAATGCGTTTCACGATGAAATATGTGGTAGACACTACAATTGGCATGTGACAACCCATAAGATCTTTAAATCAGGGTTCTTCTCTCATAAGTTATTCAGTGATGTTCAAGCTCATGTTAGAGCTTGTGAGAAGTGCCAGACATTTTCCAAGAAGTAGAAATTTTCACCCCTCCCACTGATCTCGGTCCATATTGAAGAGCCATTCAAACAGTGGGGAATTGAATTCATAGGCGAATTCCATCTGACATCTAGTAACCAACACTGATGGATCCTCACTACCACGAATTACTTCACCAAGTGGGTTGAGATAGTGCCTGCAAGGAATGGTACGGATACAGTGGTAATCAAATTTTTGGAGGAGAATATAGTAGCAATTTTTGGGTGCTCGGAAAAGATAATCACGAAAAATTCTCAAGCCTTCAAGTTTGTTAAGTTCATAAACTTCTGCCAGTGATACAACATTCTTCTCGGGCACTCCACAACGTACTACCCCCAGGGAAATGGATTGGTTGAGTCATCAAATAAAACATTGGTGAGGATCCTAAAGAAGACAATAAATGAAAACCAAAAGAATTGGGATTCCCAACTGAAGTTCACACTCTGGGCGAACAAGATCACAACCAAGAGATCCATAGGGAAATACCCCTACAAATTGGTGTATGGTTGGGTAGCAGTCTTTCCTACTTAGCTCACGCTACCTGTAGCCTGGTTCTTGCAAGATAATGAAGAATAGCCTAATGCCCTCACAAGGAGAATGAATCATCTGGTTGAGCTAAATGAAACCAAGGAGAAAGTAAACCTCAGGTTAGCAAGCTATTAGGAAAATATGAAGGGTATTTTCGATCGAAAGGCTAAAGATCGAGAAGTTCAGGTAGGGGGCCTAGTACTGACATGGGACTTCAGAATATCAGACAAAGGAAAGCACGTGAAGTTTGATCCACTCTGGTTTGGACCATTCGGGGTGGCAGAAGACAATGGAAACAACACTTTCCTAATAGAGAATATGGAGGGAGATATACTTGAGATGACTGTCAATGGATAGTTTCTCAAGTTTTATTTCTATCACTAACATGGACATCAACGGTCCATTGTAAATATCCTCCCACTGTATACATGACATTTTTATTTTCTTCATGCCTTAATTTTTGAATTTTGACTGCAAATTGTTCATGAAATTCTCAATGATGACTCCCTTTTCCCAAGAAGACACATGCTCCCATTCTACAGGTTCTAAACGCACTGAAAATAACACGCTGTCCCCAAATGGAGCCAATGTTTTTTTGTGAACATGCAAGCTTAAGTCGACATGAAGAAATAAGGCCATAAGGCGAGAAAAATAATTAGTAAGGTGGACAAGAGAAGGTCTGCGCAGAATAGGTGGCGAGTTACCCATGCACGCATCTCACAGTGGCCGTGAAACCCATAAAGCAGTGGCACAGATCATCAAACTGCACATAACAACCACTCTTACATCTCTCAAATGAGAAAGAAGCGACAGAAATGACCCGTCGGAGGGAGTGACGCCAGCCACCCCGTGGGCCAATCACGAGAGCTCCGGTGGGGGGGCTAAGACAAGGATCCATCTTCTAGCTTTCAACCCTATGAAAGGCCGTGGGGACCACTCATCCTACTGTAAAATGTGGATTGGTTCGGAGGTAAGTAAGGTAAGGTAAGTTTCCCAGGTACGAAGCTAGTACCTTTGTGTCAAGAACGTGGCCCCTCACCCACCCGAATGCCGCTGGCCAATCCTCTTATGCCACATGTCCTCCCGCTGACATCATCCCTCTAGTTGTCACCTCCGCCTTTACCCTAAAAAGGACCATCCCCCCATCTAGTTTTCACGGTCAACCGTTGTATTCTTAGAATTTCTAGTCTTTTACCAAGCTGAGCACCCTGGTAAAAATTCGAACTTGTGTAGTTCCCTCTTCATGTCACTCTCATCATTGCCTCAGGTATTTGGTAAATTACCTCTCTATGGTAGAACCCAAGACCCAATAAGCCAGAGTTGCCCCCGGTCCTGAGCCATTCATGGACTCTCAAGCCTAGTTCTCTGATACCATTTATCCTTTTAATGTAGCTAATATGCAATCTAAGCTTTTGGGTTATAAATGGCAGGGTGAGGACTTGTTTAGGGTCATAGATTCAGGGCTTTACTATCACATCCCCCCATTCATCCACCCTTTCCCCGATTTTATAGCCTAGCTCACCGATGCTTACATTGAGTGAAAGGATATTTTTCTTTCTGCACATGGGACTAAAATTTTCGAAATCACTCCTTAGTTGATAAGGAAAGCCCTGTGCTATCCCTCTTCTCCTGAGTGCGTCAAATTCACCAAATTCACCCTCTCATGTCATTTATCAAACCTTCATATTGAAAAGAAAAGGGGTTTCCTCGAGCTAATTACCGTGTGTTGCATGTCCACTCACCCGCCCACAGAAACTATTCCTTTATCGCTCTTCCGTGAAACCATCCAGCCCATCCTAGCAGTAATTTCAAGGATGTTCAGTTTAGATAATGCGTGTAGGGTAAAAAATTCCTATCTATCATTTTTAGACCTCATGATGTAGCCTAGGATTTTTCTGGACATCCCCACCTTCCTGGCCTCTCCTATTCAAGCTCAATTCCAAGACCTATCAACTTCAAGTTGTTTTAGGTACTATTCTTTGGTGTTCTATTTGTTCCTATTCATGCACACAAACAAGTTCGAGGGCTTAGGCCTACACAAGTTCTCCATGCAAGATGTTGTGCCAAAATCCATTTTCAAATGGACCCTCTTAGCCTGTCAACACCCCAAAGTAAGGGGGTACACAAAATTCGTCATGGATTTCATGTCTAAGGCCTTGAAATTATACATGGCAATCCTCTGCCCAGGATTTTTCCTGAACAGGAGTTGTTCCAGTTCAGTGAGAAATATTCTGTCAAGGATTGGTATTTGTTCGAAGATCACACTAAGATCAGGGTTTATGTTTATGAAGTTCCTCCTTTCCATCTGCCAGTTTTCATGTCCATGAGAATTTTAGTCCTCAAGTTCATCTGGAAATTCCTGAGCATATACAAAACTCATTTTGTGCCCTCAAATAAGGGATATATTCTAAGGCTCCCGAGCACGGTAGGGCCTTTTACTATCACAAGACATGCACTCCCCTTAGCTAAGGGGTTGTTGTAGAATATGAATTTCCTGCAATGATATGTATGGCACTATGATCCTAAGGGATTCATCACACATATAAGGAAGAAGATTAAATATTCGACATATGAACATGAGCCTACAACTCTAATAGAATGGAAATATAAGTGTGATTCATGGCCTTTGGATACAGGGATGGAAGCTGAATCCCCAACTGGTGAAGGGAGAGGAGATAGTGTGCACAATGAGGTGGAGGTCCAAGATCAGGGAAGTTATTAAATGGCACAGCATTTTTTGGATGAATAATAGGAAGGCCACCTCAAAAAAAAAAAAATAACAAAGGGAACTGAAGGACAGGTCACCGAGCATCCCGAAGAGGAAGCCCCTGAATATATTAGTCGAGAAAATGACAAGCCAAGGTTCTAATTATCTTTCTACTCTTCCTCCTCATAGGCACCTTAAAAATACTCATATGTGATCACCCCGAGGGAAGTCCCTTCAGAAAGGGACACAGGATCAAGAATGGAATGGCCAAAAGGAGAACATATTGAAGAAAATAACCAGTTGTCTAGGGAAAGGCTGAGGGCAGTGCTAGCTTGGTTCATGGACAAACACAATACTACGTTCTTGACATATCTTGATTTGGATAATGATCATATTATATTCGTAGTCTAGCATTCGACTTCTCACCCTTTGCCTCCAGGTTCCAAGTATAGAGCCCTAGAGATGATACTCAAGTATGGTTCCATCCCATTGGCTGACAAGATAAATCTACACAAGGCTATTAGAGAGATGTTTCATACTGAGTTGTTGGAGCACACCATCACTTTGGAAAAATCTCATATTAAGTTAACCAAAATGTCAAATAACCTGAAGAGAGAGAGAGAAAATGAAAAGGCTCTTTCTAGTCAGTTAGCGGATTACAAGAAGATGATAAGGGTTAAAGGCATTGATCAAAATGTGGCCATGCAAACTCTGTTGCAGAAGATAGAATTGGAGGTACAGGAGTTGCGACGTGAATTAAGTATCCCTTGTTCAGAGCACATCCAAATGGTGGAGTTTTCTCAAGTTGAGAAAGAGAAGGAAACCCTCAAAGAGATGCTTATCCAAAAGGATGAGGAGATAATGGAGCTAAAGCGGAGGATGGATGAGCTCCATTAGGAAAAATAGAGTCATGTATGTCTTGTTCAAGTGCCCGATGATCCAGAGAATGCCTCGAAACACTTAACCAAGGCCCTAACATAGTTGAAGGTTTCAGAAGATGAGATCCGAAAAGTGCGTCGGTTGTTAGACGAAGCAAAGGTTTCCTTTGTAGAAAAGGAAAAGATGATCTCATCCTTGAAAAAAGAAATGGATGCCAATCGCAGGGAATATCAAGAGCTGAACATGTTAGTCAAAGACTTAAAAGTGCAGCTCAAAGGTAATATGCCATTGGTGGATGCGAGACAGATGATCTAGGGTGAGATCATGAAAGAGGTGAAGGATCACTAGGAGCTCATCACATTGGAAAATGATAAAAAGAATTTCATCCACGATTTCAAAGTGCAGATGGATGCAGGTCGCCGAGAGGGAAATGACAACGGGACGATCACGTGTGGATATATTCGATTCATCAACGAACTCCCCACTGAAGAGTTGGGCATGCGCAAAGTGGTCGACCATTTCAGGATGGTAATGGAAATTTTGAAGATGGTATAAAAGGAGGAGGCATGAGTAAAATCAGCTGGATGTTTGGGGATAGTGGCAAAACGGGTGGAAGAATTTGATTATGAAAGGAATAAGGTGGTAGAGGCAGGATTGCTAGCTTGCTGGAACCCCTTAGGCATACTAATCCCTTGGACCACCTATGAGAAACATATGACTGAGATTAAATTCAGGGCTAACTCAACTTTGGAAAAGACCTCCCACCTTAAGGCCGAAACCTTGGTGGCATCACTTCGCAAGGAATTCCTACTACTCGCCAAGGTCAAGCATTTATTCTCTTCCAACCTCGACTACTCAGAACTGACTCAGCTACGTGCACTATTCGATATTTTTGGTTCTATGCCCTTACCTGTAGACATCGTAATGCAGATATGTTATGAACACGCGCACCCACCATCCGCATCCACTTCGCAGCTGATGGTGCCTCTGTCATCTCGCCACTCTAGTTCTTCCTCCACTCCCATATGACCATGCACCTTGGGACCTTCTGCCACCCCTTGGTGCAACTGTTGAAGATATCAAGATTCAACCCATGTGGCCTATGGTTACTTTGTTTTATTTTTACTTTTATGCTATGGCGTTAGCTGGTGAAATCACGATTTCATCCTTGTTATTGTCATTTTCTGTTACGAAGAGTGTTTCTCATAACACGTTGCAGTTGGACCATATCATTTTGATTTTGAAGTATGTAATGGGGATAAAAAAGGAATATGTGCGTAAGAAATATCTGGCTAAGAACCTGTAGAGGAAATGCTATAAATTTGAATCTCAGAAAGTATGAAAGGGTTCTAGATTTTGTGGAAGTTTTGGGTCCATAATGTATGGCTTTTCATGTAATGATATTTTGAGCTCTAAATGCACATCAAGGAGAGATGTTTTTGAAAGCTTATATAAAAATGACCGTGTTTACGAATGGATTCCAATTGGGTTAATGAGCAGTATGTATGTGTTTATCTCCTGTTTGTTTAAGTTTCTTTCCATTTTTTTATTTGTTCTTCAAAGGTCTCATGCGTGAAATGTTGGTTTTAAATGATTTAATAAATGAATTTGTATACATCCTCATTGAGGAAAGATGACACTCATGCATTAATTATCTTGCAACCTTAATATTTCTCCCTGTGAGACTCTCTCTCCATCAACCTCTCATCTGCCACTTTTCTCCGAGATTCTGAGAAGGAACGATTCTTATTGTAGAATAATCCCACCTTCCTTGGGTTTCTCCTCCTAATTCCTCTAAATTACCGCCACTTTATACTCCAAGTTTTGTTCATTGGTTCTTTACTTGGCCCATTCAAAGCATCCTGGATTCATGCAGTCCCAAGTCCGTTCCGAGTGTTGTTCAGTTTACATGAAGCTTAGTACCAATGTTTCTACAGCTATCTTGAACCACAGTTACAACAATCCTAAATAAATATACACTCAGAATACGCTCTAGACGAATAAGTTTAAATACTATGATTATTAATATGTCCTAGGCACTCGTCTTTTGCAACTCAAGGCTGTCTCTATGAGTGACAATAGGATTGATGTATTCATAGGGACTTTAAAGGATAACATCCAACATGAGGTTTGCCTTTAGGAACCTGATTCATTGGAGAAGGCATTCAGGGTGGCAAGAAAATTTGAAAGAAAAATTATGACAATAAGGAATTCTACCACTCACAACTATAAAGGTGGAAGTGTTTTTGCTCCTAGCCTTCCACAACCTACAAGGTTGACGCCACAAAAATTGGAGGAAAAAAAGAGCAAAAGGGCTTTGTTATAGTTGTGATATAAAATACTCTAAAGGTCATAAGTGCACTGAGAATAAATTATTTTATGTATATTGTGAAGAGGAGGATGAAAAGGAACAAGAAACATCAAAAGAGGAGGATAGACACCAAGAACTAGCCCCAAAGAAAGAAGAAATGAATCCGACCATATCGTGTAATGAATTGGTAGGAATTTTCACTCCTAAAAATTTCAAGATAGAAGGATATATCAAGAAGAAAAAGGTAATAATTTTGATTGATTCGGCTAGTACCCATGATTTTATTCATTGTAAGATAGCCAAGTAATTGAATTGCTTCCTATATCCATCATTGGAGTGTCAAGTGATGGTTTCAAATGGAGGAACTGTAAATTTCTCTAGAAATTTCCATAATATCATGCTAACCATGGGGGAACATGTATTGAATAGTCCCATCATTTCCATTCCAATGGGTGGTGTTGATGTTGTATTAGGGGTCCAATGGTTACAATCTATGGGGACGACAACTTTCAATTTTCAAGAAATTTTCTTCAAACTTTTTTTGGAAATAAAGGAATTTGAATTAAGGGGTATCACAAGGAAACCAGGAAATATATTCATCTATAATTTCATGACAAAGCTTCTGAATAAATAGTAATGAGGCGTAATTGAAAAATTATGCTCACTAGGGGTTCAAACATCAAAATCACTATTTCTCCAGATCTCCAACAAATCTTGGACAATCAGTCCAAGGTGTTTGAGAATAACAAAGGCCTAACACCTATTCATGATCATGATCATGCTATTAATTTGATCCTAGGAAGTGCTCCTCCAAATAGTAGGCCTTAAAAATATCCTTATGCCCAAAAGAGTAAGATTTAAAATATGGTTGCGGAAATTCTAGCATCGGGTATAATTCAACCTAGTCCAAGTTCTTTCTCTGATCCAGTAGTATTGGTGCATAAGGAGGATGGATCATTGCATATGTATCTGGATTATAGGGAGCTAAAAAAACTCACTATTAAACATAAATTTCCCATTATTGTCATTGATGAATTATTGGATGAATTGCAGAGATAAATTTAATTCACCAAGTTAAATCTTCATTTAGGATATCATCAAATTAGAATGAAGACTGAAGACATTCCGAAAAAAACATTCAGAACTCATGAGGGTCATTATGAATTTTCGGTCATGCCTTTTGGCCTTACTATTGAACCTTCCACATTTCAAGGTTTGATGAATTCCATTTTCAAACCCTTCCTAGAAAATTTGTGGTAGTATTTTTTGATGATATACTAATCTACAATAAGTATTGGAAGGATCATGTTCAACATGTTGACAGTGTGCTCAAACTATTGGAGGAGAAACAATTATATGCAAAATCCTCCAAATGTTTCTTTGGAGAATAGGAGGTGGAATATTTGGGTCATATCGCATCTCATGAGAATTTTAAGGCAGACCCTAACAAAATTAAATCCATCAAGGAATGGAAAATCCCCACAACCATAAAGCATCTTCGAGGATTTCTTAGGTTAACAGGGTATTATCACAAGTTTGTTAAGAATTATGGGAGAATAGTCGAACCTTTAACATCATTACTAAAGAAATATGCATTTTCTTGGACTCCAAAATCAACTAATGCATTTGAATATCTTAAAGAGGCAATGTGCCAAGCATCGCTCTTAGCTACGTCATACTTCACAAAAACCTTTATTGTGTAATGTGATGCCTTAGGAAATGGAATTGGTGCGGTTTTAATGCAAGAAGGAAGACCCATTTCTTTCAAAATTCATCCAATCAAAGGAAAGTATTTACACAAACCTATTAATGAGAAATAAATGTTGGAAATACTACATGAACTCAAGAAATGAAAAACTTACCTAATGGGAAGGCACTTCAAGGTGAAAAGAATCATGATAGTCTTAAATAATTTTTTGAACAAATATTATCTTCAGAAGACAAAAAAAAATGTGTCACAAATATGTTGGGTTATGCTCCAAAATCATCTACAAAAAAGGGAAAAAATTGTTGTTGCAGATGAACTCTCAAGAAAGGATGAGGATGCAGAAGCATTTCTTTGTTCCATTTCTATTATCCAACCTGAGAAGATAACTGAAGCAAGGGTCGAATGGAAGAATTATGAAGATGTGCGGACACTCATTCAAAATTTGTAGAAAGGTCCTCGAACATTTGTTACATTTAGCTAGAAAAATGATTCATTATGGTACAAATATCACTTATATATTTGTAATAATTCCAAACTCAAACAAAATATTCTTTTGGAATTGCACACCTCTCCCTTAGGAGGGCACTCAAGATTTTTAAAAACTTACCACATGGTCAAGAAGGAATATTTTCGGGATGGCCTTAAATATGATATTCAAAATTTTTTGGAAGAAGTTTTGGTTTTCCAACAAAATAAAATTGACACAATTAAGACACCAGGTCTATTACAACCTTTAGCCATTCCCAGCCAGCATTGGGAGGAGGTATCAATGGATTTTATCACAGGTTTACCCAAGTTTGAAGGAAAGAGTGTCATCATGATGGTATTTGATATAATTACCAATTATGCGCACTTTTGTGCATTATATCATCCTTTTAAAGCCAGTACAGTTGCTACTGCATTTATGGAAACAATTCAAAAGCTTCATGGAAACCCAAAGATTATAGTAAGTGACAAAGATCCTATTTTCACTGGAAATTTTTGGACGAAATTATTTTCTTGTCCCGGGCACTAAATTAGCTCAAATTTCATCTTATCATCCTCAATATGATGGGAAAACTAAGATAGTGAACAAATTTTTGGAAGGATATCTTCGTTGATTTGTATCTGATAAAAAAACATAATGGATCAAGTGGTTACCTCTAACTGAATGGTGGTATAACACTTCCTTCCATACTTCAGTAAAAATGACCCCATTTATGGCACTTTATGGATAATCCACCATCCATCACATCATATTTAAGAGAAAATTCTAAGGTTCAAGCAGTGGAATACCACATCGAGGATCAACAATAAGTTCTCCAACTCTTAAAGGATGAGTTCACTCTAGTGAAAAATTGAATGAAACAACAAACATATCAACATCACATTGAAAGAATATTTTATGTAGGCAACTGGGTATTTTTACGGCTACAACCATACAAAAAAATGTCCCTCAAGTAAGCTAAGAAGGATAATAAATTATCACCCAAGTACTACGGTCCGGAACTACTCAAGCATTGAGGACAAAGATTTTTTTTAAGGAGAGGAGCATGTTAGGTCCCTATAATACTAGGGTAGCCCCCTTATTGTTATTGTTAGTGTAGCCCCCTTATTGTTATCGTTGTGCCTCCATATTGTTATTGTTTTTCCCCATAGAAGCCCACTATCATTATCAGTGTTCCCTTACGCTATTACTGTTATGTGGGCTCTAATTATATTGTGACCCCTTAGACTCCTATATATACAAAGGAGGTCTTTTCATTTGTATTGTGGAATATTTGTTCATTTATGTAATGTAAAGGAGGTTTCCCCCTCAAAGGGGATACTTTTTAAGTCATTTATCTATCTTTTATTCTATTTTTTTGAGTTTTTTGCATAACATACTATAGGGAAGATAAGTATACCTTTTTTGTTGAAAGATATTGCAAAAAATTCTAAACAACAACAAAAAATTAATAATTCCCCGGGTTTTGAGGAGGAAGAATTACCTGAAGACTTGCAAAACATTCATATTCCTAATCGTAACCCTGGATACCCTTTCATTCTCACTTTGGCTATAAATGAAATTTTATTACATAATTGTATGTTATACTTAAGGGCTTCCACCAATATCATGCCTTTAAAGGTCATGAAGGAATTGGGTCTCAATTTTACTCAACCATATAAAAAAGTATGTGGTTTTAACTCAAATCCTACGGAGGTGGAAGTTATCATAATGTACCTTAAGGTTTCTTTGGCTAGGAACCTTGATATATCCCTTATCATAGATGTTGTTTTCATAGATATTCCTCATGGAATTACCATGTGGCACTATCCCGCAATCTGATGGAACTCCTTTTATAATCTATAGGGAGCCTACTTACCTCTCTCATGTGATTAAGTGACCAACCCCATACTACGAAGCACGTGACATTGAAAATCCTTCTCCCATTCTCCCTTCACAAGGGGTCTTCATCCTCAAAAGACCAAATCCCACCATTTTGTAGGTGACAACCCTAAGATAAATTTTTCTTCGAGATGGTCCTCATCTGGCATCTAGAGGCCCCTTGTAGCCACCAACTAGATCATTGTGTCGTTTCTCAACCACCTAAGCCAGTCATGTGGTCCCTCACCCATCTGTCATGATCAAATATTTGAAGGCGGGCTTCCCAAACCTAAAGGTATGCATTTTCATTTGGTAATTGAGTATTATAGTTTGTTGGGCATCGATTAATGGGGCGATTCAATAGAAAGGGTGGGCTAGATTTGTGCTCTTTTCCCCTAGACCTTTTTTTGTGTTACCCTTAGATCCTAGTCCTATGGGATCTCTTTTATTGACTTTTGGGATTTAGGGATGGTACTACTTGGGAAACCCTAATTTTGGTTGTGTGGTCCTTCTCTCCCATCCACATATATCACTCCCATTTTATTTATTATAACCCCATCCATGATCTTTCCCACCTGGGTCCACATTTATCCAATGGGTCCACATAGGGTTAGCCTCCCTTTCCCCTTTCCCACACCTTGGGTCAAGCATGAAACGATGCCCTGGAGGTTGATGCAGCTGGAAAAAAAAAAAACAAATAAATGAAAAATAAATAAAAGAAAAGAAGTAAAATTAAAAGCATAATTGACCACATTCAACAGGAAAATGTACCACAAAATTAAAAATATGGTCGGGATAAAAAAATTTAGCACATGGGAAAATGCCAAATGCATGAGCTATACCCCATGCACATGGCCATCACTCTGGTTCTAGTAGGCCTTAGATGAGCCTCCTTTATCATTCTAGAACCCATGATTGTCCCAACCCTTAGTGGGTAATGTATTTTGCTACCTTAAAAGGGGTATCCACTTCTTTACCGTACACATCATGCTCTTAATCTTGAGCCCCGAGTAGTTAATCAAAGAAAAACTGTAAAAGGAAAAAGGCAAATAAATAAGGGTGGAAAAATCAAGGCCGGGGTATCTCAAGCACCATGATTTCTCCTCCTATAATACACCCAAGTGTGGGATTCCCTTTACTCGCTACCCTTGTACCCCGACATGTGGCCAAGGATTTCACGTTTCATTCCCTACTCCATTAATCTCTTCATCACATTCCACCACCATTTGAAGGATGTACCTTGGAAATAATATCTTCTTTAATGATATAAACCAAATAATAGGGTACTTGGTTAACCCCATTTGGAGCTTGGAGACATTAACACACTCTAAAGCCCACTATGGAAGGGCATGCCATTATGAAGTTCCCACATGTTGTCCATGGTTTGTAATCTCTTTAACTCGATTTATTTAAATGACTTGTACTCGGAGGCAAGCATTAGAGAAATTTTGAGGTCTAAAATGGGCCTCCTAAGAAATATGCACAACCAAAATAAAATTTATAGGAAATAATAGGATTCAAGATGATGATGTCAACCATGGGGGATTATTCACCATTTTTGGGGTAAAAAAGTAAAAATATTAAAAAATAATAAAATAATAAAACTACTTTTTCAGCTTGTATTTTCAACTTATCTCCATAATTTTTTAATCAAATTTCAAGCGGGAGTACTCGTTGGATGAAAAATTTAATTCCTCATCCAAGGAGTGCTCATGTTACACACTTTTGATGGACCCTGATACCCAAAAAATGAGAAATACATGAAAAATTATGATGGAAATAATGTTTTTCATGTAGCAGGGTCCATCGAAAAGTATGCAACATGGGTACTCCTTGGATGAGGAATCAAATTCTGCATCCAACGAGTGTTCCCACTCGAAATTTGAGTAAACACATAAAGAGATAAGTAGAAAAAATATTTTTTTCTTTTTCCCTCTAAAATTTAATGATGTAATCTAATATTATTTTATTATTTCCCCTATTATTTTATAATTTTCTTAGGAGGCCCATTTTATACCTAAGAATTCCCCTAATGGGGACACATTGTATCTTATCCAGGATTGGATATGGTCTCCATTTGGGTTTGGTCTCCCTATACAAGGGTCTAACCCTCCAGAGGGATACATTGGAACATGTAGGGTGTGTGTAGAGAGACACGCACCTACACAATAGTAGGAAACATTCCATGGATCCCATATATGTTCAGATATTGCTCGATATTCACCTATTTGGCGAGGAAGATGCACCCGATTCACCAAGCCCAGTCGGCCCCACATTTGTACCATGCACTTGGGAGGTGACCCAGGACATGTATGTTGATGTGGAATCACTTACACCATATTTTGAGTCCTTTTAGATGGTATAGAATCATCTTTGATCTATTTGGAGACCCATGTGGTTACTTGTCTGCCCCTACACCCATTGGGAGCACCACAGGTTTATTATTTGGAGAACAAGGGGCCAACCTATTTTCCACTACTTTTGGGGAGTCTTATTCATCATTATGGCACTTATGGAATTCATCAGGCTTCTTAGAAGGCCAAATGACATGTATTGTTGATCATTCAACCTCTTGAGAGGTTTAATATTTTTTTTTATGAGCTAGTTTGGTGGTCTTGTCACCAAAAGTTATCAATTTTGCACATCATTTTATTCTAGGGGCTAATGTAGGCCTAATTAGCTAAATAAAACTCATTATAAGTGTATAAATGTAAGTGAGATGAATTCATTTTAGCATCATAACTTGGATTAGACCTATATCTCTTTAGAGAACTTCACTATCCTTCTTGGAGGACAAATTTTTGGAGCATGGAGTGAATTTTGATTTTTGGATTATTTTCTCTTGCCTTGGAGCTTCTTGATTAGAATTTTTTTTATGTTTTGATATAATCATAATACATGTAAGTACAATTTAATGCTATTTTTATTTTTATTTTTTTCACATACATTGTAGTTGGGATTTCACAATACTAGGGCTAATTTACTGCATCCATTTATGAAAAGTTGTGGAGATTTAGTTTCTAGATAGTGATGCTTCATCTATGGGACATGTATTATTAAATAATGTTCCTATAGATGATTCTTCACTGAAATTCATCTTGATAAGCCATCTATTTTTCAAAACAAAGTATAAATATCTTGAATCTCCTTTTGTTGTTTCCCTAATGCTACGCGAATATGTCTTTGAGGCCTCCTTAACATAGAAAATTCAATATCCATAGTCATAATTAATATTGACTCCAAATCTCCCTAAAGAACTAGGCACTCATCCACCATAAAGGTAATCACCTTTAACTCAATTTCCTTCTCGTATCTTCTCTGTTATAGGTCTATCCCATTAGGTATCCTAGGGCATCATTTATCTTGCAAACCATCCATTGGAAAAATTTGATCTCTTGGAATCCTTTGTGATGGGGTTTCTTCTCGACACCCTTGAGTTTTGAAGAAATTCTAATGATTGTATTTTGAGGTACCTGAAGCCCTAGCCCAAAGATAAATCTTTCCCTTAGTTTCCTTAGGCTAAAATACCTTATTGGGATCCTCACCTTGTACTGTACTTAAAATTCATTCTATGGTCCCCTTCCCCTCCATAATAGGTCAAGTACATCATTGGTTTCTAAACCCTACCCCATTTACCTACCCCCTGGGTCCACTTGGTCCCATGTGGTCCCAAAATCCATTAAGGGTAATTCTTCAAAGACCACTTGGAATCCAATCTTTTACATGAATTTAAGGGTTTGAGGGCCTCCATTATAGAATAAATTCCCTAAACCTTAACCTTGAAATTATCCTTGAAGCGCTTCCTTGAGAGCCTTCAATCTTTCCTTCTGTTAGCCACCTATGGATTTTTTGTCAAGCAAACAGGTGGCTAAATATTTTTCCCGAGCCTTCAAGAAAAACATTTCCTATGAAAACATATCATTCTTGAAGCCTCTGTGTGCCCTTTGCCTTTGAAAATATCTTCATTGATGTTTCCATCAAGATATCCTCACTATTTGTGAAGAATTTATGCTCAGAAAAGCCTCCATTTTTCCCTTTGTATCCCTGCAAAATTCCCCATTTTAACCCTTTTCTCCTTTCTCGAATTTTCCCCTTTAACCCTCAAAATCCCTTCCTAAGCCTACTAAATCATCCCATCTCCCCTTTAAACCTTAAAAACACCCTTTTTTTGGCTTAAAATATCCCTTTTCCCCTCTATCGAAAACCCTTTTAAGCCTCAAAACCCTCTTTTTGGCTTAAAAATCCATTTTTCCCTCTACCGAAAACCTTTGTGCAGCCTTAAAAACTTTGTTTTTAGGCCAAAAAACCCACTTTTTACCATATATAGGCTAAGCCCCTTTTGGGCAGCCCCTTAACCACTTCCCCTCCATGCACCCAGATGCTAAGACCAAGCACTAAACCATACAGTGCTTATCGGAATCAGAAGTTGGAAATGAGCGCCTTTCTTTTGTAAATTGATTTCTCCCGATGCGATGGTGTTTTGCTATATTGGTCTCGGGAGCTATATCTGCCTTTGATCTTAATATATCTAACGGTCCTCACCTGTTTCATCGCGCCCCATAACATTCCTTTGTAAACCCCCCGATTTCAATCTCCACCATTGATTTCCCCTCTAAATCCAACAGCCATCGCATCATCGGAGCTTCTTTTTGCACCAATCGCAACTCTTCATATCCCCGATTGGCCGATCCCTGATTGAATCCTAGCCATTGAACCCACAAGAACCAACGGCCAGGATTTTCCCTCGCTCCGTCCCCTGTGTCCCCAATTGGCCACCCCCGATCCAATCATAGCCATTGATCTGTAGCTAATCCAACGGTCCAGATGCAATATCTTCATGAGCCCATCAGAGATTTGGCCCCTGCCTCCTCTGATTCCGCTTATATCACAGCTGTCCATCCTATTTGATCTGACGACTTAGATTCTCCCCGCTCATTAACCAGCCCTTCCACTATTTCTCTCCCTCTCCAGATCTCAACCGTCCATCGCACTGATCGGATGGCTCACATTCAAACTGTCATTGACTTAGCCCCCATTTCCAGCCGTGCAACTTGTGTTATCGTGCTCCATCTCCCATCGTTGGATCTCACAGCCCCAGATCCGATGGCCAGCATCCATATCGCGCAATTTTTGTGTCCGAGCTTTAACAATTCAAATTTACATGATATGGGTGGTTTTAAAAGGCCACGTGTCAACCGGGGACCTATATTGCGTTCGAAAATTTAAAGCCGCCTTCCTCCCTTTTCATCGCGTGAAAACAGTTGTTTCTTCAGCCAAAACCACTTCCCCACTTTTTTTCCCGAAAGCCCCTCTAATGATCTCGACCGTTGATCTATATAGATCAACGGCCCTCATTACATCTCGCATTCCATTCATGTTTTTTTACATCGTGCTACCATAGCATTTCATCAGATCATCGCAGCCATTGATCTCCTCCTGAGATCTAATAGTCCTTATTAAATCTCCCTCCACCCATGCCAGGTCCCACCATTCAAGACCATTTCACTAAATTTTCATTCATTTTCTATGTATTTTGCCAAAGTTTAAACTCTCACGATTTACATTAAAAAATCTTTTTCTCTACTCACATTAAAACTTTAATGTTTTACATTAAATTTTATTTCATTTTGCTTGGCCTCTAAAGCCTTTCCATCAATGAATCCCCGTCGTTGATCATCATGACTCCATTTGATCTAACAGCCCAAAACCATTCCTCCACCAAACCTTCATCAGATCAGATTTTCACCATTAAGCCGCATTTTTCAGCATTTTCTCCACTGCAGTCACTGTTTCCACTGCTGCGTTGCCATTCTCATGGCCTTCCACTGCATCCATCAACCCTCCTGCATGGATTTCTTAAAATTTTTGTGTGTTTTTGCAGGGTTATAGGTGGTGGAAACTGCCATTGCTCACAGTCACTGTCATAGTGACACAGAGCGCAAAGAAGGCTATTTTCAAGAGCTAGATATTGCAAAGAAATGTTTGGGAAGGTTTCCAAATGAAATATCTCCATCAAAGGACCAGTGTTTAACTCTGTAAAACCTCCAGCGCCATTAAAATTACATTTTCACAGACAAAGACAGTCAATGAAGCAACAAAGAGTATCGATAACGGATTAAAGAGTTTTAAAGCCTATAACTAAAGATCTTAAGCTTTAATTCAATTTTTAAAAGGTGAATGTACCATATTGAAGGCCTAACGAGGCCTAAAGCACATAAAACAATGTTATTAGTGTATCACATCAGCCCATACTGTTTTTATTCTACATCGAGCTCCTAAGAAGATCTACACTCTGACAGAAGTCCTAATGCTACCAGAAGCATTTGTTATGCAGTATGGTAGACCTGAAAGTCATTTATCTGCCTTTTCTTACACCAGAGTACTACAGCCTAAAGTACATCAATGAACATACCCAGAGTTACTATCAGCCTATCGAAGATCACTCTTTCATCCCAAGAGTACTGAAAATCAATGCATGGATATTAAGACAGAATGGGACTCGAGCCCTCTTCTTCTATTTCTATTTTAATGTTTCATTTAGTGTTTCATCTACCTCCTCTGCCTCTCTTTCAGCTATAAGAACTCAAGAAAAACACATTGGAAAGGTTGTTGTTGTTAGTAGTTGATCGGATATCTTTGAATTGTAAGTTGTTTCTCTTGAGATATAGTTCTCTTTGTAAAGTTGTAAGATAGGCTAAGGAAGATGTTTTCAGACTGAATATCAAGTTGTTGGACAATGTTGTATATGACTGGTGTTTCTCTTTAATATGACAAGCACATTTCTTTGGATCCTGATTTAAAGCAGCAGTGATGTTTTCTGCCTTTGTCTCTGTTTTCCTTCTGTAATTCATTACATTTCATTTCTCTAGTAAGAATCAGAAATATGGCTTAGGATATACCCTTGTATGGTACCCTAATTCTCCCGCTCTTCTTATCTTTAATTCTTTCTACTGATAGTGCTATCTGAGTACTGATTCAAGATAATTTAGCTAGTGTAGTAGTTGTTATTCACTGCTAACTGATGTATGAACTGATGAATCTGTACTTAGATGTTCTTGTTGGGTTTTAATTGAAAGAATTGTGATACTGGGAGTTTAGAACGCTGATTCTGTCTCACTAGGGTATTTTTCAATCAATTTAACCTTTCTAGGTTCCCTTAAGTTGAATGTCGAAGCATTGAAAGTTCAAAGCCTTTCTCTGATCTCAAGTTTCACCTTGGTGTTTAAATCTTAAGTGTTTCTTGTTGTCTGAAGAGTTATCCTTTAGGGGTTGGATCATAGGTGTTTAATGGCATGCCCTGTCCCTAGATCTAATTCCTAAGTGGTCACCTTGGAGGTTTCCTTTTCATTCACCTTCATTCCTTATCATTTCATACCACACTATCATCTTTAAGATCATATGATTTAGATGGCTAGCCCAATTGAAGGCCTTGAATACTGAATAGCAAGTAAAACCTTTTATGACTCCATTGCTCAATAGTCTCGAGTTTTCTCCGAATTATCTCTCCTTTGACTAAAATCCTCTTTGCTCATCCTTTGTCTTATATTGAACCCTTCCTTCCTGATTCCAAACAACCAAACAAACAAACAAAACAAAAAAAACCTTGCACCTTATAACTAGCCTAATACCTTGAAACTGAACTTTAAACACCTATACCTTTGCCTTTATAGAGAGATCCCTCTCTAGACCCATCAGGGCTATATCCTGAGGTCCCAAAGTGGTTTTGATGTTGTCCTATCTTTTGGTAGAGCCAAACCTGTCAAAACATGGGAACTCCAACACCTTCCAAAGAAATCAAGCTATATATATGTACCTCTCAGTGTTAATAGGCCCCTAGGATCACCCCTCATCATTGATCTATATATTTCATGGTACTTACTATATCAGGTTTCCTCCCATCAGTAAAAGTCCGTAAATAGTAGGAAGCCTTATTCGAGGTGATAGTGGGATAATTCTCCATTGTTTCCCTTAACATAGTAGTAGCCCTCCAAGGACACCCTTTTGCTAGTTTGAGCGGTAACAAGCTCTATTTTCTCTTAACTTAGAATTCATTTTCTTATTTAGAAACATAATTTCAATGCTTTCTAGAATAGAATTGTGAATTGAACTTTCATAGAATAGATTTCATGGATTCTATAAAATAAATTCATTTTCATGTTCATTAGAATATAATTTAAAATAAGAACCTAGATTTATAACTTGTAAATCTTTCATAGAAATAGAATTTAGCATAAGAAGTGGATTTCTTTCATAGTTCATAGAATACAATCACATTTATTCTACCTAGAATATAATTGCACTTTCAATTCAATTAGATTAAGATTTCATTGCTTTCTAGTTTAGAATTTACTACATTCCATAGATTAAATCTTATTGAAGTCTATGTCTTTCTTTCCTAGAAAGTGTGTGTGGTAATTTTAGATATCATTTCAAGGTTACAATTTTAGTTTAGTCTTGCAATTTTTTTCAATATATTGGATTTCCTTTCAAAATTAAACGCTAATTTCCTATAATATATTGTGCAAGTGTGCTTTGCAAGTGTACACACATTGATTGATAATTTAATGCTAAGCAATTTAAATCACAACTAAATTACCCAACATGAAATGACAACCTAATACACAAAAGCTTAAAGGATTCATAAAAGATAGAAATGTTGCAAAACTCATAGATTCTAGAAATACTCACAATTGTATAGACATTGGTGTTTCTAAAAAACTAAACCTTTTTGTGTACCCCACCAAAGATCTCATTGTTATTATATCTAATAGACATAAGGTTGAATAAGTAGAAAATTCCATAAGGTTTTAATTTAAATACAAGAGATGGAACTACAAACAAAACTCTATACTCTACTAGTTGAAGAGATGGACATAGTTTTAGGCACAAAATGGTTGACACAGTTGGGAAGTTATAATACAAACCTTGAAGAAAAATTCGTGGAGTTTAATTGGAAGGGATGCTTTAATGGTGTTAAAGCATCCAATCTTAGAAATATGAAAAAAATACACATGAACCTCACTAACACTCAAAGAGAGAACGAAGCCAAACACACAAACATAGATAAACTTCATTTCGCCATGGAGACGCTCCCAACTAGAGAAAAACTTATTTCTTATGCTTTGAGGACAAAAAAAATCTTGAGAGGGTCTAAATGTTATACACATAAATATTACTATTAATTAATTAATTAATTAAATTAAAATTCAAATGGTACATACCCTTTCACCTCACGACTAATCAATGTTATAAATTAAATTGTCACGAGGGCTATTATATCATCATTCAAATTCATTTTCTCAATCAATATATATAATATAGAATAATTCAATGTTTTTACATACAAGAAGGATTTTTGTTACATGTTTCTAACTAGAGGCCTATAATGCAACTAAGTGTCCTTATGAATTATTAACAAAGCTTAAAATGCAGGATGCTATTATAAGTAAATGAGAAAAATATCTTTATGAGGGGAAGATATTTTCCATAGAATATAGTTAATTTGTAGGAAATTGTAGAATGAGCATTAGGAGTATATTAAAAGATATTAAAGTTGGCATTTCCCTAGCACAGATTCATGTAAAATACTAAGAATCCTTAAAGTATATATTTTCCAGATATATTCCCCAAAGAGAAAAATGATTCCTCATGTCCAATATTATTCAACATAATGAAATTAGCTTGAATTGTAACAACTCAATATTATGTTTTGAGAGAACATTTCAAAGAAAAAAATGAAATGAGAGGTGTCTCTAGAGGACCATTTGTAGCTTGACCAGGAGAAGGTGGGATTGCAAGTTACTCCAAACAATTTTTTTTGTAATTAAGTATGAAATATATATGGAGGAGTAATTGTAATGTGTTAGAAAAATGATATATGACAGAGCAATGGAACACATAAAATATGCAAAAACACAAACTCGCAAAACATATAAAACAAGAGAGACACATATATATGTGGTTCACCCAATTTGGGCTACGTTCACCTCGAACAACCAGTCCTTCCTTTATATTATCCATCAAGATGAAGAGACACAACCTACAACAGATCCACTATAATATCCTCTACTCTCTCTCATAGTCCCCCTTCCTATTTCTTGCTCATATTACAAATACAATACCCATATGCAATACAATACCCTCATACAAAATGAAGGGTTTCCTTCTAGGGAAAAAAACCCTACATTAAACATAACTTCTACCATTATATTATCCACCTACTGAACGACCCAAATTGACTATGAAATTACAATATTTTAAAGGAAATTTTACATTTGTTTTTAGCTTCTGGGGCGCTGCCCCCGAAACCCCTGTTGGCCCCAGGAGCCCCCAGTCGAGGAGGGGGGGATTGACCCCCCCTGACCCTCGCAGGGGGGGAGGAGGCAAGCCCCCCCTCCCCCCCGCGTGGAGGGGTGTACATTCTTCCCGGGGTATTTATCTGGCCGAAACAAAGACCTCTAAATTAAGATGAAAACCAGGCTCCACACCCAACATAATGTGTTACCAAAAAAAATAAAGAAGAGAAACATAAATTTATCACATATATTATTCTATCCTAAATTCAATGTTCCTTTGCACTTCTATTACCTATCAATAAGGGAGGTAAAGATTGCCTTTTTTTTTTGGATAGATAGAAATGTATATAAAATTCAAGGGGAATAATAATAATAATTTAAGGTTACACAGTAGTAAGAGGCCTAATTGAGGTTTGATACTCCCTTGTTGAGATGACACAAGGAAATAATAGGTTTGTTTGATCACACTTACAACTCTGTGATATGGAAATGGCCTGCTCACTTGGCCTCTTTGTCAAAATGAGAAAAAAAATAGTTGTAACTAGCCTTACAACACCATATATATGACTCTTTGGAGGGCTAATCCACTTTAAGTAGTTATTTGGAAAAATATAATCTTGCTACACTTTATCACACAAACTACATTATGGAGATTTAAGAGGCTCATCCATGGAAATGAGTTGTTGAGAAATGAAACAAAAATAGATTGTTCACACTTATGTTTAAACCCCAAGTATTTCTAAACTAAAACCAAAAGTAGTTTTATGCAATTAATGAAACAATTATTTTGGCTTTTATCACATATTATTAAGTAAAACTAACGAATTCTTAGCCCTTCAAATAATATGTGAGAAGAAAGTGAGAGATGGCAGGATTTGTTCAATTACAACTAGAGCTCTATAACATACAAATATCTAGGCAATTGAATGAAAGGACACAAAATATTTTGCATTGATCAAATGTGTTTCATTATCTAAGTAACAACGACTCTCACAACTCCAACTAGTTCCTTATAAGAATATAACAAAAAAAAAATGATTAAAAATATTACTCTTAAATTTGAAAAGATCTAGACATTCCAACTAATTGTGTATGAAAAGTATCAAAAGTAGAGACCTACCTTGCTTAGTGATAGATGGCACTTTATTAAAAATTAGCAGGGTTTAATTGTCTTAGATATTTTTGGATCTACCATGTTCAATAAGATATAGTGGATCTTAATATTCCAAACTCCCAACCAATTACAAAAAGCGATGAAAAGAAAAAAAAACAGATACACAAACATCATTCTTTGTGAAATTTAAAGGCAAGGCTATTCCAACCAGTTGTTAAGAAGAAAATGAATGGTGATTGTTATTCATCAGTAATTTTCACCTATTTTAAATGACTAAATGCTTTTTCCAAGATTTCTAGAAATAAAATTCAAGAATCATGTGAGTTCTAGAAATCCCCTCAAAGAGAAATTTTTGCATTATCTCACCTCCTTGTCAAAACATGGCTAATATATCGCCCAGAAAAGACCAATTTTCCCTCACTCTCACTATGTTTTCCATCTCTGCCTATAACACTCTGTCTATGTCTACCTAAGCCCTCTACTTTCACACGTTGTTTCGTCAAGTAAACCAAACTTTTCTCCTTGCTCACCAAGTGCCTCAAGCAATGGTGTTGTATAAACTCCATGTATGAAAGCTCTTTGAAATAGAAACAGGGTTTTCTAGTGGTCTAGGATGGTAGTGCATAATAGAGTGTCAAAAACCCTCTCTCCACATCCAAACCCCGATTCAAACTTTCAATCAAAAAACCTATTCTAAGACCTTGCAAATGAGTCAATTAGGTTTTCACTAGGTCATGCACTATCATGATTCTTATTCCATTATATCCACAACAATTAAAAGGTGAGTTCAAGAGAGCACAAATTTAAGCTTTATCATTTTCTAAAGAGCATCAAAGAAACTCTAAATATATTCTCCTAATCCAGCACTAGGTCTGCAAAAGAATAATCTATCATATCCAAGAATTTCTATAGGAATACCTTGTAATTTGGTCTACAGCAGAAAAAGGGCCAGTAAGGACACCTAAAGGAGTTCAAAAAATAATTTTCAGTTGATAAAAAGGTACAAAAAGTTGAATTCTACAGGGAAGATCATGATCCCATGATAAAATGTGGTGAAGCACTGCCCATTAAAAGGTCTGTGCAGAATCTAAAAAGACAGTGGCACATAAGAAACACTGCACCTCACTGAAAGAGATCATTGAAAGGTTAGATTGGTCCTCAAACATGAATTTTGTAAAGGTACAGATGCCCTTTTCCCACATTCCTGCAAAAATACAAAAAAAACTATCAGATAAGAACATTAGGTAAGATAGGAAGAGGAAAACTAGCATCAAGAAAAAAGGCACTCACAATCTAGAAGAAAGCAGTAAGTGTGTGTTTATTGGGAATGCAAATGTATAACTGTTTTTTTTTTCCAAACAGTGGAAAAATAATTGGGTTACAAAGGTCAAAGAACTCCTCCAACCCTCCAAATGATCACTGGAAACTTTTTAAGCATAAATGATAAGTTTGAATGAATTTTTTCTTTAAGAACTTTGAAGGCAAACTTATTTACTTTTTCTAAACATCCCTAGACGATCAGAAGTTTGGGAAACTAGACAAAGATGGTCAAAATAACTGACAAAGAAACCTCCTTCATCATAGCAAAGGGTTTCAAAGGAATTTCCAACTGTCTTCTAAAAATTGGGAAAAGGGCACCAACTCCACTTGATCAAAGGGTAAGATCAGAGGTCCAAAAAGTTCAAAGGAAGAAATATTGAGGCACTATGTGCCACTTCACTCACAAAGACAAAACATCAGCATAAAATATTTGATTTTCAACAAGCAATAGTCAGAGGTATGATCAGAATGTTTAAAAGGGAAAACATGATTTTAAATCACCCTAACAAATTTTCATGACAAGCATGAGTCTTTATGGATCTATCCAAATGCCCAAGTTCAAGAGAGACAATGGTTAAAAGGGGTTGTAAAATACATTTAGAGTCAGCTCCAAAAGACATTGGCGAAAGGAAAGGGTGCAAAAAGAAAAAGTTCAAAAGGAACCATAGAAGTGTGGGTTTTTAATCTTAAGTCTTTCAAAAAGAGGGTATACAACATTACAACACAACAACTCCCCGCTCATTTTCTCATTTGAACGACGCACTGACATTTTTCATTTTTATGCCAGAGTCCTCAGGTGAAACAATTAGGGTGTTGCGCTCCTGTAGCGGCTTCCTATGTATTTTTCTTCTGAGTGATGTGTGCCTGTAGGTTGGCGCTGCACTCTTGCAGCCCCGCCTGGCATGTAGGAGAAGGCTCGAAACGTCGTGCAGCCTCTGCCCACAGGCATTACGCTCCTGCCATAACATTCAACGGCCCGAATGACATGCAACCCTACACGAGATTCACGACCAGCGCCCAGGCGCCCAGGTGCTGTGCTCCTGCTACTACATCCAAACCTTGCACAACTGCTCGTTCAATGCCCGAACCACCCGGTTCCGCACTCCTGCCACTGCCTTCACAACTCTGCCCGACGGTGCATTTAGGACTGCCTGGCACACTGTGCTCCTGCCACTGCCTCCACACCTCCGCCTGACGCTGCGTGCAGGACTGCCCGGAGTCCTGCGCTCTTGCCACAGGCGGGAAGCACTGCACAAAAAGGCATTCATAGGTGCCTGATTTGCCCACAAAAGCCTGGTGAAGCCGTTTCTTGCTGTGAAGAATATTTTAAAAAGGTATTTTTTGAATTTCACCATCTTCATGATTTTATAAAAAAGGACAAATTCGCGAAGAAGATTTAAAATTGGTGTTAAAGGAAGCAGGGAAAACCTGAAAAGGGGCACCTAACCTACTTTCTGCTAGTATCTTGACCTTGCTAGAAAAGCTCAATTTCTCCTTGGACCCCCTTTCCACATTTTTTCACTAGCAAATACCATTTCTCTTTAAAGCTTTTGAGCCAGGGGTGAAGAAAAACAAAATGTCTGAAGAAGAAAGTGTTGACATAAATGAGGTGACTCAAAGAACAAAAAAGCAATAGAAGAAGGGAGGGATGCAAAATAGGTTTAAACCTATAAACATTGAAGAGTTGATAACCTCCCCTACTATTCTTTCCCGTTTTCAATAGTTAGGGTGCTATGAGTTCTGTAAAAAAGTGCAAAATATCAAAAGTCACCCTCAGTTGACCAATTTATTTGCCTTAAGACTTCACAAGCATAAAGTACATCTAGCAGGGGTAAGATTTGAGTTGACCACCAGTGCCATATATAAGGCCACTGGAATACCTGGCATAGGAGAAAGGTGGTTTAAACAAAAGCATATTGAATTAAGCCATTATCATCCATTCTTAAAACCTAGTTGTTAAGCTGACTGTAAAACCATTTTCCCTTTTTCTCATCTATTGGACATATATGCCCTCCTCATGAATATTCTCATGAAGTACTTCACCTGTGAAGGTAGGGTCTCCAGAGTCTATTCCTATCATATTAGACTCCTCATGCATTTCACTAGAACCAAGCTACTACACATGCCCTAATACCTTTGCAAAAGCGTTGAGAAAATGTCCTCCATCATGCAAAAAAGTCCTCCATCCCAACAAATTTCAAGCCTCTTTCACCATTCCCTCATTAAAGTAATTTTCTCATACCAGCTAGAACAATAAGGCATTCCCTAGGAGGTTTTTATCGCCCATGACGATTTCACAACTCCACAACCCATCCCTCTGCAAAGCATGCCATCCTCATCTCAAAATCCCCCTCACTCACCTCCATCACCCTCCACTGACCTTGGTTCATCTTCTTCACATGAATCATTCCCTCAAACAGACCCTCCTCATTTGCCTTCCCCTAAGAAATCTAATCATGAATAAAGTAGTGAGGGAGAGGATGATGAAGATAAGAGAGAGGATGATGAAGATAAGGGAGAAAATGATGAAGATAAGAGAGGAAATGATGAATATGAAAAGGAAAGTGAAGAAAAGGGAGATGGAAAAGAAGAAAATAGAGGTAAAAATAGTGACACAGATGATGGGAAAATAACTCAAAGCAATGGGTCCCATGATGAAGAAGAAGACTCTAAAAACACAGAAACAGGGGAAGTTTTTCAAGAAGAGGAAAGTGAGCAAGAAAACAGAGTTTTAATCACTAAATCCCATGATGAGCTAAAAATTCTAGTCAGTGGGTCTTATGATGAGGTAAATGACACTGAGAACACTTATGTAGACAATAGAGAGGGATCATATGAAAGAAATGACAGTGACAAGAACGGAAAAGGCAGCCCAGTTGGAAGTGAAGACAGAAATGCAAAAGCTCAAAATGAGGACAGTCATGAAAGTAAAGAAATGACCAACATAGGCGCCTCTAACAGTGCAAAAACAGAGCATGGTAGTATTGAAGGTCTTGGCAGCAAGGAAAGCTTGAAAGAGGTTGAAGAGGCTTATCAAAAGGATAGCAAAAAGCAAGGTAAGAAGGGCACTCACACAAAAATCATCCATGAATAAGAAAACAGTCTTAAGGTCATTAGTGACCAACTTTGCAAGTAAAACTTATGGAACCTTTCACCATCACTTATCAAAAAGGAAGGAGGCATGTGTTTTTTTCCTCCAAAAGGCAAGGGGCCATGCACTCCTCAAAACCAGTGAAGGACAAAGGTTAACAACCATTGAAGGGCAAAGTCAAAAAACCAGTGAAGGACAAAGGTAAACAACCATTGAAGGGAAAAGTCAAAAAACCATTGAAGGACAAAGGTAAACAACAACTGAAGAAGGAAGAAGACAATCATGAGGAAGAAAGATAATTTGAACTCATCCACATAGACAGTGATGACGAAAATGAAACAAGGATAGTCAATTCTCTTCTACAAGACCAAAATGCACATATTAAAGACTTGGAGGCTGAGCTAGAAATATCAAAGGATCTCATTCACTTCCTACAAATGCAGAACAAACAAATGAGTGGCCAAATAGCCATCTATGAAGAAAGGGTGCTAAAATATAGGAAGGAGGCTCAAAGATCACAAGTGCAGTTGGAGGAATACCTGGGCACTTATGATGAAAATAGTGATGAAGAGGAGCAAGCTAGAAAGAGACCTAAGACTATGGGTCTTAGGAAAGCATTGGAAAAACAAAGAGAGGGAGAATCAACCCAAGCACAACAATTTCCTCTCACTGAACTCCTTTCCATGGAAATTTAGCATAACAGGGAAGCATGGCTCGAGAGAGCCAACCTACATCTAGAGGCCAAACTGGAGAAGGCCAACAAAGGCTTGAGCTTGTAAAGGAGAATGACTGAGCATTATAAACAGAGAAATCACTTTGCAAGGAAAAAACTCAAAACTGCCCAAAATGAGGGCCCAGCACCAAATGATGAGAAAGAACAAGCTAGGCTTTTTATTTTGGCTCAAGCTTCACTACAGGTCTCCAAGGACCCTTGAGGCACCTACATACCAAATTTGAGGAAAATTAAACAAGTTTTTATTTTTGG
Organism: Pinus albicaulis; assembly: GCA_034641835.2. Lineage (NCBI taxonomy): Eukaryota > Viridiplantae > Streptophyta > Pinopsida > Pinales > Pinaceae > Pinus > Pinus albicaulis. The sequence continues at coordinate 309,971,910 of CM076573.1, forward strand.
AAAATTTCAAGCCTAAGAACATAGCACCCCTTATGTTGTGATTTTTCCTAGGGAATGTTCAGAGGGAGAAGCTTACGTTTTTGGATTCCCCATCATGAGAGGAGTATTCTCACCAAATTTCAGCTCAATTGGAGTTGTTTTGATCCCCCAAAAGGGTCAAAAACACTCAATTTTTCACCTTTCTGCCCTCTTTTCTGAACAGGTGTTGCGCTCGTGGAAGCCTTGGATTTTTACACTCTTTGGTCAACTTTTAGAGGTAAAATTAAGGGAAAAAAGGTATATTTTTAAATTATACATCAACAACTTTCCAACGGGCCATCACAGAGCCTTTTTCGACATCGAGAAGGCCTCCAAAACTCTGTTGCAAAAAGACCTTTTTTGGTGTTGCGCTCCTGGAAAATTTTCAAGTTTTTGAGACAGTATGCTGCATTCCTGTGTGTAACTGAGCAAATGTGTGTTAGGAAAGTTTCATCATGTATGTCAGAGCCTAAAATTCAATATTTTTTCTATTTTAGTCCAGAAAAGATATTTTGGAAGATATTTTGTGCCTTGGCCTTGTAGGACCTCAAGGAAAAGTTAGGATATTTGTTTTGGGCCAATAGGCTTCTAGATGCTCTAATGAGCTCTCTTCCTCCTTGCTTGTTATATAAGCCATGAGGATTCATTGTAAACCGTGGGGACTTGACGTGTTATAGAGAAATACATGGTTTATGAGCTTGGAGAAGATATTTGGTTTTAGGAAGTGAATGAATGGCTTGTGTGGCTTGATGTTGGAGGAGCTTGCTTGCAGGATTCCGTAGCTTGGTGAATGGTGATGTTTTTCTAACTTGTTAGTATTTTATTGTCCTCATTTTGTTTAAGTCTGCTTGTTTTCTATAGATCATAAAATTATAGGTTGATATATTCTCATGGAAGCACCTCAAACCTCTTGTTTGCTATAGTTTTGATGTTTTCCTCTTTTAGTTCATCTTAAGGAATTCTTAACTACTCCTTAGGCCTACTAAAAATTGTTCTTTGTTTCATGAATGATCAGTGTGTTAGCTTATAAATATGATTCATGGTATGCCCTACTTATTTAAAGTTTTCAAAAACTTATTGTGAAGCTTTTCTATGCAATATTGATTGATTAGGTTAATACAAAGAGGTCTTGTTTCAATCTTGCCCTTTACCCATGCTCATCAACTTGTTTCAGAGTTCCTGATAGTTCGATATATGCTTTTTAGGAGTTCCCTCTCCTTATATTGAATTGTTTTTTATCTTATGTGTTTTCTCAAAAGGTTGAAGGTGGATTTCTAAAGTTAGGAGTTCTAATGCTTCTATGTACCACTGGATTGTTTATCTTGTATGTTTATCAGTTTGAGTATTGTTCATAGAGATTAATGGTTTGCCCCACCTCATGATTTATTGCTTCAAATTATAGATGTATAAGACCTCTTAGTCTTTTCACAAAACTTAATGTTCATCACACCATCATACATCACTTTAAGGATCCTCTCACCTTGCTAAATCAGCCCTGCAATACACTCGATTTCATCATTTAGACACCCTTGACTTCATCTGACCCCATAGCCCTATTGATTTGATATTCTCTCATTCCACCTATCCTACTTGATCATCTTACCCCAAACCAAAACAAACAAACAAACTACACTTAACAACTAGCCTAAAATCATTCATCTGAAGCGAACAAAGCTCACATCCTTCGCACAATAGAGAGATCCCTCTCTGAGTCCAGGAAGGCTAGGTCCCAGGACTCCAAAGACTGGTATGATGTTACCCTGTCATTTGGTTAGCCAATCTGCAAAATCACGGAACCCTAACATAATGGCGATCACAGTGGGACTCTGAGTATATAGTTTCCTGAATACCTCTTAAAACTCATTAGATCCTCAGCTTGATAAATAGGGAATCTGGTGAATCTGCCACCTCATCCCCATTATTAACATAATGGCGATCACGATGGGACTTTTCTAAGTTCATAATAAGCTGAATATATTTTAAAGAATTAAAGAAAACCCTTTTTTAAACTAAGAATGCTATCCAGTTGATTCATCCCATTTCTCTTTAACATCATGGCGATCAAGGTGGGACTCTGAGTAATAAACAAACTTATACTTCCCTAAAAATTTCAGCAGACCTTAAGAAAACTATCTTGTGGATTTATCCCACCGCTCACTAACATAATGGCAATTACGGTGGGACATTGAGTCAAAAACATCCTAGTTATCCCTTAAGAACTCTCAAATATCAGTCAAATCATAGAAAAATTCACTAATAGCCTAAGAGTAGAATCTAGGTTTTTCACCATCTTAGAAAAATGATGAATCAGCTATAGGACACTCTTACAAACCTTAGGGCTACATATAGAAACTCAAAAAACCCAAAACATTTTTAGATTGGCTTTTTGTTAGTATTGGTGGTGGACCATAGACACTTATCTTCAAAACAATTAAAAATATCCACCTGGCGACTCCACTAGCCTCCAGTAGGCCTATTACCCCACTAGTTCTTATAAAATCCCCTAGGAATGCATTAAGAAATCCCAATCATGCTGATGGTGGACAACAAATTTCAAATATTCCACCTGGTGACTCCACAACCCTCAATAGACCTAAAGACTCCACTGGTAGAGAACTCTAGACTGGTTGAAAAGATGCAGTGACCTCTTTCTGATAAACAAATATCGATCCAAGTATGAACAGAGAGGAAAAACTAGAGATATTGATAGATACATATACCAAACTGATGCATCTACTTGACAGGCAAGAGGAAAGGTATAGGGTTAAGGTTGGTGCTGCTTATTCAAAACAACATATACCTCTTCCTCAGGAAAAGAAAACTAAATCACTACAAAACAAGAACAACAAACAAAGTATGCATGATGAGAAAGACTGCAAAGAAGAGAGTAAAGAAGGCTGCCAAGTAGGTACTAGTTACTTTCCTACATCTTGTGCTTCATTATTAAGAAAGAATTACGAGAAAGTTGCAAATAAAAATAGAAAGGAGTGCTCTAAAGAAACAATCAGCCATCTTGAAATCACAAAATCTAAAATAGAGGAAGAGTCAAAACCTTTAGGGTCTCTACCCTTATGCTTTAATTCTTTTCAGATTTTGAAAGGAAATTTGCATCCTGAAGATCTCTTAGCAGCTATTCAGGAAACCCATGCTCAAGATAACTCTCACATAAATCAAGAAAAGTTGGTTAAGGGTGAAATCAAATCTGAAATAAAGGAGGAGATAACACATTTAGAGTATCTACCCTTATGCTTCAATTCATTTTAGATTTTAAAAGGAAATTGGCACCCTGAGAACCTATCAGAGGCAACTTATGAATCTCATGCTCAAAGTAACTATCAAAAAAATAAAGAAGAGTTGATAGAGGATGAAACCAATCAAAAAATGAAAGAACACCCACAGCAACCCTCTAAAAAAACCAGGGGTGATTCATCATCTCTTCTAGGTGAGGCTTAAGAATACATTCAGCCTCTAAATCATCCTTCACAAGAGAAAGAGGACTGTTGTAGTTATTTCCAAGGAAAAAGAAAAATGCCTCCTTTTTTAACTGAAGAAGAAATAAATCATCTTCTAAACATGCAAGTAGCCTCTAAAACTTCATATGACCAAAAATTTTCTGATCATTCTCCTGCTAATCTTGCATACCATAAGTCAGAAAATAGATTTGTAAATCATTTCGAAGAGAAACAATCTGATAGTACAATATGTATGGCTGGTGACATTACTTATATTAATGATTCTCCAAGGTTTGATCAATATATTGATGATTATGATATCCAAGCAGAAGCTAACCTTGTAGAGCCATCAACAGTTGATTTGTGGGATGAAGTTCACTATCATCAGATTGAAAGCAGTAATCAACTAAGATAGGCCACTTATGACACTGATGAGGAAAGCCTTGAAAGTTTAGAAGTAAGTGAATATTCTTTGACTCTTTGCTCTACTTCACTTTAGTCCATCAGAAATAGTTTTCATGTGACTGGAAGTCTGTAATCTATCAATTTTAATGATGAGGTTGGGAAAGCTAATGAGTTTCTTGAACCAGTTGTAAATAAGAAGCCTTCTCCTGAAATGGTTGAGGAAATCATTTATGACATAGAACTTTTCTCAGCTCTAGATAAGCAATCACCATGTTCCTTTGGATTACAAATTGCAGATGAAGGCATGGAAATTGATGATCACAAGAAAGTTGTTTCACTTCCTTCTCAAGAAGATCTGTTGCCAAAGAGTGCTCCTGCTCATCAATATGATGGCCTTCACACAAATTTTAGCACACTCTATCAAAGCACATCAGGTTTTTTAGAGGATAACATTGCCACATATGATGAATCTACCAGTTCATATGATCATGAGGAAGAGGTGGAGTTTCTTTCCCAAAAGAGTCCCAAACATAGCCAAGTGGAAGGAGTAGTCCTAGATGAAGCTTATGTCTCAAGTCCTCAAGATCAGGTATCATTCCAAGATCCATTTGGTGTTTTCCTTGAGAAATCTAAAAGAGGAGTGTTTTCTGCCAAGAATAGTTTGATGCAAGGTTTAAAGAGAATTTTAGGCACTACTGTTCAAGCACAAGTGAGGTGCAAGTGGCCTTTTGTTTTCTTCAGCATCCTCAAAGAGCTGAAACAATATCACCCATGCAATCATTTACTTGACTGGTTATAATGGAAAAGAGAGTTCACCAAATAAATGTCTATCATGTATAGGTTAAATTAGGATAGATAGGCATGCAAAATAAGCTCAGCCCTATGAGCATCTTTTTAGTTTCAGATTATTTTGAGAAAAAATGAAAAACACAAAAAACACATAAAAATTAGAAAAGAGGGCTGATTCAAAACAAGGTATAGCCCCATACCCGAAAAACAATGATACTGAAAGTGTGCAAGCCTAAATGCCACTGCTGGTGCAAAAAGAATGTCTTGTTCAGTCATCTAGCCTAATCATGGCTGAACATGTTTTAAATTTATTGCTAATAAGTTAGTGAAAAGAATGTTGGTCAAAACATTGAAGCTTGACTTGTCGAAGAAAATAGATTAGGAAAGAAAGATACTGGTTCCACATGCTCAAAATAGAACAAAGGAGAAAAATAGGGATGAATAGCAAACTATCCATCTTACCCCGGATTTTTCTAGTCTAATTTTGTACAAAAATAACATTTGTGTGCAACTTGTTTTTATGCCACAAACCGATGATAAATCAGATTGTCTAATCCTGATTTAGTCATGTTTTCAATTTCATGTTTTTAGCTTAGTAAATGAATCCTGTCAAATAGTTTAGCCTTGATAGTTGAGTAGAATAGGTAGAGAATCAAAGGAGTTCAATAGCTTAATCTGAACTCCCGAAAGAGATAAGTGTAGAATTAGATAGTTTGTTTTCATTTTCAAAATAAAAATGTAAATGGGTTTTCCAATTCAAGTGCACCCAAGGAAGAAAAAATGTTAGGCAAGTAGGTTGGGTAGGTAAAAGTGAAGTTGAGCTAATCATGCTTTCAGATTTTCAAAATTACTACTTCAGGGAAAGCATCAGTAAAAGAAAAGAGAAAATCCGCCCAATGGATGAGGCAATGGTCTTCATAAGCCAAGAGATCTGAAATTCTGGACACCTCCTGAAAAGGAGCTGCCCTCCCCAAGTGGATCCACTGTTAGTCATCAGTAATTTTCGCCTGTTTTAGATGACTAAATGCTTTGTCCAAGATTTCTAGAAACATAATTCAAGAATCATGTGAGTTATATAAATCCCCTCAAAGAGAAAATTTTCATTATCTCACCTCCTTGTCAAAACATGGCCAATATATCGCCCAGACAAGAACAATTGTCCCTCACTCTCACTAAGTTTTTCATCTCTACCTATAATGTTCTGTCTCTGTCTACCTAAGCCCTTTACTTTCACACCTTGTTTCGCCAAGTAAACCAAACTTTTATCCTTGCTCACCAAGTCCCTCAAGTAATGGTGTTGTCAAAACTCCCTATTTGAAAGCTCTTTGAAATAGAAACAAGTTTTTCTAGTGGTCTAGGATGGTAGTGTGTAATAGAATGTCAAAAACCCTGTCTCCCCATCCAAACCCTAATTCAAGCTTTCAGACAAAAAACCTATTCTAAGACCTTGCAAATGAGCCAATTAGGTTTTCACTAGGTCATGCACTATCATGATTCTCATTCCATTATATCCACAGGAATTCAAATGTGAATTAAAAAGGGCACAAAGTTAAGGTTTATCATTTTCTAAAGAGCATCAAATAAACTCTAATTATATCTTCCTGATCCAGCATTAGGTCTGCAAAAGAATAATCTATCGTATCCAGCATTTCTGCAGGAATGCCTTGTAATTTGGTCTACAATAGAAAAAGGGAAAGGAAGGACACCTAAAGGAGTTCATAAAGGCATTTGCAGTTTATAAAAAGGTACAACAAGCTGAAGTCTATAGGGAAGATCATGATCCCATGATAAAATGTAGTGAAGCACTGCCCATCAAAAGGTCTGTGCAGAATCTAAAAAGACAGTGGCACATAAGAAACATGGCACCTCACTGAAAGAGATCATTGAAAGGTTATATTGGTCCTCAAACATGAATTTTGTAAAGGGACAGTTGCCCTTTGTCTACATTCCTGCAAAAATACCAAAAACGTTATCAGATAAGAACATAAGGTAAGATAGGAAGAGGAAGACCAGCATCAAGGAAAAATACACTCACAATCTAGAAGAAAGTAGTAGGTGTGTGTTTATTGGGAATGCAAATGTATAACTATTTTTTTTTTTCCAAACAGTGGAAAAATACTTGGGTTACAAAGGTCAAAGAACACCTCCAACCCTCCAAATGATCACTGGAAACTTTTTAAGCATAAGTGATAAGTTTGAATGAATTTTTTCTTTAAGAACTTTGAAGGCAAACTTATTTACTTTTTATAAACATCCCTAGAAGATCAGAAGTTTGGGAAACTGGACAAAGATGGTCAAAATAACTGACAAAGAAACCTCCTTCATCATAGCAAAGGGTTTCAAAGGAATTTCCAACTGTCTTCTAAAAATTGGGAAAAGGGCACCAACTCCACTTGATCAAAGGGTAAGATCAGAGGTCCAAAAAGTTAAAAGGAAGAAATATTGAGGCACTATGTGCCACTTCACTCACAAAGACAAAACATCAGCTCAAAATATTTGATTTTTAACAAGAAACAGTCAGAGGTATGATCATAATGTTTGAAAGGGAAAACATGATTTTAAATCACCCTAACAAATGTTCGTGACAAGCATGAGTCTTTATGGATCTATGCAAATGCCCAAGTTCAAGAGAGACAATGGTTAAAAGGGGTTGTAAAAGACATTCAGAGTCAGCTCCAAAAGACATTGGCGAAAGGAAAGGGTGCAAAAATAAAAAGTTCAAAAGGAACCTTAGAAATGTGGGTTTTTAATCTTAATTCTTTCAAAAAGAGGGTATACAACATTACAACACAACAACTCCCCACTCATTTGCTCATTTGAACGACGCACTGACGTTTTTCATTTTTGTGCTAGAGTCCTCGGGTGAAACAATTAGGGTGTTGCGCTCCTGTAGCGGCTTCCTATGTATTTTTCTTCTGAGTGATGTGTGCCTGTAGGTTGGTGTTGCACTCTTGTATCCCCTCCTGGCATGTAGGAGAAGGCCCGAAATGTCGTGCAGCCTCTGCCCACAGGCACTGTGCTCCTGCCATAACATTCAATGGCCCGAATGAGATGCAGCCCTGCACGAGATTCACGACCAGTGCCCGGGCGCCCCAGTGCTGCGCTCTTGCCGCTACATCCAAACCTTGCACGACTGCTCGTTCAGCGCCCGAGCCGCTCGATGTTGTGCTCATGCCACTGCCTTCACACCTCCGCCCGACGTTGCGTTCAGGACTGCCTGGTACGCTGCGCTCCTACCACTACCTCCACACCTCCGCCCGACCCTGCATTCAGGACTTCCTGGAGTGCTACGCTCCTGCCACAGGCGGGCAGCACTGCACGAAAAGGAATTCAGAGGCACCCGAATTGCCCACAAAATCCCGGTGAAGCCATTTATTGCTGTGAAGAATATTTTAAAAAGGTATTTTTCGACTTTCACCATCTTCATGATTTTCTAAAAATGGAAAATTTCGCCAAGAATATTAAAAATTGGTGTTAAAGGAAGCAGGGAGAACCTGAAAAAGGGCACCTAACCTACTCTCTGCTAGTATCTTGACCTTTCTAGAAAAAATAAACATCTCCTTGGACCCCCTTTCCACTTTTTTTCACTAGCAAATACCATTTCTCTTTAAAGATTTTGAGTCAAGGTTGAAGAAAAATAATGTCTGAAGAAGAAAGTGTTGACATAAATGAGCGACTCAAAGACCAAAAAAGCAGCAGAAGAAGGGAGGGATGCCAAATAGGTTTCAACCTATAAACACTGAAGATTTGATAGCCTCCCCTACTATTCTTTCCTATTTTAAAGAGTTAGGGTGCTATGAGTTCTGTAACAAAGTGCAAAATATCAAAATTCACCCTCCGTTGACCAAGTTATTTGCCTTAAGACTTCACAGGCATAAAGTACATCTAGCAGGGGTAAGATTTGAGTTGACCACCAGTGCCATCTCTAAGGCCACTGGAACACCTGACATAGGAGAAAGGTGGTTTAAACAGAAGAATCTTGACTTAAGCCATTATCATCCATTCTTAAAAGCTAGTTGTCAAGCTGATTGTAAAACCATTTTCCCTTTTTCTCATCTATTGGAAAGATATGCCATCCTCATGAAGATTATCATGAAGTACTTCGCCTATGAGCGTAGGTTCTCTAGAGTCTATTCCTATCATATTAGACTCCTCATGCATTTCACCAGAACCAAGCTACTGCACATGCCCTACTACCTTTGTAAAACCATTGATAAAATGTCCTCCATCATGCAAAAAATGCCTCCATCCCAACAAATGTCAAGCCTCTTTCACCATTCCCTCGTCAAAGTAATTGTCTCATACTAGCTAGAACAACAAGGAATTTCCTAGTAGGTTTTTGATGATTTCACAACTCCACAGGCCATCCCTCTCCAAAGCATGCCATCATCATCTCAAAATCCTCTTCACTCACCTCCATCACCCTCCATTGACCTTTGTTCATCTTCTTCACATGAATCATTCCCTCAAACAGGCCCTCCTCATTTTCCTTCCCCTAATAAATCTGATCATGAAGAAAGTAGTGAGGGAGAGGATGATGAAGATAAGGGAGAGGTTGATAAAGATAAGGGAGAAAATGATGAAGATAAGAGAGGAAACGATAAAGATGAAGAGGAAAGTGAAGAAAAGGGAGATGGACAAGAAGAAAATAGAGGTAAAAACAATGACACAGATGATGGGCAAAGAAGTCAAAGAAATGGGTCCCATGATGAAGAAGAAGACTCTAAAAACACAGGAACAGGGGTAGTTTTTCAAGAAAAGGATAGTGAGCAAGAAAATAGAGTTGTAATCACTAAATCCCATGATGAGCTAAAAAGTCCAGTTAGTGGGTGTTATGATGAGGGAAATGACACTGAGAACACTTATGTAGACAGTGGAGAGGGAGCATATGAAAGCAATGACAATGAAAAGAATGGAAAAGGCAGCCTAACTGGCAGTGAAGACAGTAATGCAAACTATCAAAAGGACGATAGTCATGAAAGTAAATAAATGACCAACATAGGCACCTCTAACAGTGCAAAAATAGAGCATGGCAGTCTTGAAGGTCTTGGCAGCAAGAAAATATTGAAAGAGGTTGAAGATGCTTATCAAAAGGATAGCCAAGAGCAAGGTGAGAAGGACACTCACACAAAAATCATCCATGAAGAAGATAACGGTCTTAAGGTCATTAGTGACCAAACTTTGCAAGTAAAAATTATGGCACCTTTCACCATCACTTATCAAAAAGGAAGGAGGCATGTGTTTGCTACCTCCAAAAGGCAAGGGGCCATGCACTCCTCCTCAAAACCAGTGAAGGACAAAGGTAAACAACCATTGAAGGGAAAAGTAAAAAATCCAGTGAAGGACAAAGGTAAACAACCATTGAAGGGAAAAGTCAAGAAACCATTGAAGGACAAAGGTAAACAACAACTGAAGAAGGAATAAGACAATCATGAGGAAGAAAGAGAATTTGAACTCATTCACATAGACAATGATGAGGAAAATGAAACAAGGATAGTCAATTCTCTTCTACAAGACTGGAATGCACATATTAAAGACTTGGAGGCTGAGCTATAAAGATCAAAGGATCTCATTCACTTCCTACAAATGCAGAACAAACAAATGAGTGGCCAACTGGCCATTTATGAAGCAAGGGTGCTCAAATATAGGAAGGAGGCTCAAATATCACAAGTGCAGTTGGAGGAATACATGGGTGCTTATGAGGAAAATAGTGATGAATAGGGGCAAGCTAGAAAGAGACCTAAGACTATGGGTCTTAGGAAAGCATTGGAAAAAAAAAGACAGGAAGAATTAGCCCAAGCACAACAATTTCCTCTCACTGAAATCCTTGCCATGGAAATTGAGCATAACGGGGAAGCATGGCTTAAGAGAGCCAACCTAAATCTAGAGACCAAACTGGAGAAGGCCAACAAAGACTTGAGCTTGCAAAGGAGAATGACTAAGCCTTATAAATGGAGAAATCACTTTGCAAGGGAAAAAATCAAAACTCCCAAAAATGAGGGCCTAGCACCAAATGATGAGAAATGCCAAGCTAGGCTTTTTATTTTTTGATCAAGAGATCAAGTCTCTTGAAGAAAAATGCTCAAAAATAAAGTTGCTCAGAATTGCTCCAAAACAGATCGACTGGAAAGAGCTCGGCAATACGATCCCAACGCCGTAAACGGCACTCAAATCCGTTTCCGTATGGAGGAGATATTGCAATTTGAATTTGCCCAATAACCTTCAATTTTGGAAAAGGAATTTTTTAATTTTATGTATTGGGAAAATCTTTAATTTTTATTAAGGTTTAATTGATAAATTAAAATTATATATTTATTAATATTTTATATGATTTTAATTAATCATATATTATATTATTTTATATATGTTTTAATTAAATTTTAAAAACCTTATTAAAATTATATTATTAAACCCACACATATATAAATTAAACCCACAATTCTAAAGTTTTATAAAGGGCAACGTAATGTGTTGAAAGTAGTAAACCCACATGTATTAAATCATAATCGAAATATGAAACGGGTTTAAAAACCCATGACATAAAGTTGTTTAATGGGCACGTGCTTCAAATATTGGAGCAGATTTAACATGGTATACATGGCTAACAGGTTAACGTATTGTATACGTTACATGGGAGCGGATTTTATGTTATGATAAGGTTTAAACCTTATAACAGGCCGCGATAAACTCAAGTTTTAATTAATACAATCCGATGGTTGGTCACGTGGCCCTACTTCTTAGCACCCACTGTTGGCGGTAAAAACGGCGGAGGTGCCAAATTCAGAGCCATTTCCTAATTTGTCGGAGTTATCTGGCAGTTAGCCAGATTTGGTGGAGTTTTTGGAGGGCAAACTTCAGTTAGCCATAACTTTGGTTAGGAAAGTCTTTTTTGGACGAATTTTTTTTTGATTTTGGGTGTAGACATCATTATGGAGCTGTTGGAAGTGTTTACAGAGCCATCAGGGCACTCTAACAGAGAATTTACCAGCGTTTTTGGTCGTGGAGCCACTAGGGCCTAAGGGAAAAAGAGCTGTTTTGGACTACCTTCATCCAATGGAGGTGAATGTTTAGTCATTTTAGACTGATTTAGGCCTTCTGAATCTATTTTTGCAGTGTATTTTTCCATTTGAGGCTTCTATACAGTTGTATTCACATTTTGAGCATTTAATCAAAGAGGAAAAAGCCTAATTAGAGGCTTTTGGACCCAGCGGAGGTAGCCCAAGAGAGGGGTGAAACGCTTAAACAATTACTTGCTGTCATACTGTATAATTTTGCTGCATATTTTCAGATTCTACTCCTTTAAACAGTAAATTTTTATAAGTAAGCTTTTCCTAAGCTGGTTTAAACAAAGAACAAAACTTGTTAGTTCATCTTCAAACCACTACACTTCATTTGCAGAATATGTATACTTGTCTATTCACATATTAAATTTGGATCAATGAATACTTTGCAGTTAAAAAAAGTACTTTCATTGATCGGATATTTGTGATTATATTTTATTTCTTTAGGCAGAGTCTGTAGAAGGGCCAGGTAGCCTCCGGATTCATCCTTTCTAGTAAAGGTGAAATATTCGGTGAATGCCCCTATAGTCAATCTCTGTATGAGAAATTATTTGTTCTCACGATTTCAGATCATTTTTCCTCACGCTTCACTACAGGTCTCCAAGGACCCTTGAGGCACCTACATACCAAATTTGAGGAAAATTGAACAAGTTTTTGCTTTTTGCAATATTTCAAGCCTGAGAACGCAACACCCCCTGTGTTGTGCTTTATCCTAGGGAATTTTCAGAAGGATAAGCTTACATTTTTTGATTCCCCATCACTAGAGGAGTATTCTTACCAAATTTCAGCTCAATTGGAGTTGTTTTGATCCCCCAAAAGGATCAAAAACACTCAATTTTTCACCTTTCTGCCCTCTTTTTTGAACAGGTGTTGCGCTCCTGGACGCCTTGGATTTTTCCACTTTTTGGTAAAATTTCAAAGTTCATATTGAGTAAAAAAAGGTACATTTGGAAATTAGACATCCACAGCTTTCCAACGGGCCATCACAGAGCCTTTTCCTACATCGGGAAGGCCTCCAAAAATCTGTTGCAAAATGACCTTTTTTGGTGCTGCGCTCCTGGAAAATTTTCAAGTTTTTGAGATAGTATGTTGCGTTCCTATGTGTAACTGAGAAAATGTGCGTTAGGTAAGTTTCATCATGTATGTCAGAGCCTAAAATTCAATATTTTTTCTATTTTAGTCTGGAAAAGATATTTTGGAAGATATTTTGTGCCTTGGACATTGTAGGGCCTCAAGGACAAGTTAAGATATTTGTTTTGGGCCAATAGGTTTCTACATGCTCTAGTGAGCTCTCTTCCTCCTTGCTTGTTATATAAGCCATGAGGATTCATTGTAAACAGTGGGGACTTGATGTTTTATATAGCAATACATGGTTTATGAGCTTGGAGAAGATATTTGGTTTTATGAAGTTAATGAATGGCTTGTGTGGCTTGATGTTGGAGGAGCTTGCTTTCAGGATTCCATAGCTTGGTGAATTGTGATTTTTTTCTATGTTGTTAGTGTTTTCTTGTCCTCATTTTGTTTCAATCTACTTGTTTGCTATAGATCAGAAAAGTATAGGTTGAGATATGCTCATGGAAGCTCCTCAAACCTCTTGTTTGCTATAGTTTTGATGTTTTCTTCTTTTAGTTCATCTTAAGGAATTCTTGGCTGCTCCTTAGGCCCACTAAAACTTGTTGTTTGTTTCATGACTGATTATTATATTAGCTTATAAATATGATTCATTGTATGCCCTACTTATTTAAAGTTTTCAAAAACTTATTGTGAAGCTTTTCTATGGAATATTGATTGATTAGGTTAATACAAACAGGTATTGTTTCGATCTTGCCCTTTTCCCCTGCTCATCAACTTGTTTCAGAGTTCCTGATAGTTTGATATATGTTGTTTAGGAGTTCCCTCTCCATATATTGAATTGTTTGTTTATCTTATGTCTTTTCTCAAAAGGTTGACGGTGGATTTCTAAAGTTATGAGTTCTAATGCTTCTATGTACCACTGGATTGTTTATATTGTATGTTTATCAGTTTGAGTATTGTTCATAGAGATTAATAGTTTGCCCTACCTCATGAGTTATTGCTTCAAATTATAGATATATAAGACCTCTTAGTCTTTTCACAAAACTTAATGTTCATCACACCATCATACATCACTTTAAGGATCCACTCACCTTGCTAAATCATCCCTGCAATACACTCGGTTTCATCATTTAGACACCCTTGAATTCATCTGACCCCATAGCCCTATTGATTTGATATTCTCTCATTCCACCTATCCTACTTGATCATCTTACCCCAAACCAAAACAAACAAACAAACTACACTTAACAACTAGGGTAAAATCAATCATCTGAAGTGAACAAAGCTCACATCCTTCGCACAATAGAGAGAGCCCTCTCTAAGTCCAGGAAGGCTAGGTCCTAGGACTCTAAATACTGGTCTGATGTTACCCTGTCATTTGGTTAGCCAATCTGCCAAATCATGGGACCCTAACATAATGGCAATCACGGTGGGAATCTGAGTATATACTTGCCTGAATACCTCTTAAAAATCATTAGATCCTCAGCTTGATAAATAGGGAATCCGGTGAATATGCCACCTCATCCCCATTATTAACATAATGGCGATCAAATTTTAAAAGGAAATTGGCACCCTGAGAACCTATCAGATGCAACTGATGAATCTCATGCTCAAAGTAACTATCAAAAAAATCAAGAAGAGTTGATAGAGGATGAAACCAATCAAAAAATGAAAGAACACCCACATGAACCCTCTAAAAACACAAGTGATGATTCATCATCTCTTCTAGGTGAGGCTCAAGAAGACATTCAACCTCTAAGTCAGCCTTCACAAGAGAAAGAGGATTGTCGTAGTTATTTCCAAGGAAAAAGAAAAATGCCTCCTTTTTTAACTGAAGAAGAAATAAATCAGCTTCTAAACATGCAGACAGCCTCTAAAACTTCATATGACCAAATTTTTTTTGATCATTCTCCTACTAATATTGCATACCATAAGTCAGAAAATAGATTTGTAAATCAATTCGAAGAGAAACAATCTGATAGTCCAATATGTATGGCTGGTGACATTACTTATATTAATGATTCTCCAAGGTTTGATCAATATATTGATGATTATGATATCCAAGCAGAAGCTAACCTTACAGAGCCATCAGCAGTTGATTTTTGGGATGAAGTTCACTATCATCATATTGAAAGCAGTAATCAGCTAAGATAGGTCACCTATGACACTGATGAGGAAAGCCTTGAAATTTTAGAAGTAAGTGAAGAGTCTCTAACTCTTTTCTCTACTTCACTTCAGTCCATCAGAAATAGTTTTCATGTGATTAGAAGTCAACAGTCTATCAGTTTTGATGATGAGGTTGGGAAAGCTAATGAGTTTCTTGAACCAGTTGTAAATAAGAAGCCTTCTCCTAGTTGAGGAAATCATTTATGACATAGAACTTTTCTCAGCTCTAGATAAGCAGTCACCAAGTTCCTTTGGATTACAAATTGCAGATGAAGGCATGGAAATTGATGATCACAAGAAATTTGTTGCACTTCTTTCTCAAGAAGATCTGTTGCCAAAGAGTGCTTCTGCTCATCAATATGATGGCCTTCACACATATTTCAGCCCACTCTATCAAAGCACATTATTTTTTTTATAAGATAACATTGCCACATATGATGAATCTACCAGTTCATATGATCATGAGGAAGAGGTGGAGTTTATTTCCCAAAAGGGTCCCAAACATATCCAAGTGGAAGAAGGAGTAGTCCTAGATGAAGCTTATGTCTCAAGTCCTCAAGATCAGGTATCATTCCAAGATCCATTTGGTGTTTTCCTTGAGAAATCTAAAAGAGGAGTGTTTTATGCCAAGAAAAGTTTGATGCAAGGTTTAAAGAGAATTTTAGGAACTACTGTTCAAGCACAAGTGAGGTGCAAGTGGCCTTTTGATTTCTTCAGCATCCTCAAAGAGCTGAAACCAGATCACCCATGCAATCATCTACTTGACTGGTTATATTGGAAAAGAGAGTTCACCAAATAAATGTTTATCATGTATAGGTTAGATTAGGATAGATAGGCATGCAAAATAAGCTCACCCTATGAGCATCTTTTTAGTTTCAGATTGTTTTGAGAAAAAATGAAAAACACATAAAAAATAGAAAAGAGGGCAGATTCAAAACAAGGTACAACCCCATACTCGAAAAACAATGATACTGAAAGTGTGCAAGCCTAAATGCCACTGTTGGTGCAAAAAGAATGTCTTGTTCAGTCATGTAGCCTATCATGGCCGAACATGTTTTAAATTTATTGCTGATAAGTTAGTGAAAATAATGTTGGTCAAAAAATTGAAGCTTGACTTGTTGGAGAAAATAGATTAGGAAAGAAAGATATTGGTTCCACATGCTCAAAACAAAACCAAGGATAATAATAGGGATGAATAGCAAACTATGCATCTTACCCCTTATTTTTCTAGTCTGATTTTGTATAAAAATATCATTTTTGTGTAGCTTGTTTTTATGTCACAAACCCATGATAAATTAGATTGTCTAATCCTAATTTAGTCATGTTTTCAATTTCATGTTTTTAGCTTAGTTCATGAATATTGTCAAACAGTTTAACCTTGAAAGTTGAGTAGAATAGGTAGAGAATCAAAGGAGGTCAATAGCTTAATTTGAACTCCCGAAAGAGATAAGTTTAGAAGTAGATAGTTTGTTTTCATTTTCAAAATAAAATTGTCAATGGGTTTGCTAGTTCAAGTGCACCCAAGGAAGAAAAAATGTTAGGCAAGTAGGTTGGGTAGGTAAAAGTGAAGTTGAGCTAATCATGCTTTCAGATTTTCAAAATTACTACTTCAGGGAAAGCATCAGCAAAAGAAAAGAGAAAATCCACCCAATGGATGAGGCACTGGCCAAGAGATCTGAAATTCTGGACACCTCCTGAAAAGGAGATGCCCTCCCCAAGTGGAGCCACTGTTAGTCATCAGTAATTTTTGCCTATTTTAGATGACTAAATGCTTTGTCCAATATTTCTAGAAACATAATTCAAGAATCATGTGAGTTCTAGAAATCCCCTCAAAGAGAAATTTTTTCATTATCTCACCTCCTTGTCAAAACATGGCCAATCTATCGCCCAGATAAGACCAATTGTCCCTCACTCTCACTATGTTTTCCATATCTTCCTATAACACTCTGTATTTGTTTACCTAATCCCTTTAATCTCACACCTTGTTTCGCCAAGTAAAGCAAACTTTTCTCCTTACTCACCAAGTGCCTCAAGCAATGGTGTTGTCAAAAATCCCTATCTGAAAGCTCTTTGAAATAGAAACAAGGTTTTCTAGTGGTCTAGGATGGTAGTGCATAATATAGTGTCAAAAACCCTGTCTCCCCATCCAAACCCTGATTCAAGATTTCAGTCAAAAACCTATTCTAAGACCTTGAAAATGAGCCAATTAGGTTTTCACTAGGTCATGCACTATCATGATTCTCATTCCATTATATCCATAGGAATTCAAAGGTGAATTCAAGAGAGCACAAAGTTAAGGTTTATCATTTTCTAAAGAGCATCAAAGAAACTCTAAAGATATCCTCCTGATCCAGCACTGGGTCTGCAAAAGAATAATCTATCATATCTAAGCATTTCTGCAAGAATTCCTTGTAATTTGGTCTACAACAGAAAAAGGGCAAGGAAGGACACCTAAAGGAGTTCATAAAGGCATTTTCAGTTGATAAAAAGGTACAACAAGCTGAATTATACATGGAAGATCATGATCCCATGATAAAATGTGGTGAAGCACTGCCCATCAAAAGGTCTGTGCAGAATCTAAAAAGACAGTGGCACATAAGCAACACTGCACCTCACTGAAAGAGATCATTGAAAGGTTAGATTGGTCCTAAAACATGAATTTTGTAAAGGGACAACTACCCTTTGCCCACATTCCTAAAAAAATACCAAAAAATCTATCAGATAAGAACATAAGGTAAGATAGGAAGAGGAATACCAGCATCAAGAAAAAAGACACTCACAATCTAGAAGAAAGCAGAAGGTGTGTGTTTATTGGGAATGCAAATGTATAACTGTTTTTTTTTTCCAAACAATGGAAAAATACTTAGGTTACAAAGGTCAAAGAACTCCTCCAACCCTCCAAATGATCACTGGAAACATTTTAAGCATAAGTGATAAGTTTGAATGAATTTTTTCTTTAAGAAATTTGAAGGCAAAATTATTTACTTTTTATAAACATCCCTAGAAGATTAGAAGTTTGGGAAACTAGACAAAGATGGTCAAAATAAGTGACAAATAAACCTCCTTCATCATAGCAGAGGGTTTCAAAGGAATTTCCAACTGTCTTCTAAAAATTGGCAAAAGGGCACCAACTCCACTTGATCAAAAGATAAGATCAGAGGTCCAAAAAGTTCAAAGGAAGAAATATTGAGGCACTATGTGCCACTTCATTGACAGAGAAAAAAAATAAGCTCAAAATATTTGATTTCTAACAAGCAACATTCAGAGGTATGATCAGAATTTTTAAAAGAGAAAACATGATTTTAAATCACCCTAACAAATTTTCGTGCCAAGCATGAGTCTTTATGGATTTATCCAACTGCCCAAGTTCAAAAGAGACAATGGTTAAAAGGGGTTGTAAAATACATTCAGAGTTAGCTCCAAAAGACATTTGCAAAAGGAAAGGGTACAAAAAGAAAAAGTCCAAAAGGAACCATAGAAATGTGGGTTTTTAATCTTAATTCTTTCAAAAATAGGGTATGAAAAATTACAACACAACAACTCCCTGCTCATTTGCTCATTTGAATGACGCACTGAGGTTTTTCAGTTTTCTTCCAGAGTGCTCGGGCGAAAAAATCAGGGTGCTGCACTCCTGTAGCGGCTTCTTGTGTATTTTTCTTCTAAGTGCTGCGCGCCTGTAGGTTGGCGCTGCGCTCTTGCAGCCCCGCCTGGCGTGCAGGTAAAGGCCCGAAACGGCGTGCAGCCTCTTCCCACAGGTGTTGTGCTCCTGCCATAACATTCAATGGCCCAAAAGGCGTGCAGCCTTTCACGCGATTCATAACCAGCGCCCGGGGGCCCAGGTACGGCGCTCCTACCACTACATCCTAACCTTGCATGACTACTCGTTCAGTGCCTGAGCTGCCCGATGCCGCGCTCCTGCCACTTCCTTCACACCTCCACCCGACACTGCATTCAGGACTGCCCGGCACGCTGCGCTCCTTCCACTGCCTCCACACCTCCACCCGACACTGCGTTCAGGACTGCCCAGAGTGCTGCGCTCCGGCCACGGGTGGGCAGCACTGCACGAAAAGGCGTTCATAGGTGCCTGAATTTCCCACAAAAGCCTGGTGAAGCCATTTCTTGCTGTGAAGAATATTTTAAAAAGGATTTTTTTGATTTTCACCATCTTCATGATTTTCTAAAAACGGAAAATTTCGCCAAGAAGATTTAAAATTGGTGTTAAAGGAAGAAGGGAAAACTTGAAAAGGGGCACCTAACCTACTCTCTGCTAGTATCTTGACCTTGCTAGAAAAACTCAACTTCTCCTTGGACATCCTTTCCACATTTTTTCACTAGCAAATACCATTTCTATTTAAAGTTTTTGAGTCAGGGGTGAAGAAAAACAAAATGTCTGAAGAAGAAAGTGTTGACATAAATGAGGTGACTCAAAGACCAAAAAAGCAACAAAAGAAGGGAGGGATGCCAAATAGGTTTGAACCTATAAACACTGAAGAGATGATAGCCTCCCCTACTATTATTTCTTGTTTTCAAGAGTTAGGGTGCTATGAGTTTTGTAACAAAGTGAAAAAGATCAAAAGTCACCCTCAGTCGACCAAGTTATTTACCTTAAGACTTTACAGGCATAAATTACATCTAGCAGGGGTAAGGTTTGAGTTGACCACCAGTGCCATCTCTAAGGCCACTAGAATACCTGGCATAGGAGAAATGTGGTTTAAACAGAAGCATCTTGACTTAAGCCATTATCATCCATTCTTAAAACCTAGTTGTCAAGCTGACTGTAAAACCATTTTCCATTTTTCTCATCTATTGGACAGATATGCCCTCCTCATGAAGATTATCATGAAGTACTTCACATGTGAGCCTAGGATCTCCAGAATCTATTCCTATCATATTAAACTCCTCATGCATTTCACCAAAACCAAGCTACTACACATGCCCTACTACCTTTGCAAAAGCATTGAGAAAATGTCCTCCATCATGCAAAAATTGCCTCCATCCCAACAAATGTCAAGCCTCTTTCACCATTCCCTCGTCAAAGTAATTGTCTCATACCAGCTAGAACAACAAGGCATTCCCTAGGAGGTTTTTATCGCTCATGACGATTTCACAACTCCACAGCCCATCCCTCTGTAAAGCATGCCATCGTCATCTCAAAATCCTCCTCACTCACCTCCATCACCCTCCACTGACCTTGGTTCATCTTCTTCACATGAATCATTCCCTCAAATAGACCCTCCTCATTTTCCTTCCCCTAATAAATCTGATCATGAAGAGAGCAGTGAGGGAGAGGATGATGAAGATAAGGGAGAGGATGATGAAGATAAGGGAGAAAATGATGAAGATAAGAGAGGAAATTATGAATATGAAGAGGAAAGTGAAGAAAAGGGAGATGGAAAAGAAGAAAACAAAGGTAAAAACAATGACACAGATGATGGGAAAAGAGTCAAAGCAATGTGTCCCATGATGAAGAAGAAGAATCTAAAAACACAGAAACAGGGGCAATTTTTCAAGAAGAGGAAAGTGAGCAAGAAAATAGAGATTTAATCACTAAAACCCATGATGAGCTAAAAATTCCAGTCAGTGGGTCTTATGATGAGGGAAACGACACAGAGAACACTTATGTAGATAGTCGAGAGGGAGAATAGGCAAGCAATGATAGTGACAAGAATGGCAATGGCAGCCGAGTTTGCAGTGAAGACAGTAATGCAAAATATCAAAAGGAGGACGGTCATGAAAGTAAAGAAATGACCAACATAGGTGCCTCTAATAGTGCAAAAACAGAGCATGGTAGTCTTGAAGTTCTTAGTAGCAAGGAAAGCTTGAAATAGGTTGAAGATGCTTATCAAAAGGAAAGCCAAGAGCAAGGTAAGAAGGACACTCACGTAGAAATCATCCATGTAGAAGAAAACAGTGTTAAGGTCATTAGTGACCAAAATTTGCAAGTAAAACTTATGGCACCTTTCACCATCACTAATCAGGCACCTTTAACCATCACTAATCAAAAAGGAAGGAGGCATGTGCTTGCTGCCTCCAAAATTCAAGGGGCCATGCACTCCTCCTCAAAACCAGTGAAGGACAAAGGTAAACAACCATTGAAGGGAAAAGTCAAAAAACTAGTGAAGGACAAAGGCAAACAACCATTTAAGGGCAAAGTCAAAAAACCATTGAAGGACAAAGGTAAACAACAACTGAAGAAGGAAGAAGACAATCATGAGGAAGAAAGAGAAATTTAACTCATGCACATAGACAATTATAAAAATTAAACAAGGATAGGTAATTCTCTTCTACAAGACTAGAATGCACAAATTAAAGACTTGGAGCCTGAGCTAGAAAGATCAAAGGATCTCATTCACTTCCTACAAATGCAGAACAAACAAATGAGTGGCTAGATGGACATATATTAAGAAAGGGCACTCAAATATAGGAAGTAGGATCAAATATCACAAGTGCATTTGGAGGAATACATGGGCACTTATGAGGAAAATAGTGATGAAGATAGGCAAGCTAGAAAGAGACCTAAGACTATGGGTCTTAGGAAAGCATTGGCAAAACAAAGAGAGGAAGAATCAGCCCAAACAAAAAAAATCCCTCTCACCGAACTCCTTGCCATGGAAATTGAGCATAAAAGGGAATCATGGCTCAAGAGAGCCAACCTACATCTAGAGGCCAAACTGGAGAAGGCCAACAAAGACTTGAGCTTGCAAAGGAGAATGATTGAGCATTATAAACGGAGAAATCACTTTGCAAGGAAAAAACTCAAAACTACCCAAAATGAGGGCCCAACACCAAATGATGAGAAAGACCAAGCTAGGCTTTCTATTTTGGCTCAAGCTTCACTACAGGTCTCCAAGGCCCCTTGAGGCACCTACATACCAAATTTGAGGAAAATTGAACAAGTTTTTGTTTTTAACAAATTTTCGAGCCTAAGAACGAAGCACCCCCTGTGCTGCGCTTTTTCCTAGGGAATTTTCATAGGGAGAAGCTTACATTTTTGGATTCCCCATCATGAGAGGAGTATTATCACCAAATTTCAGCTCAATTGGAGTTGTTTTGATCCCCCAAAAGGGTAAAAAACACTCAATTTTTCACCTTTCTGCCCTCTTTTCTGAACAGGTGTTGCGCTCCTGGAAGCCTTCACTTTTTTCCACTTTTTTGTCAACTTATAGAGGTCATATTGAGGAAAAAAAGGTATATTTGGAAATTAGACATCCACAGATTTCCAATGGACCATCACAGAGCCTTTTCCGACATCGCGAAGGCCTCCAAAACTCTGTTGCAAAAAGACCTTTTTTGGTGTTGCACTCCTGGAAAATTTTCAAGTTTTTGAGACAGTATGTTGCGTTCATGTGTGTAACTGAGAAAATATGTGTTAGGAAAGTTTCATCATGTATGTCAGAGCCTAAAAGTCAATATTTTTGCTATTTTAGTCCGGAAAAGATAATTTGGAAGATATTTTGTGCCTTGGACCTTATAGGGCCTCAAGGACAAGTTAGGATATTTGTTTTGGGCCAATTGGCTTCAAAATTATCTAGTGAGCTCTCTTCCTCCTTGCTTGTTATATAAGCCATGAGGATTCATTGTAAACAGTGGGGATTTGATGTGTTATAGAGCAATACATGGTTTATGAGCTTGGAGAAGATAATTGGTTTTAGGAAGTGAATGAATGGCTTGTGTGGCTTGATGTTGGAGGAGCTTGCTTGTAGGATTCCATAGCTTGGTGAATGGTGATGTTTTTCTAAGTTGTTAGTGTTTTCTTGTCCTCATTTTGTTTTAGTCTGCTTGTTTTCTATAGATCAGAAAAGTATAGGTTGAGATATGCTCATGGAAGCACCTCAAACCTCCTGTTTGTTATAGTTTTGATGTTTTCTTCTTTTAGTTCATCTTAAGGAATTCTTGACTGCTCCTTAGGCCCTGTAAAAATTGTTCTTTATTTCATGAATGACTACTACATTAGCTTATAAATATGATTCATGGTATGCCCTTCTTATTTAAAGTTTTCAAAAACTTATTGTGAAGCTTTTCTATGGAATATTGATTGATTAGGTTAATACAAAGAGGTCTTGTTTCGATCTTGCCCTTTTCCCATGCTCATCAACTTGTTTCAGAGTTCCCGATAGTTCGATATATGATGTTTAGGAGTTCCCTCTCCATATATTGAATTGTTTGTTTATCTTATGTGTTTTCTCAAAAGGTTGAAGGTGGATTTTTAAAGTTAGGAGTTCTAATGCTTCTATGTACCACTAGTTTGTTTATATTGTATGTTTATAAGTTTGAGTATTGTTCATAGAGATTAATGGTTTGCCCTAACTCATGAATGATTGCTTCAAATTATAGATGTATAAGACCTCTTAGTCTTTTCACAAAAATTAATGTTCATCACACCATCATACATCACTTTAAGGATCCACTCACCTTGCTAAATCGCAAAGATGAAAAAATCGCGAGTTTTTCAATAGAACGATTTTATCGGCGATAATTTGAAATTATCGTTAGCGCGATATTATCGCGATAATTACGAAAAAATCGCGATTCGATTTGAAATTATCGTGGCAGCCTCCAACAGCGTGTTTATAGTCCGATTTTTGGTTTTTTTTTTTTTCATTTTCACTTGGATAGCGTGGGTTATGAGAGCTAAGGAGTGAAGGAGGAGAGCCAAGGAGGTAGATACATGGTCTACAAGCCCAAGATTGGACAAAAGTGAAGAATTTCTTGCAAGCCAAGCGAACAAAAATCGAATTTGGACCAAGTGTCTCCGGCAAAATGTTTTTCCAGGTATGGGCATCAAATTTGACCCATTTTTTTTTGTTTTTTTCTTGTTCTTCCATGGGTTTCTATTACCCATGTATTTTTCATCATTTGTGATTGCATTTGGTTGTGTTTTTTTTTTTTGTTTTTGTTTTATTGAGAGGAGAGGGTTTATTTTGGTAAAAAATGCAACAAATTGTTTGTTAAATTTTGTTTTTTATATTTCTTCTTGTGCTCTTAGGTTCTTCCCATTATTTTTGCTTGTGTTTCAACATGTATTTTTTCCTATTATTTTTGCATTGAGTTGAGGGTTTTTTTTTGTGAAAAAAATCAAAATGTTGCATGTAAAATTGTAATTTTTTTATTTTATTTTTTAACTGGCAATTTTTCTTGTGCCTTAGGTTCAAATTTCAACATTCAAAGTTCAAAGTTTCCAACATGCCAAGGAAATTAGATCCTTTCTGGGAATTTGGTGAACCTGATGGGGGGTTTGACCGATTAAACTTGACTTGCAAATTATGTGGTCAACACATGGCAGGGAGGGTATACAGGTTGAAATACCACCTGGCACAAATTCCTGGGCATGAAGTAGGCCCTTGCAAAAACACCAATCCAGAAATAATCAGAAGAGCCATGAACTCATTGGGAGAAATAGAAACCACTAAAGTCAGCAAAGTAGCTCTGAAGAGTCAAATATCAGGGTTTGGAGTTGACCGTGAGAGTGGTAGTGGCTCTTCAGCATCAGCCTCTTCTACAGGCAGCCCCGCAGTTGCCTCCTCATTTTTTGTTCCTAGAACCACTCCCGGGGCACAGCCATCTATCTCCTCCCTTATTAAAAAAAGGAGAAGGAAGAAGCTGATAATTTGTTGGGAAAACTGTTTATTTGGAGTGATATTCCTTTCAATGTTGCCAGGAACAATCCATTTTATCAGGCTGCGATTGATGCTATCGTTGTTGTTGGCCCAGGATACAAAGCCCCTACATATCATGACCTTAAAGGGCGCATTCTGCAAAATGAGAAAGCTGACTGCACCAAGAGATTGGAAGAGTTAAGGGCATCATGGCAAGTCACAGGATGCACTGTGATGTCAGATGGTTGGACTGATCAAAGGGGTAGGACCCTTCTTAACTTCTTGGTCAGTTGTCCCAAGGGGAAAATGTTTATAAAATCTGTTGATGCATCTGCACATGTCAAAGATGCAAGATTATTATGTGATTTATTAGATGTGTTCATTATGGAGGTTGGGCCCCAAAATGTTGTCCAAATCATAACAGACAACGCTGCAAACTATGTTTCAGCTGGCAAGATGCTTATGGAGAGGTATCCGAGCATATTTTGGACACCTTGTGCTGCACATTGCCTTGATTTGATGTGGGAGGACATCGGAAAGCTTGATTTTGTCAAAGATATTGTAGAATCATCAAAGAGAATCACAAAATTTATATATAACCATGGATCTGTGCTTCATTTGATGAGGACATTCACCAACAATAAGGAGTTGGTGCGGCCTGCTATTACACGATTTGCCACTACTTTCATCTCTCTTCAATCCCTCTTGAATTCTAAGTGGGATTTGAAGATAATGTTTCTTTCAGATGAGTGGCGTGCTTTGACTATCAGCCACAAATCAGAGGGACAGGCCATCTGCAGGTTGGTGTCATATCAGGAAGATTTCTGGGTTGGAGTGGAAGAGGTGTGCAGCATTAGTGAACCTTTGGTAAAGGTTCTTAGATTGGTGGATGGAGAGAAGCCCACAATGGGCTACTTGTATGAGGCCATGGATAGGGCCAAAGAAGCTGTTCGCAGCTATTATGATGATAAGGGTGATGATGGGTTTCAGAGACAACTTCTTTTATGGGAAGTGATTGATGATCGATGGAACAACACACTCCATCATCCCATTCATGCTGCAGGGCTCTTCCTGAACCCCGCATTTGCTTATTCATGTGGTTTTCTATTTGATGCTGAGGTCATGGATGGCTTTTTCACTTGTGTTTAGAAGATGGTGCCAAGTCCATCAGAACGTGCAGAGATATCCAAAGAGATGGAGGTATACAGAATGGCAGGTGGCACCTTGAGCTTCGACATGGCTGTCCAGGATAGGACTGCTAAAATGCCAGGTAAGATTTTCATTATTTTAAAAATTTTCTTATGTTTGTAACTTTATAAGTTTATCTTATTTGTTCTAACTTGTAACTTGTAGATGCATGGTGGAGGAGCTACGGTGGCAGATTACCAAAACTCCAAAAACTTGCCATTAGAATACTCAGCCAAACATGTAGCGCTTCAGGATGCGAGCGCAACTGGAGTGTATTTGAAAAAATACACACCAAAAGGCGCAACAGGTAAAAACTTAACATATTCAAATTTCGAACTGATTTTTTGAATTCATTAAATATTTTTTTTCAAATATTTAATTTATTAATTTATGACCCTTGTACAGGTTGGAGGGTCAGCGGCTCAATGACATGGTTTACGTCTACTACAATCTTAGATTGTGGGTGAGACAACTTGAGAGGACCCCTGATATGGAGGTCATCTCTTTAGATGCGATTGACACCACTGCTGAATGGAGGGTTGAGGCTGAGAGGCCTGTCATGGAGTCAGCCCCTGATTGGATAGAGGAGGAGGTAGTGGAGGGGGAGGAGGAGGAGGAGGATGAGGAGGAGCAGCAGGAGGAGGAGGAGCAGGGGGAGGAGGTGACACCACCTACCACTACTACCCGTAGAGGACGTGGTCTGCCTCCTTTAGCTCCTAGTGGTTCAGGTTCCCGTTCCGGTTCTGGTGCTTCATTTTTTTCTTCTAGAGCACGACAGAGCCCATTGCCAGTCCCGCCAGCTTCTTCATCTAGAGAGAAAGGCAAAGCTATTGTATTTTCTCGCAAGAGGGGCAGAGGAAATCAATAGTATAGGACCATAGGTTATATGGTGCATTGACATTCCTTTGTATATGACTGTTGACATTATGACTCATGATATGAGATACATTATTATATTTTTTGTTGATATTTTGAGGCTGAGTTGACTCTTGAGACTCGGGACTTAGTATTCAGGACAGGATTCAGTTTTATGTGTGATGTAGCACTAGACATGATATTACACATCTTATATATTAGTTTTTTTTCATATTTATGTGTCAATGCATTTATTTTATGCTATAGATGCTTTAGATATTAAAAAAATTGAAAAAAAATTAATATTTTTGTATGTGCCGATTTTTTCCCGATTTTTATGATTTTTTCCGATTTTTTCCCCTCGGCGATAATATCCCGATAGCGATTTTTTCATCTTTGCTAAATCGGCCCTGCAATACACTCGGTTTCATCATTTAGACACCCTTAACTTCATCTAACCCCATAGCCATATTGATTTTATATTCTCTCATTCCACTTATCCTACTTGATCATCTTACCCCAACCCAAAACAAACAAACAAAATATACTTAAAAACTAGCCTAAAATCAATCATCCGAAGTGAACAAAGCTCACATCCTTCGCACAATAGAGAGAGCCCTCTTTGAGTCTAGGAAGGCTAGGTTCTAGGACACCAAATACTGGTTTGATGTTACCCTATCATTTGGTTAGCCAATCTGCCAAATCACGGGACCCTAACATAATGGCGATCATGGTGGGAATCTGAGTATATAGTTGCCTGAATACCTCTTAAAACTCATTAGATCCTCAACTTGATAAATAGGGAATCCAGTAAATCTTCCACGTCATCCCCATTATTAACATAATGGCGATCGCGGTGGGAATTTTCTGAGTTCATAATAACCTGAATATATTTTAAATACTTAAAGAAAACCCTTGTTGAAACTAATAATGTTATCCAGTTGATTCATCCCACCGCTCTCTAACATCATGGCGATAACGGTGGGACTCTGAGTGATGAACAAACTTAGACTTCCCTAAACATTTCAACAACCCTTAAGAAAACCATCTTGTGGATTTATCCCACCGCTCACTAACATAATGGCGATCACGGTGGGACATTGAGTCAAAAAAATCCTAGTTATCCCTTAGGAACTCTCAAATCTCAGTCAAATCATAGAAAACTTAACTGATAGCCTAAGAGTAGAATCTAGCTTTTTCACCATCTTAGAAAAATGATGACTCAGCTATAGTACACTCTTACAAACGTTAGGGCTGCATACAGAAACTCAAAAAACCCCAAAAAATTTCTATATTGGCTTTTTGTCAGTATTGGTGGTGGACCATAGACACTTATCTTCAATACAACTAAAAATATCCTCCTGACGACTCCAATAGCCTCCAGTAGGCCTATTACCCCACTAGTTCTTATAAACTCCCCTGGGAATGCATTAAGCAATCCCAATCATGCTGATGGTGGTCAGCAAAGTTCAAATATTCCACCTGGCGACTCCATAACCCTCAATCGACCTAAAGACTCCACTGGTAGAGAACTCTAGACTGGTTGAAAATAAGCAGTGACCTCTTTCTGATAAACAAAGATGGATCCAAGTATGAATATAGAGGAAAAACTAGAGATATTGATAGATACATTTATCAAACTGATACATCTACTTGACAGGCAAGAGGAAAGGTAGAGGGCTAAGGTTGGTGCTGCTTATTCAAAACAACATATACTTCTTCCTGGGGAAAAGAAAACTAAATCCATACAAAACAAGAAAAACAAAAAAAATATGCATGATGAGAAATACTGCAAAGAAGAGAGTAAATAAGGCTGCCAAGTAGGTACTAGTTACTTTCCTACATCTTGTGCTTCATTATTAAGAGAGAATTACAAGAAAGTTACAAATAAAAACAGAGAGGAGTGCCCTAAAGAAACAATCAACCATCTTGAAATCACAAAATCTGAAATAGAGGAAGAGTCAAAACCTTTAGGGTCTCTACCCTTATGCTTTAATTCTTTTCAGATTTTGAAAGGAAATTTGCATCCTGAAGATCTCTTAGTAGCTATCCAGGAAACCCATGCTCAAGATAACTCTCACATAAATCAAGAAAATTTGGTTAAGGATGAAATCAAATCTGAAATAAAGGAGGAGATAACACATTTAGAGTCTCTACCCTTATGCTTCAATTCATTTCAGATTTTAAAAGGAAATTTGCACCATGAGAACCTATGAGAGGCAACTTATGAATATCATGCTCAAAGAAACTATCAAAAAAATCAAGAAGAGTTGATAGAGGATGAAACCAGTAAAAAAATGAAAGAGCACCCATACGAACCCTCTAAAATCACAAGTGATGATTTATCATCTCTTCTAGGTGAGGCTCAAGAAGACATTCAGCCTCTAAATCAGCCTTCACAAGAGAAAGAGGATTGTTGTAGTTATTTCCAAGGAAAAATAAAAATGCCTCCTTTTTTAACTGAATAAGAAATAAATCAGCTTCTAAACATGCAGACAGCCTTTAAAACTTCATATGACCAAAAATTTTCTAATCATTCTCCTGCTAATCTTGCATACCATAAGTCAGAAAATAGA
The DNA here is from genome assembly GCA_034641835.2 of Pinus albicaulis. NCBI lineage: Eukaryota > Viridiplantae > Streptophyta > Pinopsida > Pinales > Pinaceae > Pinus > Pinus albicaulis. The sequence goes on from CM076573.1 coordinate 310,001,090, forward strand.
TTTGTAAATCAATTCGAAGAGAAACAATCTGATAGTCCAATATGTATGGCTGGTGACATTACTTATATTAATGATTCTCCAAGGTTTGATCAATATATTGATGATTATGATTTCCAAGAAGAAGCTAACCTTGCAGAGCCATCAACAGTTGATTTGTGGGATGAAGTTCACTATCATCATATTGAAAGCAATAATCAGCTAATACATGTCACCTATGACACTAATGAGGAAAGCCTTGAAAGTTTAGAAGTAAGTGAAGAGTCTCTGAATTTTTTATCTACTTCACTTCAGTCCATCAGAAATATTTTTCACGTGATTGGAAGTCAGCAGTCTATTAGTTTTGATGATGAGGTTGGGAAAGCTAATGAGTTTCTTGAACCAGTTGTAAATAAGAAGCCTTCTCCTGAAATGGTTGAGGAAATAATTTATGACATAGAACTTTTCTCAACTCCAGATAAGCAGTCACCAAGTTCCTTTGGATTACAAATTGTAGATGAAGCCATGGAAATTGATGATCACAAGAAAGTTGTTACACTTATTTCTCAAGAAGATCTGTTGCCAAAGAGTGCTCCTGCTCATCAATATGATGGCCTTCACACAGATTTTAGCCCACTCTATCAAAGCACATCAATTTTTTTAGAGGATAACATTGCCACATATGATGAATCTACCAGTTCATATGATCATGAGGAAGAGGTGGAGTTTCTTTCCCAAAAGAGTCCCGAACATAGCCAAGTGGAAGAAGGAGTAGTCATAGATGAAGCTTATGTCTCAAGTCCTCAAGATCAGGTATCATTCCAAGATCCATTTGGTTTTTTCCTTGAGAAATCTAAAAGAGGAGTGTTTTCTGCCAAGAACAGTTTGATGCAAGGTTTAAATAGAATTTTAGGCACTATTGTTCAAGCACAAGTGAGGTGCAAGTGGCCTTTTGATTTCTTCAGCATCCTCAAAGAGCTGAAACAAGATCACCCATGTAATCATCTACTTGACTGGTTATATTGGAAAAGAGAGTTCACAAAATAAATGTCTATCATGTTTATGTTAGATTAGGATAGATAGGCATGGAAAATAAGCTTAGCCCTATGAGCATCTTTTTAGTTTCAGATTGTTTTGAGAAAAAATTAAAAACACAAAAAACACATAAAAAAGAGAAAAGTGGGCAGATTCAAAACAAGGTACAGCCCCATACCCAAAAAACAGTGATACTAGAAGTGTGCAAGCCTAAATGCCACTACTGGTGCAAAAAGAATGTCTTGTTCAGTCATCTAGCCTAATCATGGCTGAACATGTTTTAAATTTATTGCTAATAAGATAGTGAAAAGGATGCTGGTTAAAACATTGAAGCTTGACTTGTCGAAGAAAATAGATTAGGAAAGAAAGATACTGGTTCCACATGCTCAAAACAGAACCAAGGAGAAAAATAGGGATGAATAGAAAACTATACATCTTATCCCTGATTTTTCTAGTCTGATTTTGTACAAAAATAAAATTTGTGTGCAGCGTTTTTTATACCACAAACCCATGATAAATCAAATTGTTTAATCCCGATTTATTCAGGTTTTAAATTTCATGTTCTTAGCTTAGTAAATGAATCCTTTCAAAGAGTTTAACCTTGACATTTGAGTAGAATAGGTAGAGAATCAAGGGAGTTCAATAGCTTAATCTGAACTCCCGAAAGAGATAAGTGTAGAAGTAGATAGTTTGTTTTCATTTTCAAAATAAAAATGTCAATAGGTTTTCCAGTTCAAGTGCACCCAAGAAAGAAAAAATGTTAGGCAAGTAGGTTGGGTAGGTAAAAGTGAAGTTGAGCTAATCATGCTTTCAGATTTTCAAAATTACTACTTCAGCGAAACCATCAGCAAAAGAAAATAGAAAATCCATCCAATGGATGAGGCACTGGTCTTCATAAGCAAAGAGATCTGAAATTCTAGACACCTCCTGAAAAGGAGCTGCCCTCCCCAAGTGGAGCCACTGTTAGTCATCAGTAATTTTCGCTTGTTTTAGATGACTAAATGCTTTGTCCAAGATTTCTAGAAACACAATTCAAGAATCATGTGAGTTCTAGAAATCCCATCAAAGAGAATTTTTTTCATTATCTCACCTCCTTGTCAAAACATGGCCAATCTATCACCCATACAAGACCAATTTTCCCTCACTCTCACTATTTTTTTGATCTCTTCCTATAACACTCTGTCTCTGTCTACCTAAGCCCTCTACTTTCACACCTTGTTTCGCCAAGTAAACCAAAATTTTCTCCTTGCTCACCAAGTGCCTCAAGCAATGGTGTTTTCAAAAATCCATGTCTAAAAGCTCTTTGAAATAGAAACAAGGTTTTCTAGTGGTCTAGGATGGTAGTGCATAATAGAGTGTCAGAAACCCTGTCTCCCCATCCAAACCCTGATTCAAGCTTTTAGTCAAAAAACCTATTCTAAGACCTTGCAAATGAGCCAATTAGGTTTTCACTAGGTCATGCACTATCATGATTCTCGTTCCATTATATCCACAGGAATTCAAAGGTGAATTCAAGAGAGCAAAAATTTAAGGTATATCATTTTCTAAAGAGAATCAAAGAAACTCTAAATATATCCTCTTGATCCAGCACTAGGTCTGCAAAATAATAATCTATCATATCCAAGAATTTCTGCAGGAATGCCTTGTAATTTGGTCTACAGTAGAAAAATGGCAAGGAAGGACACCTAAAAGAGTTCATAAAGGCATTTTCAGTTGATAAAAAGGTACAACAATCTTAAGTCTACAAAGAAGATCATGATCCCATGATAAAATGTTGTGAAGAACAGCCCATCAAAAGTCTGTACAGAATCTAAAAAGACAGTGGCACATAAGCAACACTGCACCTCACTGAAAGAGATCATTGAAAGGTTATATTGGTCCTCAAACATGAATTTTGTAAAGGGATAGTTGCCCTTTGCCCGCATTCCTGCAAAAATACCAAAAAATCTATCAGATAAGAACATAAGGTAAGATAGGAAGAGGAAGACCAGCATCAAGAAAAAAGACGCTCACAATCTAGAAGAAAGTAGTAGGTGTGTGTTTATTGGGAATGCAAATGTATAACTGTTTTTTTTTTTTCCAAATAGTGGAAAATACTTGGGTTACAAAGGTCGGAGAACTCCTCCAACCTCCAAATGATCACTGGAAACTTTTTAAGCATAAGTGATAAGTTTGAGTGAATTTTTATTCAAGACTTTGAAGGAAAACTTATTTACTTTTTCTAAACATCCCTAGAAGATCAGAAGTTTGGGAAACTAGACAAAGATGGTCAAAATAAGTGACAAAGAAACCTCCTTCATCATAGAAGAGGGTTTGAAAGGAATTTCCAATTGTCTTCTAAAAATTGGCAAAAGGGCACCAACTCCACTTGATCAAAGGGTAAGATCAAAGGTACAAAAAGTTCAAAGGAAGAAATATTGAGGCACTATGTGCCACTTCACTGACAGAGACAAAACATGAGCTCAAAATATTTGATTTTTAACAAGCAACAGTCAGAGGTATGATCAGAATGTCTAAAAGGGAAAACATGATTTTAAATCACCCTAACAAATGTTCGTGACAAGCATGAGTCTTTATGGATCTATCCAACTACCCAAGTTAAAAAGAGACAATGGTTAAAGGCGGCTGTAAAAGACATTCAGAGTTAGCTCCAAAATACATTGGAAAAAGGAAAGGGTGCAAAAAGAAAAAGTCCAAAAGGAACCTTAGAAATGTGGGTTTTTAATCTTAATTATTTCAAAAAGAGGGTATAAAACATTAAAACACAACAAATCCCCACTCATTTTCTCATTTGAACGACGTAGTGAGGTTTTTCAGTTTTCTGCCAGAGTCCTCGGGAGAAAATATCAGGGTGTTGCACTCCTGTGGAAGTACGCTGCGCTCCTGTAGCGACTTCCTGTGTATTTTTCTTCTTAGTGCTACGTGCCTGTAGGTTGGCATTGCGCTCTTGCAGCCCCGCCCAGCACGCAAGAGAAGGCTCGAAATGTCGTGCAGCCTCTGCCCACAGGCGCTCCGCTCCTGCCATAACATTCAACGGCCTAAATGGCATGCATCCCTGAACAAGATTCACAACTAGCATCAGGGCGCCTAGGTGCTGCACTCCTACTGCTACATCCAAACCCTGCACAACTTTTCGTTCAGCGCCTGAGCCACCTGGTGCTACTCTCCTGCCATTGCCTTCACACCTCCACCCGACACTACATTTAGGACTGGCCGACATGCTGTGCTCTTACCACTGCCTCCACACCTCTGCCCGACATTGCGTTCAGGACTGTGTGGAGTGCTGCGCTCCTGCCACATTTAGAAAGCACTGCACAAAAAGGCATTCAGAGGTGCCCGAATTTCCCACAAAACACTGGTGAAGCCATTTCTTGCTATGAAGAATATTTTAAAAAGGTATTTTTTGACTTTCACCATCTTCATGATTTTCTAAAAATGGAAAATTTTTCCAAGAAGATTTAAAGTTGGTGTTAAATGAAGCAAGGGAAACTTGAAAAAGGGCACCTAACCTACTCTCTGCTAGTATCTTGACCTTGCTAGTAAAATTCAACATCTCCTTGGACCCCGTTTCCACATTTTTTCACTAGAAAATACCATTTCTCTTTAAATTTTTTGAGTCAGGGGTGAAGAAAAACAAAATGTATGAAGAAGAAAGTGTTGACATAAATGAGGCGACTTATAGACCAAAAAAGCAGCAGAAGAAGGGAGGGATGCCAAATAGGTTTTAACCTATAAACATTGAAGAGCTTATATCCTTCCCTACTATTCTTTCCTGTTTTCAAGATTTAGGGTGCTATGAGTTCTGTAACAAAGTGCAAAAGATCAAAAGTCACCCTCAGTTGACCAAGTTATTTGCCTTAAGACTTCACAGGCATAAAGTAAATCTAGCAGGGGTAATATTTGAGTTGACCACCAGTGCCATCTCTAAGGCCAATGGAATACTAGGCATAGGATAAAGCTGGTTTAAACAGAAGCATCTTGACTTAAGCCATTATCATCCATTCTTAAAACCTAGTTGTCAAGCTGACTATAAAACCATTTTCCCTTTTTCTCATCTATTGGACAGACATGCCCTCGTCATGAAGATTATCATGAAGTACTTCACCTATGAGTGTAGGTTCTCTAGAGTCTATTCCTATCATATTAGAATCCTCATGCATTTCACTAGAATCAAGCTACTGCACATGCCCTACTGCCTTTGCAAAAGCATTGAGAAAATGTCCTCCATCATGCAAAAAAGGCCTCCATTCCAACAAATGTCAAACCTCTTTCACCATTCGCTCATCAAAGTAATTGTCTCATACCAGCTAGAACAACAAGGCATTCCCTGGGAGGTTTTTATCGCCCATGACGATTTAACAATTCCATAGCCCATCCCTTTGCAAAGCATGCCATCATCATTACAAAATCCTCCTCACTCACCTCCATCACCCTCCACTGACCTTGGTTCATCTTCTTCACATGAATCATTCCCTCAAAGATACCCTCCTCATTTGCCTTCCCCTAAGAAATTTGATCATGAAGAAAGCAGTGAGGGAGAGGATGATGAAGATCAGGGAGAGGATGATGAAGATAAGGGAGAAAATGATGAAGATAAGAGAGGAAATGATGAAGATGAAGAGGAAAGTGAAGAAAAGGGAGATGGCCAAGAAGAAAATAGAGGTAAAAAAAATGACACAGATGATGGGCAAAGAAGTCAAAGCAATGGGTCCCATGATGAAGAAGAAGACTCTAAAAACACAAAAACAGGGGCAATTTTTCAAGAAGAGGAAAGTGAGCAAGAAAACTGAGTTTTAATCACTAAATCCCATGATGAGATAAAAATTCCAGTCAGTGGGTCTTATGATGAGGGAAATGACACTAAGAAAACTTATGTAGACAGTGGAGAGGGAGCGTATGAAAGCGATGACATTGACAAGAATGGAAAAGGTAGCCTAGTTGGCAGGGAAGACAGTAATGCAAAAGATCAAAATGAGGACAGTCGTGAAAGTAAAGAAATGATCAACATAGGTGCCTCTAACAGTGTAGAAACAGAGCATGGCAGTCTTGAAGGTCTTGGCAGTAAGGAAAGCTTGAAATAGGTTGAATATGCTTATCAAAAGGATAGCCAAGATCAATGTAAGAAGGACACTCACATAGAAATCATCTATGAAGAAGAAAACAGTCTTAAGGTCATTAGTGACCAAACTTTGCAAGTAAAACTTATGGCACCTTTCACCATCACTTATCAAAAAGGAAGGAGGCATGTGTTTTCTGCCTCCAAAAGGCAAGGGGCCATGCACTCCTCCTCAAAACCAGTGAAGGACAAAGGTAAACAACCATTGAAGGGAAAAGTCAAAAAACCATTGAAGGACAAAGGTAAACAACCATTAAAGGGAAAAGTCAAAAAACCATTGAAGGACAAAGGTAAACAACAACTGAATAAGGAAGAAGACAATCATGAGGAAGAAAGATAATTTGAACTCATTCACATAGACAGTGATGAGTAAAATGAAACAAGGATAGTCAATTCTCTTCTACAAGGCCAGAATGCAAAGATTAAAGACTTGGAGGCTGAGCTAGAAATATCAAAGGATCTCATTCACTTCCTACAAATGCAAAACAAACAAATAAGTGGCCAGCTCGCCATCTATGAAGCAAGGGCACTCAAATATAGGAAGGAGGCTCAAAGATCACAAGTGCAGTTGGAGGAATACATGAGCACTTATGAGGAAAATAGTGATGAAGAGGGGCAAGCTAGAAAGAGACCTAAGACTATGGGTCTTAGGAAAGCATTGGCAAAAAAAAGAGAGTAAGAATGAGCCCAAGCACAACAATTTCCTCTCACTGAACTCCTTGCCATGGAAATTGAGCATAGTAGGGAAGCATGTCTCGAGAGAGCCAACCTACATCTAGAGGCCAAATTGGAGAATGCCAACAAATTCTTGAGCTCGCAAAGGAGAATGGATGAGCATTATAAATGAAGAAATCACTTTGCAAGGAACAAACTCAAAACTGTCCAAAATGAGGGCCCAACACCAAATGATGAGAAAGACCAAGATAGGCTTGGTATTTTGGCCCAAACTTCACTACAGGTCTCCAAGGACCCTTGAGGCACCTACATACCAAATTTGAGGAAAATTGAACAAGTTTTTGTTTTTTGAAAAATTTCAAGCCTAAGGACGCAGCACCCCTTGTGTTTTGCTTTTTCCTAGGGAATTTCTAGAGGGTGCAGCTTACTTTTTTCGATTCCCCATCATGAGAGGAGTATGCTCACCAAATTTCAGCTCAATTGGAGTTGTTTTGATCCCCCAAAAGGGTCAAAAACACTCAATTTTCACCTTTCTGCCCTCTTTTCTGAATAGGTGCTATGCTCATGGCAGCCTTGGATTTTTCCACTTTTTTGGAAACTTGCAGAGGTTAGATTGAGGAAAAAAAGGTATATTTGGAAATTAGACATCCACAATTTTCCAATGGGCTATCACAGAGCCTTTTTCGACATCGGGAAGGCCTCCAAAACTCTATTGCAAAAGACCTTTTTTGGTGCTATGCTCCTGGAAAATTCTCAATTTTTTAAGACAGTATGTTGCGTTCCTATGTGTAACTAAGAAAATGTGTGTTTTTTGTGTAACCAGCTCCAAAAATAGAAGAAAAGAGATATCAACGCCTTAGAAATAAGCCACTTCGAGGGGGCAACCTCCAATACATTACATAAATGAACAATTCTTGGATGATACAATTTACAAAGCCTCCTTTCTATATATAGGAGTCCATGGGGCCATAATGTAATCCTAGTGGGCCACAATGTAATCCTAGCCGACCTAACAATAATAATTTAAGGGCACAATAATAACAAAATGGGAGTTACAAGGGTACAATAATAACAATAAGGGGTTTACACTAACAATAATAAGGGGCTATACTAGTGATATAGGGACCTAACATGCCCCTCTCGTTCAAAAAAGTGTTGTCCTCAACACTTGAGTAGCTCCGGGTGCTTCTGTATAAAATTCTCATCCTCCCATGTAGAATCTTCAGTGGGTAAGTTCTTCCACTTGATGAGATACTCTGAAATTGATCGATTCCGTAGTTGTCGAGTTCTTGTTTCCGTGACCGCTTCGGGTTCCAATATGATTTTTCCTTCCTCATCAAGTTCTAGAAATATTGTTTGAACTGGAAGATTTTCACCTATAACCTTCTTTAAGCATGAAACATGGAAAACTGGATGCACTCGCGAAGAGGCAGGAAGCTCCAATTTGTATGCCATAGTACCAATCTTTTGCAACACCTTGTAAGGACCATAGTACTTTGGTGATAATTTATTATCCTTCTTAGCTTGCTTGAGGGACATTTGTTTGTATGGTTGTAGCCATAAAAATACCCAATCTCCTACATCAGAACTTCTCTCGCTGCGATGTTGATCTGCCTGTTGTTTCATTCGATTTTGTGCCAAATTCAGGTTATCCTTTAAGAGTTGGAGAACTTCTTGCTGATGCTCGATGTGATCTTCCACTGCTTGAACCTTCGAATGTTCCCTTAAAGATGATGTGATGGATGGTGGATGATATCCATAAAGTGCCATAAATGGGGTCATTTTTGTTGCAGTATGGAAGGAAGTGTTATACCACCATTCAGCGAGAGGTAACCACTTGACCCATTGTGTTTGTTTATTAGATACAAAACAATGAAGATAACCTTCCAAACATTTATTTACTATCTCAGTTTGACCATCAAATTGAGGATGATAAGATGAGCTATGAGCTAATTGAGTACCCAAACAAGAAAATAACTCCGTCCAAAAATTTCCAGTAAAAATGGGATCTCTGTTGCTCACAATAACCCTTGGGCTTCCATGTAGCTTTTGAATTTTATCCATAAATGTAGTAGCAACTGTACTTGCTTTAAATGGATGAGATAATGCACAAAAGTGTGCATACTTGGTAATTCTATCAACTACCACCATAATGACACTCTTTCCTTCGGACTTAGATAAACCTGTGATAAAATCCATTGAAATCTCCTCCCAACGTTGACTTGGAATGGATAAAGGTTGTAGAAGTCCCAGTGTCTTAATTGTCTCAAATTTATTTTGTTGGCAAACCAAACATTCCGCCAAAAACTTTTGAATATCATATTTAAGGCCATCCAAAAAAAATTCTTTCTTCACTCTGTGGAAAGTTTTTAAAAATCCTGAGTGTCCTCCTAAAGGAAAAGTGTGAAATTCCAGAAGAATCTTTTGTTTTAGTTGGGAATTCTTACAAAGATATAAGTGATCTTTGTACCATAAGGAATCATTTTTCCAACTAAATGCATCATATGTACTAGGATCTTGCTGCAAATTTTGAATGAGTGTCCATACATCTTTGTCCTTCTTCCATTCATCTCTTGCTTCGGTTATCCAATCTGGTTGGATAATAGAAATGGCACAAAGCAATGCTTACACCTCTTCATTCTTTCTTGAGAGTGCATCTGCAACAACATTAAGCTTTCCTTTTTTGTAGATTATTTCAAAGTCATAACCCAACATCTTTGTGACCCATTTTTGCTGCTCTTCTGAAGATAGTCTTTGTTCCAAAAGTGTTTAAGACTATCATGATCAGTTTTTACCTTGAAGTGTCTTCCCATTAGGTAAGTTCGCCATTTCTTTAGTGCATGCAGTATTGCTAGCATTTCCTTCTCATAAATAGGTTTCTGTAAATACTTTCCTTTGATTGGACGACTTTCAAAAGCAATGGGTCTTCCTTCCTGCATTAAAACAACACTAATTCCATTTCCTGAGGCATCACATTCCACAATAAAGGTTTTTGTGAAGTCTGGCGTAGCTAAGACCGGTGCTAGGCACATTGCCTCTTTAAGATGTTCAAAGGCCTTAGTTGCTTCAGGAGTCCATGAAAATGCATCTTTCTTCAATAATGTTGTTAGAGGTGCTGCTGTTCTCCCATAATTCTTAACAAACTTGCGATAATACCCTGTTAACCCGAGAAATCCTCGCAACTGATTTATGGTTGTGGGGACTTTCCATTCCTTAATGGCTTTAATTTTGTTAGGGTCTACTTTAACACCGTTGTGAGATACAATATGACCCAGATATTCCACCTCTTGTACTCCAAAGAAATATTTGGATGTTTTTTCATATAATTGTTTCTCCCACATTAGTTTGAGCACCCTGTCAACATGTTCAACATGATCCTTCCAAGACCTGCTATAGATTAGTATATCATCAAAAAATACTAGCACAAATTTTCGAAGGAAGGGTTTGAAAACGGAATTCATCAACCCTTGAAATGTAGAAGGTGCATTGGTAAGGCCAAAAGGCATGACCAAAAATTCATAATGACCCTCATGAGTTCGAAATGTTGTTTTTGGAATATCTTCAGTCTTGATTCTAATTTGATGACATCCTGAACAAAGATCCAACTTGGTAAAATAAATTGCTCCATGTAATTCATCCAATAATTCATCGATCACAAGAATGGGAAATTAATCTTTAATGGTGATCTTATTGAGCTCCCTATAATCCGGACACATTTTCCATGATCCATCATTCTTGTGTACCAATACTACAGGCGCAGAGAAAGAACTTTGACTAGGTTGAATTATACCCGCCTCTAACATTTCTGCAATCGTACGTTCAATTTCGCTCTTTTGGACGTAAGGATATCTATAAGGCCTGATGTTTTGAGGAACACTTCTTGGAATCAAATGAATAGCATGATCATGACCATGAGTAGGTGGGAGTCCTTTGGAATTTCAAACACCTTGGAATGATTGTCCAAGACTTGTTGGAGATTTGCAGAAATAGATGATTTTGATGTTGGAACTTCTAGTGAGCATAATTGTGCAATTACGCCTCGTTTTTCTTTCTTTAGAATATTTGTCATGACATTAGAGCTTATTATCTTTCCCGACTTCCCCGCAATACCCCGTAATTCGACTTCCTTTCCTTCTGAAAAAAAATTCAAGAAAAGTTCTTGAAAATTAAAAGCTACCATCCCCAAGATTGTAACCATTGTACTCCTAGTACAACATCAACACCTCCCATAGGAATGGAAAGCATTAGACTAGTCAATACATACTCCCCCATGGTTAGCTTGATATTATGGCATTTTCCAGAGCAATTTATAGTTCCTCCATTTGCAACTATCACTTGACATTCTGGTGATGGGTATAGGAAACAATTTAATTCCTTGGCTACCTTACAATGAATAACATTATGGGTGCTACTTGAATCAATCAACACTATTACCTTTTTCTTTTTGATATGTCCTTATATCTTGAGAGTTTGAAGAGTGGTAATTCCTGCCAGTTCATTACACGATATGGTCGGATTCATTTCTTCCTCTTCTAGGGCTGGTTCCTAGTGTATATCCTCTTCTTGTTCATTTTCTTCTTCCTCTTCACAATCTATGTAAAATAATTTCTTCTCAGCACACTTATGACCTTTAGTGTATTTGCTATCTCAACTGTAGCAAAGCCCTTTTGCTCTTTTTTCTTCCAATTGTTGTGGTGTCAATCTTGTAGGTTGTGGAAATCTAGGCGTAGCAACATTTCCTTCTTTATAGAATTGAGTGGTAGGCTTCCTTGTCGCCATAATTTTACATTCAACTTTTCTTGCCAACCTGAATGCCTTCTCCAATGAATCAGGTTCCAAAACGCGAACTTCATGTTGGATGTTATCCTTTAAAGTGCCTATGAAGAGATCAATCCTGTGTTCCTCTGGAATATCAGTTACCCTTATATTCAATTTTTTGGAAGTCCTCAATGTGCTGCCCCACTAAACCCTTTTGTTTGAGATTTATCAATTGGCTAAAGAAGGTGTTGCTCTTTGTATCCTCATAATGTGCTATCATTTCCTCCATAAAAATTGACCAAGTGACAATTTTTTTATGGGAGCACAACCATAGATACCATACAAATGTATTTTGTTCTAAATGTAAAGTTGCAATGCGTACCTTTTGTGTGTTTTACACGTTATGGAGATCAAAATATTGCTCCATCTGTAGTATCCATGTTACAGGATCCTTTCCATCAAACTTCCTCATATCCATTTTTGGAATATGGTGGTTCTTCCCGCCAACATTAGATTTTATGAAATCATGGTTAACATTTATTTTGTTCTCCTCATGAGTTTCCTATACTATATTTTCACCATTAGGAAACATTTCTTGTATCAACTTTGTCAAACCTTCCATGTCTGCTTTTAGATCATTCTTCATGTTTTCCATGTTGTCTTTCATGTCATCCATCTTAGCTTCCATGCCAGCTTCCATGCCATCCATATTAGCTTCCATGCCTTTCTTCAAACCGTCCATCTTCGCTTCCATGCCTTTCTTCAAAACTTCCATTTCATTTTTGGTTTCTCTTTGCGAGAGTGAAATTTTTTGCACTAGCTCTTGTAATTTTGATAGATCATGTTGCAATTCTTCATCTTCATGAGTCATAGTAGAGCCTTCTGAAGGCTTAATGGGTGTTCAATTATTTTTACGGGGCATATTTTAGAACCCAATACTGATATATATTCTACAATATGCGCTTGGAATCAATTCAAATTGATTCTTCAAACAAGACTTATGCAATTCGGAAAAAAAAAATACACACCTTTTTTTTGCTTTTGAGGAGCTTGATATTGAAATTTGATTATCTCTGTGATTGTAGAACTTCAATATTTGAATATCAGTACCGACGTAGCAATCTGAATTATTTTTTGAATGACATAGGTCTGACCTAATTTGGATTCTCCAAGACAAATTTGTGTCCAATCTCCCACAATGACCTAGTTATGGACTGGTTCAGTAGAGAGAACTTGTACTACTTTCCACGTGTCACTGTTTTTTCCTTTGGCTCTGAAATTGATATCCAAGAAACTAAAGTCTGTTTACTTGTGACCAATTTTTACATCACTCCAATCCGATACTCAGAGAGAGAGTTATGAAGATTTTCCCACGATCATCTCTTTGAGTTGAAATTCAGGAGCTAGAAAAAGCACTACCTTCCACAGATCATATCTCCGAAAATATTTTGAACCAAGATCTGAAATTTTTTGACGATTTTCCTTAGGATTTTAGCTTCACACCCTAAAAATTTCCGCTTCTGAAACTTCATAGAAAAAATGTTATAGCGAAAATTCCATGATGACCTGTTTAGGAGCCTGAAAAAAGACCTAAATTCCACAGATCATATCTCTAAAAATATTGTGAACCAAGCTCTGAAATTTTTTGACGATGTTCCTCAGGATTTCAGCTTCGCACCTTAAAAATTTCAGCTTCTGAAACTTCGTAGAAAAAAGGTTATAGCGACAATTCCACGATGACCTGTTTGGAGCAGCGAAACCCTAGAATCCAAAGCTTTGATACCAAATGTTGTGTAACCAGCTCCAAAAATAGAAGAAAAGAGATATCAACGCCTTAGAAATAAGCCACTTCAAGGGGAAAACCTCCAATACATTACATAAATGAACAATTCTTGGATGATACAATTTACAAAACCTCCTTTCTATATATAGGAGTCCATGGGGCCATAATGTAATCCTAGTGGGCCACAATGTAATCCTAGCCGACCTAACAATAATAATTTAAGGGCACAATAATAAAAAAATGGGGGTTACAAGGGTACAATAATAATAATAAGGGGGTTACACTAATAAAAATAAGGGACTATACTAGTAATATAGGGACCTAACAGCGTCAGGCAAGTTTCATCATGTACGTCAGAGCCTAAAATTCAATATTTTTGCTATTTTAGTCCGAAAAAGATATTTTGGAAGATATTTTGTGCCTTGGACCTTGTAGGGCCTCAAGGACAAGTTAGGATATTTTTTTTGGGCCAATAGGCTTCTACATGCTCTAGTGAGCTCTCTTCCTCCTTACTTGTTATATAAGCCATGAGGATTCATTGTAAACAGTGGGGACTTGATGCGTTATAGAGAAATACATGGTTTATGAGCTTGGAGAAGATATTTGGTTTTATGAAGTGAATGAATGGCTTGTGTGGCTTGATGTTGGAGGAGCTTGCTTGTAGGATTCCATAGCTTGGTGAATGGTGATGTTTTTATAACTTCTTAGTGTTTTCTTGTCCTCATTTTGTTTCAGTCTGCTTGTTTTCTATAGATCAGAAAAGTATAGGTTGAGATATTATCATGGAAGCACCTTAAACCTCCTGTATGTTATAGTTTTGATGTTTTCTTCTTTTAGTTCATCTTAAGGAATTCTTGACTGCTCCTTAGGCCCACTAAAAATTGTTCTTTGTTTCATGAATGATTATTTTGTTAGCTTATAAATATGATTCATGGTATGCCCTACTTATTTAATGTTTTCAAAAACTTATTGTGAAGCTTTTCTATGGAATATTGATTGATTAGGTTAATACAAATAGGTCTTGTTTCGATCTTGCCCTTTGCCCATGCTCATCAACTTGTTTCAGAGTTCCCGATAGTTTGATATATGTTGTTTAGGAGTTCCCTCTCCATATATTTAATTGTTTGTTTATCTTATGTGTTTTCTGAAAAGGCTGAAGGTAGATTTCTAAATTTAGGATCTCTAATGCTTCTATGTACCATTGGATTGTTTATCTTGTATGTTTATCAGTTTGAGTATTGTTCATAGATATTAATGGTTTTCCCTACCTCATGAGTTATTGCTTCAAATTATATATGTATAAGACCTCTTAGTCTTTTCACAAAACTTAATGTTCATCACACCATCATACATCACTTTAAGGATCCACTCACCTTGCTAAATCGGCCCTACAATACACTCGATTTCATCATTTAGACACCCTTGACTTCATCTAATCCCATAGCCCTATTGATTTTATATTCTCTCATTCCACCTATCCTACTTGATCATCTTACCCCAACCCAAAACAAACAAACAAACTACACTTAACAAATAACCTAAAATCAACCATTCGAAGCGAACAAAGCTCACATCCTTCGCACAATAGAGAGAGCCCTCTCTGAGTCCAAGAACGTTAGGTCCTAGGACTCCAAAGACTGGTCTGATGTTTCCCTATCATTTGGTTAGCCAATCTTTCAAATCATGGGACCCTAACGGTGATCATACTGTTGAGCCACAAATATTTCCTAAAATAATTTAAAGGGTTTCATGGTTCCACCAAGTTGACAAAAAGATGTAAAAGAAAGTAGATAATATTAACTCATTACCTAAGGCATGAAGATCATTGATTTCTTTTGTGTATGGACAACTAACGGTAAAAAAGCTTCAAGAATGTAATAGTGAGTAGACACAAATGCATTGCACTGATAAATAAATAAATATGAGACACACAAAATCACTTTCAACTACTCTTCTGAATAAGGATATGTTGGAACGACCTAAGGCATGATGAAAGTGGGACATTATGAGAATTCAATAATCAGATTATAAGTATCTGAATTTAGCTTTTAGTCTGTCATGAAAATACTTATTTGCGGGGCATAAAAAAATCCACCAACCAATCCAATCAATAATCCCAAAAACACCACTGTCAACTACATGTGTCAATGATAAGAGTTTATTTTTCTCTTTCAATATAGCAAAGAATTTGTATTAAGTATTGAAACCATTGTGCCTAGCACATAACATATATACATCATTTTCAAAGATGTTTGATTAAATCCAAAGGAAACAGAATATGGATGCATGTCCATTCCATTTCTTTCCACTTGTTTACAATAACACTCTCTAAAGTGAGATTGGATGTTTTGATACTATCCCACTTGTATACATGCTAAAAGGCACCTTGGAAAAAAAATTGCATAACATAATTAAACCTACGTAATTCAAACTATAAGATGGTGTGCCTCCTAGTGTTATTTTTCATTGAGTTTATTAATTGGTCCATATATTGCATCAAACTCCTCAAAGGTCTTGCACATCGACATTCGACTGGCTATGTTAATATTTTCACTATTTCTTCCAATTGTTCTCTGATATAATCTAATTCATCTTCCAATGAATGGAAATGTTTCTAGTGATCGAGCATCATGTCCGTAACCAATGTTCTCTTGGATGATAATTGAGTTATGCTTAACTTAATATGCAACACATATTATTCCTACTCATTGAAATTATCTTCTATCCATCAATCATTCTTCTTCTAGACATTTTTTTCTTGCACTCTATATGGTTGTTCATAGGAATGTATGGAATTTCCCCCAAATGCCACCCCCACTTCGTGTGAATATTAAAAAAAAAATCACAATTCCATGGGGTTGTATCTACTTCCATAATTAATTCATAAGTGTCTTCATTGTTTAAGTACACTAAGTATACAAGTCATCCTATAACTAAAATCACAGACCCCATGCTTTTCCAATTCATGAGGAAAAACAAGGTACCTAAAGTCCTTATGTGCTTCAAAAAAAGAACTATCCTGTGAGCCGAAAATCACTAGGACAACTTTGATTAGTACATAAAATTCAGCTTCTCAAAAAATAGGGAAATGGGCACAATTATTTGCAAACTACTTCCTAAATCTAGAGGAATTAGCACAAAAACTCCCAAACTCAACACCTTATTTAGATAACCAATACCACAAAGGGAAACATAAAAATTCCAACTAGATCAAACAACAAAAATCCTTCAAATAATGAACAACAAATGAGAAAATGGTGCCAACATCAGTACCTATCTTACAACACTAACCCACACTTTAAACTTCATAAAAAAAAATTATGGTAAAACACAAGATGAAGGATTCCCATAAGAATCATACAAAAATAGCTCCAAAAATTCAAGGAAATATTCGAAAGAAAATTGAGTATCAAGCAGGAATGCCTTAACTCTATCCCACAGGATGCAATTGAGTTTCCATAGAGTGTTCAAAACATGATCCAAATCATTGAATTCCACAATTGTTCCCCCATATATATATTTCCTCAACAATCTTTGTTTCATAGTGGTCATTTGAATGCACTAACTGCATTGATGTCACCTTGCGAGAACTAAGAGTCCAATTAAATCTCCATATTGATTCCTTATCACACTCGTGTTTCCTTTGCGTGACTATATTTCTATTACCATGGTTGACAACACATATTCCATTGCACCACATTACCTCAACTCCTCTAGCATTTAATTCACCCTTTCTAATTGTCCCTTCCATTGTGTCCTTCATTTTCTTCTCCTTAAAGCCTTTTTCATTAGATCTAACTCTAAGTATGTGAGAACTTGTCTCATTAATATTTCTTTTAGATTGAAATGATTTACATATATGCGATGAATTTGGGTGATTATTAATTTGAATTTCCTCAACAAAGTGGATTCGTGTATCCCTTTCGAGCCCATGGTGAGGGAGCCACATTTTCCCAATTGATTGGCACATCATATGTAGGCTAGGGAAGGGGGCATATCTCCTTTCACCTTGCCACACTTGTCCACCCATTTTCAAATTGACTCCTTAGATAGTTGATGAGTTTGTTTTGGAATTGTCAGACCTTAGGACATGGAAGCAATGCTTCTTAGGAGTGCTTCTATATACACTAACGATTCATTATAAATTATTTTTTAATCTCATTTCTGACAAAAAATTACCAAAATAAAGATGATATATTAGGTTTTTGGAATCACCAATAATTATTATTGTTTGGATTTGAAGATTCACCACTTGATTCAGTACTTGAAATAGGGCATATGATTCTGCAACATTGTTGGAAGCATTTTCAAGTTCCAAAGAATAAGTGTATTCTAGTTAATTATCAGGGTGATAAATCATCCTTGGGTCTTGCTACCCCTTAAGAGTTCATTTTTATCAACCAAGCATATGAAAAATAAATAATTTAAATATTTCTAAAAAACAAAAAAAAACAGATAACTAATGTGAAACAATAAAAAAGATGAAAAATCATTTTGTTAAAAAATAAATTAATAAAAATAGTAATCCTAATTTAGAAAAAACCAATAATAATTAAAATTGTATGACCCAATAATGATTAAATTTTACATTAGCCCTAGAGAGCAACTCAATTGACTATGAGTGTGAGAATGAAGTGTTATGAGCAAGGAGGTTCAAGATTCAAATCCCCCTGATTCACATGTTCCTACATAAAGGGCATATGTAAGCACCTAGAGGTTATCATGGTAGCAGTTGGAATTGACCCTGTGTCACGTGAATATGAGTTTGCTGCCAATTCCTATAGATACAAAAAAATTGAATTTCACATTAAATTGATTTGAATTCCCTTTATGTTGGAAAATTATAGATTCTCATTTCTTTTAGTTAAACACAAATTTAAGGATGTAGAATCCATAATCTATTTATAATGTAGCAAATTAAATTATAGGGAAAGTGGTGAATTCAAGGATTGTTATGTTGGCCAAAGTCATTGTATTAGTACCTATTGATGTGATCATGATAAATCAAAAGAAAATGACAATACATGTCCTCACCACTATGATTGGAAAATGCATAAAATTAACGTTAAAGACCAACTTCAAAAATAATCTTGGTGTATTGGATGCATATTTACTTGATGACCAAACAAATCATCAATAGGATTAACTCAATATTTCAAATTTTATTTGGGCTAGACTAAGGAAAGACAAAAAGATTCATCTTGCTAGTCTGGAGACAATCCCTTATTCAAAGGAGGCAGGGGGATCGAGTATAAAAGACACATAACTATTTGGTTGGGTTTTGTTGATGAAGATTATTTGGCATGCTATAAATGGACAAACATATGGCATATTATCATGAGGGATAAATAATTTAAAACCAATCACCGATGCAGTGGATTAAAGGGGGGGCATGGGTCCCATCTGTGGTGTCCTACATCTTGAATTTTTTGTCGAAAAATAAACATTGGTTGATTGAAAATATTTATTAGGACGTTGGATCTAGAAAAATGATGGGATTGGATCATATCCCATTAAAGGGTTTAATGGAGACCATTATTTTCCTACCACAATAATCAGGTATATCAATAATCTAGTTATATATTTTTTAAATGAAATATATGTCTCTAACATGTCCATCACAAAAACTCCCTCTTGGTCACGATAATGGGAACATGGTCTAAGAGATGAGATGGCTTGTGTATCAGAATGGAATGTGCATAAAATTTCAATGGCGGGTATCTCCTTGTATGAAAGAGATGGCATCCTCTCATGGAATTGAAAAATAATTTCTGGATATATTTCAATGCAAGATGTTTATAATTACATCTTGCCAGCAAAATCAACTTGGGAAGAAAATTGTTGGTTCTAGAAGATCTGGAAATTTAATATCCCTCTCAACTAGTTTGTTTTGGCCGGTTGGCATGGAAAAAAAAAATTAACATGGAATAATCTATGCAAGAGAGGATTCCTTGGGTCAGGGAGGTGTATGATGCACAAAAAAAAACTATAACATGTTGGTCATCTCTTTCTTGACTTTTATTTTGTGATTTACATTTGGAATGGAGTTTTGAATAACTTGAATATTTCTTCCCAATGGAATTCCAACTCTATCGAAGATTTTATAATTGATAAGACCTCAAAATTCAAGGTATATCACACTCCCCCCTTCCACATCATTTGGAGCATCTAGAGAAGTAGGAACACACCCATATTTGAGGATTATGTTGTGGATACCAAACAAACTTGTGGGAAGATTGATGCTTACTTCTCTAAAATTGGCACTGCTTCCAAAAATTCTTCTTTGAAAGCTACTTAAAAGGTGGATGTGTGGAAAATATTTTCAGTTGGTTTCTTTAACAAAGCAACCAAAAATAATTTTTTTTGATGTGGGGTGTACATAATTATTGAACCAAGATCATATTTCCACTTCAGTTGGTATTGTGGGGACGGCACTAATACTCATGCAAATATTATAGCATTATGGGGGGGTATTGTTATGTGTTAAATGGTTAACAATTGAATCTATTTTTATATTTGGCGGTGATAGACTGGATTCATGAATGATCCCCACTAGATCCACGCATGAACATAAATTGGATGAAGTGCCTTAATATGTTGACTCATAAATTTCAAAGGCTAACTTTTTCTCACTTCTACAGGGAGGAAAATGAACTTGTAGATGCTATATCAAATAATGGTTGTAACAAAAGTATGGGAGAAATCTATTTCTCTGAGTTCCGTGATGATTCTATTCTTAGATGAGGGAAGATTGATATATTATAGTAACCCTATTATCCAAGACTCATGCATATTTTCCTATGAACAAAAATTGTGATTTTTCTATGTTGCGACAAAAAAAATAGCCTTGTTATAGGTTTATATTGTTTAATAGGTTTATACAAATAGCCTCTTTTTCTAGATGATTCATTCTGTTTCAACAACACTGGATGTATTTAATTTCCCTTTTTGAACATAGGTATTTACAACTTCTAACATATTAAAGGATTGATAATATAATAACGAAGAAGTATGTAAATGTAAACATCCTTCTATTAAGATAAAGCTTGTTTGTTTTCTCTTATTGAAAAAAAAAATTCCAGTGAAACATCATATCACAATAAAAGTGGAAAATGTGGAGTGCTCACTTTGGAATATCATTCAACAAAAATATGTTGAAAGCCATGTTCCATGATGTGAGTGCACTTATGGAATCCGTTAGAGCATGAGCATGTCTAAAAATTTAACCTCACAAGGACTAAACCCCATGCAAACCAACTTGATGACACATCATGGGTTTGAAGGTAGTTATATTTAAAGTAATCACAATAACTTACTAGTATAGCTCTATAAAAACATTTTTTTTATAAAGTGTATGTCTGTCATGTTCAATTAGAGAATGCCACTACATCAATCTTTCTCCATACTCCTTTTTGTGTCTATAAAAATCTCATTTCCATCTAATCGACAAATTAATGGTGACAAAAAATAGGTGTCTAAGAAGATTATCTAACTTGACTTCAATTTGAATGGTAAATTTATAGTTTTAATTTTTTTTCACTTGTCACTTTTGACATTTCAAAATTTTCCATAACATTTACAAAGGAGAGAAAAAAATGTTATGTAGAACATCATAATTCCAATTTTTCTTGAGTGTATGTATGAAACATAACCCATCATGTTTTTTAGGGTAGCTATACCTCTTTAGGGGATGGTGGGTGATAAAATAAAAAGGTAATAGTGAGGTAAATTATTGATTTATTAATTTTCGATTATATTTTTTCAAGCATGTTGTTCAAGCTTCAACACACATGCTACAACATTATGCTTTTCAAACTCCATAAGTCCATGCAGTAGCAAACTACATGCACTAGTCCATAGGGCAAGTGCTTAGTGACTGGAACAACTCTTGGTGACTTACCAGAATTACTACCTCATCAGTATGTGGCTTTATAAAAATAATGGTATCACACCATTACACGCACTCCCCCCAAGGATCTAGCACTCAAGAATTCTCCCAACAACTACAGGTGAAAAAAAACTGGTGTGCTTCTTCACACACAACAGACAACTCAATAAACCAAACAATGCAACAAAAAATCAACTACGTAAAGGAGACACACAATGCCTCACCACACCACACATGTTGAAGTCATATTGTGTGAGCACCCCTCATGCTGAAGGAACACATCAACCCACACAATAACTAAACGTCCAGATATTTTGCGCCTCCAATATTTTGGGTTGTTACAGCACAAACACAACTCCACTCTTCACACAATAAAGATACCACGCTTCTCCACCCAACGCTCAATGCCTACTCAAAATCATAGATAGATTTATGTCAAGTGCTTATAACAGCACTGCAATCCATTGTCGACAACCAACAATCAGCGAGGGAAATTGTAAAATCTAGTAGTTAGCCAACCATCCACGCTCGCCGCTCTTCCACGCCGGCTCCAGGATTACACAACCACACCACCAAGCCCTCAAGGGAAGATTGTTAGATAAATATAATCACGCATGTTCACATGTTAGCAAAGTATAGGCGACTAAATAAGATGACTATTTGTAAGATTTTCAGATACAAATATCTAGATTTGCAAAACAATGAACAAACTTGCAAGAGAAGGAAGGAGTGAGCAAGAATAGTGAAAAGAATGAAATTAATTCGTCAATATTAGTTTTGGAATAAATACATAAAAGAAACTAAGTTAAGATTAGTTGTACATGAAATAACTATGGATAGTTAAATATAACTGAAGCTAAGTGTGCTTTATGTTATGCTAATGTGCACATGCACCACATGCAAGTAGTAAGTTAGCTAAAGCTAATCTAGGTGCATGTACACCAACACCCCCCATTAAGCATAACTTAGGTGAGTGTGATGAAAAATGAAGGAGTCCTAGAAACACAACCATTTTAGGTACCCATATAAAATGCATAAAAAGGAGGAAAGAGGGAAAATCCAATGGGAAGAAAACCCCCCCTCAAAATATAATGCAAAAGTAGAGAAAAGACAACTACTAGGTAGTCGTGTCCTTCACCCCGAGACAATCTCACAAGAATCAAAACTTCTGCTCAGTGAAAGTCTTATTGAAGATATCAACAGTCTGCTCGGAACCAGGACAATACTAAAGATTGATGATCCCATCATGAATGAGTTCTCTAATGAAGTGCATGTGGATCTCGATGTGTTTGGTCCGCTGCCGCTGCACTGGATCTCTTCAAAACTTTAGCGTAC
Organism: Pinus albicaulis; assembly: GCA_034641835.2. NCBI lineage: Eukaryota > Viridiplantae > Streptophyta > Pinopsida > Pinales > Pinaceae > Pinus > Pinus albicaulis. Next base: position 310,023,656 of record CM076573.1, read on the forward strand.
TTTGATTATCGCACCAGATGACAGTTGGACGATGGACACTAATCCCAAGCTCAGACAGGAAATTTTGTAGCCAAATGGTCTGAATAGTGGCATTGACTGCTCCTCTATACTCGGCCTCTGCTGATGATAAAACAATGGCAGCCTGCTTCTTACTTGACCAAAAAATTGGGCTGGATCCTAAACTAAGTACATAACTGGAGGTGGACTTGCGATCAATCGTATCGCCAGCCCAAAATGAATCTGTGAACCCAATGAGATTCAAAGAACAATTGGCTACATAATGAATCCCATAGGTGATTGTCCCCTGGACATATCTAAGGATGTGCTTTGCAGCGTTCCAGTGTAACTCATGTGGCTCCTGCATGTATCTGGAAACTGCTCCTACGGCATATGAGAGATAAGGACGGGAGTGAGTGAGATAAAGAAGACTTCCCACAAGCTGACGATACAATGTGCTATCAACCAATGGTGTGTCTTTGCCATTCTCAAGCTTTATCCCTGATAAAAAAGGTGTGGTTGTTGGCTTGCAGTCACTCATGTGAAATCGTGCCAAAAGATCTCTAGCATGCTTTGGTTGAGAAATGGTAATCCCAGAATCAATCTGATTGATATCTAGTCCCAAGGAAGAAATTTAGCAAGCCCATGTCTGTCATAGAAAACCACTTATGCAATGCAGTTTTAATCTTAGTAATGACAGAAGCTAAACTACCTGTTATCAAAAGATCATCTACGTAGAGTACTATGATCAACGAGGAGTCATTTTTCTTCAAAAAATAAACATTAGAATCAGATTTGCAGCGTAAAAAATTTTGAGATAAAAAATAAGAATCCATCTTTGCATACCATGCTCTAGGTGTCTGCTTGAGGCCATAGAGAGACTTCTTTAGTTTGCATACCAGAGATGAATTGTGCATGTATCCTTGTGGCTTCTCCATGTATATTTCCTCCTCGATATCACCGTGAAGAAAGGCATCCTTCACATCCATATGATGAACCTCCCATCCTCTTGCTGCTGCAATGGGGAAAGCTAGCCAAATGGAATCCATTTTTTCCACTGGAGAAAAAGTCTCATCATAGTCAACACCATGTACTTGCTGAAAACCTTTTTCTACCAATTGTGCCTTATATCGACTAACTTGGCCATTTGTTGCTTTCTTGGTCCGGTAAACCCACTTGCTCCTCACAAGTTTGCGATTGGAAGGTAGCGGAACCAAATCCCAAGTCTGGTTCTCAATGAGAGAGTTATATTCCTCATCCATTGTGGCTTCCCATTCAGGATGCCCACTTGCTTCTGCATAAGTTTGTGGATCAGATACATGCATCATATAAGCATGCATGGCTCCATAGCTAAGAGTGCTTGTAGATCTTCCTCAAACAGAGGTATAGAGGCAGGATCATCAAGGATATCACTCACGATGCACCATTTTTGTGTTGAAGGTGGTCGAGAACCTTCCGAACTACATGAAAAAGAATGATCTCAATGTTCAACAACTGGTGGTCCAACAGACGTCACAGGAAAAGACTCATCTTCATCAGAGTTCTGATCTGAATTTTCATCCACATACTCATCAATGAGTGGTGATGGAAACTTGGTAACAAGTTAATCTGCTGGTGCATGCAAAATATCTTCGTCAAACTTTACACTCCTTTCAATAAAGAGCTCTTCAGTGTTGATATCAAGCAATTTGTACCCTTTGAATTCATCAAAATATCCAACAAACATGCATGCTTTACTTTGAGGCTCCAATGCCTTTCTCTTCTCTATAGGAATGTGGGCCCATGCTCGAGATCCAAAAATACAGAAATGACTGACTTCAGGTTGCATGCTATTCCAAGCCTCAAAAGGTGTTTTTCCAGTAACGGATTTATGAGGAGATTTGTTCTGGATGTATGAGGCACAATTGATAGCTTCAGCCCACAATTTCAACAGAAGAGATCTTTCATGCAACGTGCAATTAGCCATCTCTTTCAAAGATTTATTTTTCCTTTCAGCCACGCCATTTTGCTGTGGAGTGTAAGGAACTATATGCCTGCTTCATTACAAAGATTCTTGATATCTTTGTTGACATATTCCGTCCCATTAGCTGTGTGGAGTATCTTGATGCATTTTCCAGACTGATTTTCCACATGCGCTTTGAAATTATTTAGATGTTGAAAAACTTCAGACTTGAGTTTCAAGAAGTAAACCCAAGTGAATCTTGTGTAATCATCTCTAAATGACAACACATATCTTGCTTTTCCCATTGAAAGAACTGGAAATGGACCCATGAGATCACTATGTACAAGTTCCAAAGGTGAAGAGGCTCTCCATGCATGCCCTTCTTGAATTTGTCTTGTGGATGCTTTCCAAGAGAACATCCATTACAAACACCATTTGAAAATTCAATGGCTGACAATCCTTTGACCATCCCTTGCTTGCTAAGCTATTGCATATATCTGAAATTCAAGTGCCCAAATCTCTCGTGCCAAATCCTACTTTCTTCATTTGCATGCATAAGTAGAAAAATGGAATCTGATTGAGGAACAAAATTAGAAAATGTATACAGGCGAGATTGATCATTTACCTTGCCAAATGCAATCTTCAAGTTGGTTTGCATGTCATAAATGCTCATGAAATCTAGGGTAAATTCCACTTTCCTTCTGCTTCCTGTGTGTGTCATATGATACACTGAGAGAAGATTCATAGAAAGCCTTGGAATATGCAAGACATTCTCAAAACTTCCATCTTCGAATTGCACTCTTCCTTGTCCAGTTGCTGCAACTGCAGAATTATCCCCCATGAGAATAGGAGGTCCTGAGTATGCATGTAGAGAAGAAAAGGATTCCTTTGAAGAATCCATATGATGTGAAGCTCCTGAATTGATGATCCATTCTTGCGGTGCAGAATGAAGAGAAATCAAAGCATGCCCATTACCTTTTGGATCTGGTGCTTTTTCTCCAGACTTCTTCTTGGCATTCTCAGGAATGTGGTCTCCAAGATTGTGTTTCTGTAGTGTCTACGCCATAAGATCTATATTATTCTTCATGCATGCAGATTCAGGGTGAAAACCATGGTGGAAATAATTTCACATTGATTTCCCTTTCGTTCCTTTCCTTTCCTTTGAGTCGGATGATCCATCAGGGGGTTTGGGATTTCCTCCCTTTCTTGGATCGGGATCCTTCTTCCCTTTTCCTTTTTGATGGTCTTTGGAATTTTCCTTTCCTTTTGCATGCATAGTAAGTGCATGCGCTTTGGAATTTTTAAGTGTGCCCATTTTGATGAGCTTATCTTGCTCATGCATCAAAGACTGAATAAAATAATCCAGTGAGGGCATCTTCCAAGTTGCACCGGTTGCAGATCTGACTGTGTGGAATGTAGAGATGAATATTGCATGCTCTGGACCAAGTTTTGATAAAATGGAAAGAATCCACTGATTTTCTTTCTTGTATTTTTTGATCCCGCATCATTTCAGTTGAAGCAACAAGGCTTTATACCCTGTAAAAAATCTTGAATGTTCTCAAAATTTCTTGGATCTAATGAGTTTAACTCATTTTCGAGAATGTGACCTTGCATTTCATCCTGTTTTCCAAACAATCCTTCCAAGGTTTTCCATACTTCATTTGGAGTTAAACATGATTCAACATGAAATAGAAATTCTGGAGAGATAGATAAACATAGGATGTCGAAGGCCTCATCCATGCGATTGAAATATCTTGTTTTCTCCATTGTCGATGTTGGTTCAACTTCTGTTTCCATGGTTATTCGAAATAAGCCTCTACTTCTGAGATGAAGTATAATATTTGGCTTCCATTCGAAGTAATTATTTGGAGTAAGAATTTCCAATTGTGGAAACTCCAATTTAGACTCCATTCTTTGTTGTTGCTTCAATCTTTTGAACCTGCAAATAAAAATTTCTTGTGCACTGATTAAAAATCCCTACACTCTGATACCATGTAATATTTTGAGATACAAAGATCTAGATTTACAAAACAATGAACAAACTTGCAAGAGAAGGAAGGAGCGAGAAAGAATAGAGAAAATAATGAAATTGATTCATCAATATTAGTTTTGGAATAAATACATAAAAGCAACTAAGTTAATCTTAATTGTACATGCAATAAATATGGATAGTTAAAGCTAATTGAAGCTAAGTGTGCTTTATGTTATGCTAATGTGCACATGCACCACATGCAAGCAGTAAGTTAACTTAACTAAGAAATTGCACATCACATGCAAGCAGTAAGTTAACTAAAGCTAATCTAGGTGCATGTACACCAACACTATTCATACGTCATCAGATAATTTTTTGTCGGCATGTAGGTAAGAAAGTAATTGATTTTCAATAGAGTATTCAACGAAGTTATTATTGAACCTACTGCATTTTCATGTATAAATAGCAATGTTTGAGAAAGAAATAAACAAGCTTTTTGTTTTTAGTCTCCATCTTTGATATGGTATCATAGCATAGCCTATGGCGGTTATGTTAAGCATTCTCCTAAGAGTGTTGTAGTTGCAATAGTGAGGAGAGTCTATAGTTGTGAATATGGACAGTATGGATTTTGAGGTATGTTTGCAGGAACTCGCATTCACCAAGTTGTGAAGAGGCTGTGAGTTTGAAACCTGTGAAATTGTGAAGAATGAAGCTGTGAATTTAGTTTGTTACTTCAGTTGTTGGTTTTTCCGTGGGAAAACGTTGTTGAAAATCTTGTGAGATATAACCAGTGTCGTGAAGAAGAAATCTTCAAGCATCTTCTGTTGAGCGTTCTGTAATGAGTAATGAGTCTTAACTCTGCAACCAGATCTACAAGTGGAAGATATTTCCTAGTTGTTGTAAGTGGATCTTCACTTCCTGTTGTAAGTGGATCTGCGCTGCCTCCAACTAAATCGTGCATTGGAGCAAAGAATTTGATCAAATGTGCTTCGATTTTCCAATGTGCCTTTCATTGTTTTAAAAGGTTTTATTTTATTGGTGTACATGAGTTAAACAGATTTTAACGTTTGAAGTATTTTAGAATAAAGCAAAACAAAATTTGGGTTTGTAAAGAAAATCAAAGTTTGGGTTTTTTTATTTTTTGGAGAGATAAGTTTTTCAATATTTTTTTTTATTAAAGCGTTGAGAAGAATTATTAAAAATAAAATGGAGTTTTATTTTTAAAGAGAAATTTAATATAAGGAGGTTTTATTCTTCTTATTTATGGTGATCGAGGTGAAAATTTGGTGATTTGGGTGTATTTGGATTTACATTTGGTGGCATTTTGTTGATTGGAGAAATTTTTTTGTCATCATGTCAAATTTGTTGGTTGCTAATTATTTGAATGAATCCACCAAACTTGATGGAGGAAATTATGTGAATTGGAAATTTAAGTTGCTCACAATTCTAGAGGGTTATAATTTGTGGTCCATTGTGAGTGGGGATGAGCCCAAACCCATTGTTGCAGCTTCTTTTCCAGATTGGGAGAAAATGGAGACGAAATAAAAGGTGTTGTTGCATATGTCCATAAAGGAACACATTATTCCTCACATCAGAGATTGAAAAACATCTAAGGAAACATGGGATATGCTCAAGATTTTGTATGAAACAAGAAATACAAACATGATCTTGTTTTTTTTCTTTTTAACATGAATGGTTATATTTTTTATTTATGGAGGTAGGTTGGGTCAGAGCCTAAAAAACCTCGTTTACAAAGCCCTTTTCAGAGTCCCCAAATAGTCAAGATCTGATTTTACATGGCTGAACTTCATGGGATGGGTAACCAGAGAGGATATTTACCATTTTTTGAGAATTTTCCTTGAGCTAAAAGATAGCCTGCATTTTCTTTTGCGTCTGCATCTTTTTTTAGATTTCACAGAATATGACAGAAGGAGCTAGATGTGAATCTTTGCCATAGTTTCTTGATTCTCTGTAGCATCTTGTTGAGGGCCGAATTGCTGAAATGATCTTCTATATTTATGATTTTAATCAAGATTTCCGAGTCTCCGAAGACCTGTATGTATTTTTCGCCATTCTCCTGCGCAATTTCAAAGGCCTTAACCATTCCTAATATTTCGGCATGGTTGTTGGTGTTCTACTTTTTAATCATATGGTTAACATTCACTGGTATTCCCAATTTTGAAGCCTCTCCGTTTGCAAAGAAGAATGCCCAAAAAGCCTCTTTTCCCCCTATTTCACACCTTTTAAACCTCTGTTTTCATCCCTTTGTCTCCCCTTATAATTCCCTTTTTACCCTTAAAAAATCATCCTATTTCTCCTTTGAACCTTACAAATACCCTTTGTTTGGCTTGAAAACCCCTTATTCTCCCTACCGAATCCCTTTCCTAGCCTTAAAACGCATTGAAATTAGGCCCAAAAACCCACTTTTCACATATGAGGCTTAGCCCCTTTTTGGCCATCCCCTTTAACCACTTCCCCAAATGCCCCGCGCCCACGACCAAGCGCTTAAGGCCTGGGCGCTAATCGCATCGGAGAATCGGAGCGAAAACATATTTTTCCTTTGTAAACCATGAAAGTCCCGATGCGATAGTGTTAAGTCTGTCGGTCCTTTGAAGCAATCTCCACCGTTGATTTTAATAGATATAACGATTCGTGCCTATTCATCGCACCCATCGTTTCTTCCCATTCACCCCTCTAATCACATGCCAACCGTCGATCTATCTATGGATCCAACGGCTATCGCATCACTCCAATCGCAATCCAAAAGTTTTAATGCGCCAATTCACGTTCCCTCCAATCGCGATCCTCTGATCCGATCACAGCCATTGACCTCTCAAAGATCCAACGGTCCGGATCTCATCGCTCCCGCTCATCGCATCAACCTTCCTCCCCGCCGATTCAATCTCCGCCGTCGATCTTGTTCCAGATCGGACGGCTGGCACTCAATCGCGCATCACCAATCACAAGTTCTAAAGGTGTTACCCTCCATCCCTTCCGATTGCGAACCATCGATCCAAACATGACCGTCCTTTTGATCTAGATCTACAACCCTCAATGTATCGCGCTTTTCACCATTTTTCTTCATCGTATGTCCCCATTAACTCCATCAGATGATCCCAACCGTCAATCTCCTCCTGAGATCCGACGGCTCGCATTAAATCGCCCTCCGCCTCAACCGGGTCCCACCATCGAAAGGTCCCACTTTCATTCATTTTCATTATTTTCTTCCCATTCTGCATGTTTTTCATCAGTTTTCCACTGCTTCGCCACCATTTCCACAAGCCTTCACAACATTCCTTCCGCCACTCCCTGGATTTTATAATGAGTATATTGCATTGTGCAGGGTTGTTACAGAGTGGTTAATTCACTCTGTCTCTGCAATCACAGCCATTGTGATTCGGAATACAAGGAGACCATTACAGTCGTGGCCAGTGTAACAGTAGTAGAGATGCACCCGATATGCCAGCCTGGTCACCAGCTCATCAGCCAATGTTCCACCACCTGTGTCAGCGACCGCTGCGACTCTATCTCGTCAGTGAATATTGTCAATTCATGATTCGGCCCCAACGGCCTTTTACTTTCAGTTTAGTTCGTTACCTTTAAATTTTGAGTGGAATTCACATTCCACTCCTGCATTTTACTTTCTGACAAAACTGTTGTTTAACATTTTGTTTAAAACGGTCGTGAGCCTAAATGTAAATGATGAGATGCCCCTATTCCTCATCATGAATTTTGGTTATTTTTGATGGAGACCTCAACTGATTACAAGCACGCGAGGAAGATATTTTTCCCAAAAATATCTTCTCGCTCATGTTTCTGAGGCTTCTATATAAGCAGCAACAAAAGAGAAAAAAAGGTTCCAGATTTTCTAAAGAAATTGCTCTGAAATATTTTTTGTATGCATTTTGTTGAAGTTTTAATACAAATGTGAAGAGCCCGTTGGGTCTCAATGAGAAGGAGTTCTATCTTTAATCAAGATTATGGTCTTGGTGTTTTATAGTTTGTAACTCTTCCTTATGTGATATAGTTTAGCTATTCATTTCACTATTTCCATTTCTCTTGTATCATGCTCTGGAATGCGAGTGGCTCACTGGTTCTGGTATGAATTTATCACAATTGATACTTATGTTGAACCTGTCTAGCACTTTAAATATGGCTCAGTCATGATATGCTGTTTCATTTTCCACTTCATCCACGCTTATTCTATATTAAGTGCTATGGGATGTTATTTTTAAAAGCAATAGACATGTATGGATTCTTATTATCATAAGCCCATCACATGTTTAGATCTGTTTATGGGATTTCATCTCATTAGTGGTTAGTATTCATTCTATTTTTCATACACATCCAATACCGTCTAATTTTTACCTCTGTAAAGCATTTTCAAAATCCAGCCCTCCTTATAGTAAGCTTCCTTTGAATTGTCTGATACATTCGTGTTAGACGTTCACGATTTGCCCCTGCAGTGTTGCTTTCCATGTGCCAACGTCTTGAAAATCTCGGTCCCATTAAAATTAAACCTTCATGTTACTAAAGATAACATGAGAGCCTTTTCTGATAACTTCGTGTGTTATATCATATGCTCCTTGCTATATAAGATGTCCTAGGCACTGTTCTTTTACAACTCAAGGTTGTCTCTAGGGTTGACAACATTTTTTTGGCGCCGTTGCCGGGGAATTGAATTTGAGAAAAGCTAAATCCCTGGGCCTCGAAAAAATCTTTATTCACTCTTCATAAAGGTGAGCATGAGGAGTTGAGAGTTGTAGATCCCTCACCTTGGCGACTCCACATTCATTTCCCAGATAAATTTACTTGCAGTCCTGGCTCCTCGGAAGCCACACCTGAGGTCAGATACGTCTCAGCCAAAGGCACCCTCTGTGTCTGACCCAGAGAAGATCCTACATAGGAGAAGTTGGAGGGAAAGATGATCCATCCACACTGAAATCCCTGAATTTTCTTTAGAAGACTTTCCATCCTCCTCTTCTCAAGTAGCCCAAGTGCAAGGTCCCGACTCCACTGAGGGAGAGATCGGTTATTACTCAAACAGTCCTCCTCTGGGAAACATCCAAATCAAACACGAAGTTGAATCGATAGATACTACTCGTTACACATTCCATCCCACCCCAGAGGTCGAAGAGGTAAAATAAGTCACTGAAGTGTCTGCTATTAATATTTCGTCTTTCCCATCAGCATCCCAAGCTGTTATTCAATACATTCCTATTATCATTCACACTTCACTTCCACCTCCTCCTCCTCTTACACATCAAACTCTTCTACTACCTCCACCTCCCCCAATGGCCAATGTTCCTGGTTTCTTGTTGAATAAGTATGCCCCCCTGGAACTACCTCAAGTATTGAATGATATGCCACAGGAATATCTGAAGATCTTACCCCAATTCAATGGGGAAAATGAGATTGAAGCTCAAAAGAATCTTGAAGTCTTCTGCTCTTTTGCATAGAACTTTAATGTGGAAAATCTAGATGTAGTCTTAAGACTGTTTGTTCAATCTTTTGATGGCGAAGCCAGAAAATGGTTTAAGACATTGGGAGACCGTTCTGTCACCACTTGGGAAGGAATGGAAGATACTTTTCTTAGAAAATGGGGGGAGAAGAAAGATCATGGACATTGTCTTTCTGAGTTTAACACACTCAAGAAAAGACATAACGAAGGGGTGTCAGAGTTCATAAAGAGGTTTAAAAAATTGTATTTGAGCCTTTCGGCTGATATGAAACCTCATCAAACTGCTGCAAAGGTTGTTTTCGTTGTAGCTTTTGACTCAGAATTTGGTTTCTCTTTGAGAGAAAGAAAGCCTGCCATCTTGGATGATGCTCAAACAGATGCATTAGAGTTGGAGGCAAATTTCGCCTCCACTGGTAAATCAAAGGGAAAGCCAGACCAAGATACCAGAAGGAAAGGAAAAGAGGAGGTGTCTACCTCTATCCAAGATAGAGACTCAACTGATAACAGAATTGAAGAAATGAAAAAAATGATTAAGAACCTATCTAGTAAGCTGGTCAAACTTGAATTGAAGGCCAAGAATTCATCCTCCAAGAATTTCCAGAATTCTCCCAACAGGGGTTATAATCCTCAGTATAGGAAACCAACTCTGCAAATACTGCAAAGGGAACGGAAGGAGAAACAAGATCAAGTACCACCCTCTTTCTATTTGGAAGGTGAGGTAGATGGTCCTACTGAAGATACTGCCTACGAGCAAGAATATGCATATCTTTCTTTTTCGAATAGTGATGAAGTAGAAGGTCCCTTGCAAGGAAGTGATGGAATGGAGATTCCATTAGAAGACGAAGAGAAGGCTAAAGGCGCAGAAGACCCGAAGATTGATGACTATTGTAAGTAGTTTGTTGATTTCATGCAAGCACATTTCAATAGAAGATATGATCTCAGATCTTATAGGAAGAGGACTCGTACTCAAGATCAAGAAGAAGAGCCACCTCAGAAGGAAGCTTCTGCTCAGAAGGAGACAATAGTGCAAAAGGTCACATACAAAGGTAAGAGGCCTCTAAACGAATCTTTGCAGTCTAATGAGAAAATTCCTTCCTCTTCAAAATTAGTCACTCCCCCTAATATCAAGTCTGTGTCAAAAGAAGTCAAACCCTTGGCTGAAAATAAAGAGTCAAAGGAGGTTGCAACAGAAAATTCTTATTCTACCTTTAGTTTACAAAAGGAGCTTAAGAAGGTCAAAATCCCAGTTCCCTTGACTGAATTGTTGAAGCAGCCTGCATTCCTGTTCCAGGTCACCTCCTTCATGCTTCCTCCAGAAGCAGCACATATCCCAGATAGTCTGAACCTTCAAGAAGAAAGACCCATGGTTGTGTTGGCCCCCACGTTGAGGAATTAGATGCCTCTACTCCCCCCTTTTATGTGTCTCTAGTGATTCATGACCTGTTATTACATAACTGTATGTTAGATTTGGGAGCTTCCCATAATCTATTGCCCCTGTCAGTCATGGAACAAATAGGATTACAAATCACCCGTCCTTACAAGGATCTCTATTCATTTTATTCCAAAAGAGTTAAATGCCTAGGTATGATCAAGGATTTGGTGGTCAATTTGGCCCAGATCCCGGCCAAAAGTGTAGTGATGGACATTGTGGTGGCTGACATCCCAACTCGCTTCGCTATGTTGCTGTCAAGGTCCTGGGGGACCAAAATCGGTGGGTCAATCAAGTTGGACTTAACATATGCTACTATCCCAGTTTTTGGTGGCCAAGAGAGGAGGTTGTATAGGGAAACCAGATAACTCGGTTAATTCACCATTCTACAGTAAAGAGGGTGATTTCTCATGTTTAATGTTGGAGGAAGACCAATATTATGCTCATGAACCATCATTCTACCAGATCAAGACTGAGCAGTCCTTAGAGAGCTGTGAGGCAGGAATCTGGACACTTCACTTTGATGGAGAAAATTCTAGAGAAGGTAATGGTGCTGGAGTACTACTCATCTCTCCCACAGGTAAATGGGTTCCGTTGTCTTTCAAGTTGGAATATGAAGCTACCAATAATGTGATCGAATATGAAGCACTGCTGTTGGGGTTACAAACAACCAAAAGCATGAATATACAAAGTTTAAAGGTTCTGGGAGATTTGAAACTGGTAGTTAGACAAGTGAAGAATCAGTGCCAAACCAAACATCCTAGGCTGAGGGCTTATAGGAACAAAGTGTGGAACCTGGTGGAAAAAATTTTCTTGGCATTTAACATCCAATTTATGCCTAGAGAGCAGAACAAGATGGTTGATTCCCTTGTAGTAGCTACTAGCACATTCCGTCCACCTCAGAACCCTCTCTTAAGACATGAAATTGAGGTGTGTTATCGGCCATCAATCCTAGACAACATCAAGCACTGGCAGGTGTTTGAGGATGAAGAGCAAGTAAAAAGATTTATGGAAACAATCGGAGAATTCTCAAACATGGAGATAGATGTTTGTGAAGAAGAAGAAGCTAAAGACCTTTCAGAAAATAAATGGGAGGAAAAGGTGGCAGGTCATAAAGTGTTGCAATTGAAGGGAAACGTTATACCTAGAGGGCTGGTGCCTCTAGAAATATTGTTTGACAAGAACGACATCCCACTGCAGCCAAACAAAGTGGTAGAAGAAAGTCAGGTAGAAGACCTAAATCTTGGTACTGATGCTGACCCCAAAATTGTGAAGTTGTCCAAGAAAGTCCCAGGAGAATATAAAGAGCTCTACCAGAAATTATTTCAGTCCTACAAAGATGTGTTTGCATGGTCTTATCAAGACCTAAAAACTTTTGATATCAACATCATGCAGCACAAAATCCCTCTAAAAGGTGATGCGAAGCCACACAAGCAGAAGCTTAGACAGATTAACCCTCTGCTACTCCCCTCCATAGAGAAAGAAATTAAGAAGTTATTGAAGGCCAAAATAATTGTGCCATTGAGGTACTCTAAGTGGGTGGAACTTAGTCCCTATCTGGAAAAATAATGGAGAAATAAGGTTGTGTGTTGACTTCCAGAATCTGAATTGAGCATCCTTAAAGGATAATTACCCACTGCCCAAGATGGATCATATTCTGCAGAAAGTGGTGGGATCTTCTCGAATGTCAATGATGGATGGATTCTCTGGTTACAATCAGGTTGTTGTACTTCTAGAAGATCAGAAGAAGACTTATTTCACCACACCATGGGGTACATTTATGTATGCCAGGATGCCTTTCGGGTTGATTAATGCAGGGGCCAATTTTCAAAGGGCCATGGACATTGCTTTCGTTGGCGAGCAAGATAAGTTTGTGGTAGTCTATCTGGATGATATCACTGTGTTTTCAAAGGATGATGCAGAGCACATTGAACATTTACGTAGGACCTTTGAGAATTTCAGAAGGTATGGTCTCTCTCTCAATCCACAAAATTCATTATTTTCATTAGAAGAGGGCAAGCTTTTAGGACATATTGTAACCAAATACGGGGTAAAAATTGATCCTAAGAGAGTTGAAGTCATTAATGGTATCTCTCTCCCCAGAAATAAAAAGGAGGTGCAGTTTTTCCTTGGGCGTATTAATTTTCTAAGGAGGTTTATCCCTAACTATGCAGAGATAGTTAGACATATAATAGACATGCTTAAGAAGAATAATGAGGTGAAATGGTCCCAGGAATCACGAGAGGCCTTTTCCAGAATAAAAAATGCCTTTGCTGAAGCCCCGGTGTTAGCTGGGCTAGACTATACCAAACCCTTTATGATTTTTTCATTTGCATCACCTCATACAGTGGCAGGAGTCTTATTGTAGAAAAATGAAGAGGGGTATGAGCAGCCCATCTCTTTCTTCAGCTAGGTGCTCCGTGATGCAGAATTGAAATATAACATATTAGAAAAGCAGGCTTATGCTCTGGTGAAGTCTCTCAAGGCATTTCGTATGTATGTCCTGCAGTCACACATCACAACATTTTTACCCACAACTGCAGTAAAAAACATCCTTATCCAAGGGGATAGTGAAGGAAAAAGGGGGAAGTGGATTGCCAAAATACAAGACTATGAGCTGGATATTCGCCCTACCAAACTGATTAAGGGACAAGGATTAGGAAAAATCCTGTCGGAATCAAACTGTCCATTAAAGCTAATGAGGAGCCTGAGAAGAAGGAAGAACAGCAGGGATTAAAGATAGCTACACAGAAGACACACATGAAGTATCTCATCAGCCCATGGTATAAGGATATCGTGGAGTATCTTCAGACCCTCAGTTGTCCTCCCAGCTGTGACAAAGATAAATACAGAAAATTAAGGTTGAGATCACAGAAATTCATTGTTGCCAATGGTTGGCTGTACTGGCGAGATCCTTCAGGTATTCTGCTCCTGTGTCTCACAGAGGATGAGGTAGAGAATATAATGGCCAAATTTCATGAAGGAATCTGTGGGGGTCATTACAGCTGGAGGGCCACTGCTCACAAAATCCTGAAGGCTGGTTTCTACTGGCCTAAACTCTTTGGAGATGTGTTTTCCCGAGTCAGAGCTTGTGAGAAATGCTAAAGATTCGCTGAAAGACAGAATTTGGCACCTCTGCCATGACCCCTGTTCACGTGAATGAACCATTCCAGCAATGGGGAATTGACTTTATCAGTGAAATACATCCTCCGTCAAGTGGTCAGCATAAGTGGATATTAACTGCCACAGATTATTTCATGAAGTGGGTGGAAGCTATACCTGCAAGGAATGCAACAGATGTTGTGGTAATGAAATTCATGGAAGAAAATATCATATCCAGATTTGGCTACCCTGCCAAGATATTGACCGAAAATGCACAGGCCTTTAAGTCTGAAAATTTTGCCAGTTTCTTCCAACAGCATAACATTGCGCTAGTTCACTCTACAGCCTATTACCCACAAGGAAATGGCTTGGTAGAGTCTTCAAATAAAACCCTGGTGAGGGCACTGAAGAAGGCTATCAACGAAAATCAGAAAAATTGGGATTCCCAGTTGAAATTGGCTCTGTGGGCCAACAAGATTACCAGCAAGAGAGCAACCAGGAAGTCCCCGTATGAATTAGTATATGGGAGGGCAGCAATATTCCCTATACAGTTAGCCTTACTAGTAGCCCGATTCATGCAAGAAAGTCAAGAATAACTCGATGATGTGACCAAGAGAATCAATCAGCTGGTGGAGTTAGAAGAAACATGGAACCAGGTAAGTCAGAGGCTAACTGAATATCAAGAAAAGATGAAGGAACTTTTTGATCAGCATGCCAAGGACAGGAAGTTTCAGGTTGGGTATTTAGTGCTTAGATGGGATATTCGAAGAGCTAAAAAGGGGAAACATGGTAAATTCGACCCACTCTAGTTCGGCCCTTTTAAAATTGTGGACTAAGGGGGCAATAACACTTTCAGGTTGGAAAATTTACAGGGAGACTTGCTCGATGCCCCTGTAAACGGTCAGTTCCTCAAACCTTACTTCCAGTTCTAATTCAAGCCAAGAGAGCTCGATGTATTATACTGTACATTAGTTTTCTATTTTCATCTTTGTTTGAATGATGTGTGCGTCGTGATGAATCATGGAGAGAAAAATAAAAAGTGCTGAAGAGTGGTGTCTGTTGGGGTTCCTATGTTTTGGCATATTTGGCAATACCAAAAGATAAGACAACATCAAACCGCTTTGGGACCTCAGGATCTAGCCCTCCTGGATCCGGAGAGGGATCTCTCTATAAAACAAAGAATGATATATATCTTTGAAGCTCAAAATGAGATATTAGGCTAGTTATGAAGCTCAAGGGGTTTTAAATGATTCGGTTGATTGGTTGTTGGGTTAAGTCAGAGAACATAGACTGAGAAAGTAATGGAAGGAAAGGAGCAGAGCAGTAGGACGTTTCAGCAAAAGAGGATAGGTCAAAAAATTGCCATCCATTGGGCTATGGAGTCATGAAAGGGAATTACTTGCAAACCACTATCCAAGGCTTTCAGAGGGCAAGTCATCTATACTAAAGGATATTTTAGATAGATGGTGGAATGGAACATTAAGGATTGAAAGTGAAAGAAGGAAAACAACCCAATTTCTGTCTATCGATCAGGTTAGAGGTCATTTAAATCCAGGCCTGCTTGGACATACTCAAAGGCAGCTCTCAAGAAGTCACAAAGGGGCAGCTTATAGATCGGACCAGAGGTCATTTAACTCTAGGTCTGCTTTAGCATGCTCCAAGGGAAAACAGAGATAAGTTTAACAGAGCCAGGGTCTATAGCTCATAGAAGGACTTTGAACCTTTAATGCTTTGACACCAGCAAGAGATCTTAGAAAGGCCAGCTGGTCACACAAGGACCCTGGTGGACAGGGCTAACTCAAATCCCCAATTTCCCAAATCTTCCAGCTTAAACCTAACAAGAACAACTAAGCAGAAAACCCTGAATTCAGACATCAGCTAGCAGCATATGGAACCGCTACATTGGTTAAATTAGCTGAATTTACTCTTAGATTCACAATCGGAAGAAAAAAGTAAAGGCAAGGAGAGAAGAAACATAAGGTACCTAACAAGGGTAAATCCTATGCCATATTTCTGATGCGAGCCAGAAGAAATGAACAGTATGAAAAATGTAATAAATAATGCGATAAGAAAACATCACCCATAGTAATAGACCAGGATCCAAAGAAATTGCTTGTTCAATTGATGTGCAAAACTAGTCACATACACTGAGCTCAATGGCTGTTTCAGTCCATACTTTCTCCTCCCAGCCTACTAAATTACAAACTACTCTTCTATTCCCTCCCAAGACTGTTCTAACAGTCAAAATGAATCCCTCTAACGACAACGACAACAACCGAACAACAACCCTTTACAATTTGTTCTTGGGGATTCTTATAGGAGAAGAGAATAACAATAGTAGATGATATTCATTAAATGGATCTCATTAAGACAGAGTAGAGAAAGAGTTCATGCCCACTCTCCTTAATGGCAATCTGCATCGCTGTAAGTACTCTATAGTATGGTCTGGGAGTCTCTGTCAGGTCGGCTTTGACCTCTGATGCTTCGTGAAGTCCTTCTGGCTGTAAGGCCCTATGTTCTGTCTTCTGAAGCAAGTAAGGTGACTGAAAGGTCTTCAGGTCTCCATGCTTCCATAAATGCAGTCCTGACAGTCTTTAAGAAGTTTCTGTCAGATTAATTAATTGTTTCTGGGCTCGAGGAGGCATGGAGACTGTTGTAGGAAGGTGTACCTCTGGAGAAAACGCGCTCTGCTGTTATTTAGCATTGATATGACTTGTTGGTGCACTCTTTGGTCTGCAAACTACACTTTATCATTTGAATTCATGATTAGGCGCTAAATACTTGATTAACAGGCCCAAATCCCTAAAAAACGCTTCTTTTGTTTCACTTTTCCGCTGCTGTAACGGCCTCTCTGTGCTCCAAATCACAATGGCTGTGATTACGGCAAATAAAGTGAATTAATCACTCTGTATACCCTGCACAGTAAAAATGAACCAATTATAAAATATGGGGAGGGGTGGAAGGAATGCTGTGGAGGCTTGGAGGAACGGTGGTGGCAATTGTGGAAATGGTGGATGCAACGGACAGTGGTGGAGAAATAACACTTTAGTGCTAAAGCACCAAAGCTTAAACCTTGGGCAAATACAATGGAAAACACAGAAAATGAAAGAAGCGGGGCTTATGATGTGGGACCCGACATAGGCGGAGGGCGATTAACTGCGAACCGCTAGATCATAAGAAGATCAACGGTGGAGATAGCGTCGAAGGATCGCAATCGCAAAGGGCGAAGGGTGGCACCATTTGAAAATTGCGATTGTAACTGCATGATTGAGCGTTGGCCGTTGGATCATGAGACCAGATCAATGGCCCACATTCAATCGAAGGAAGATGGAGAGGGGCGACAGAGTGATAATGCAATTAGCTCTTGGACGTTGGATCCGGAGCCAAATCGACGGCGGAGATTAAATCGGCGGGGACGAAGGTTGGTGCGATGAGTGGGAGGCGATGAGATCTGGGCCGTTAGATCTCGAGAGATCAACGACGGAGATCAAATCAAGGATCGCAATTGCAAAGGGCGAAGGGTGGCACCGTTAAGAACTTGCGATTGCGACGGAGCGATTAAGTGCCAGCTGTCGGATCTGGTGGGAAGATCGACGGTTCAAACATGATCGGAGGGGCAAAAGGGGAGGAGCGACGGGTGCGATGCGATTAACGTCGGGTCGTCAGATCCTAACCGATCAACGGTCGGGATCGCAGAAGAGGTCTATAGACCAAAGCCCTATCGCATTGGGGATTTTAAGTTAACAAAGAAATGCGCTCGCCCGACACCTCCGATTGCGATAAGTGCCCGGGGCTTAAGCGCTTCGTCCTGGGTGCGGGGCATATGGCGGGGAAGTGGTTAAGGGGCTAGCCGAAAGGTGCTTAAGCCTTATATGTAAAATGAGTGATTTTGGGCCTATTTTCAATGCATTTTAAGGCCAAAGAGGGGTAACGGTAGAGGAAAAAGGGGTTATTAGCCAAACAAAGGGAATTTGAAGGGTTTAAAAGGGGAATTAGGAAGATTTTGAAGGGTAAGAAGGGAATTAGAAGGGGAGACAAGGGGATGAAAATAGAGGTTTAGAAGGGATGATATAAGGGGAAAAAAGGAGGCCTTTTGGGCATTTCTTCACAAAAAGAGAGGCTTTATAACTGGAAACAACAGTGGGGATTTATCAAAGGACAAGGGCATAAGGAGGCTTCAAGGATGATGTGTTTTCAGAGGGAAATGCATTCCTTGAAGGCTCAAAAAAATTTTAGCCCCTGTTTTCTTGTGAAAAAATTCATAGGGGGCTAACAGTGGCTCCACATGGGGATGGCTTCTTCTTGAAGGAGTCAAGAATTCAGAAAATGATATTTGGTGTAGGTCAGATGCCTGGTACTTGACTCATTCATTTTCTTTCTTAGATCAGCTGCCACAAACCATGAAGACATCATATCAGCAGAAAAATTCTCCCAAACAACTACCTACCCACACTATAGTCCTAACATTTATCTTTTGGGTGCATTTGGACTTGCAGACCCTTTACATCATCAATTTTTGACAAACAGGAAAAGAAACCTATTCTATTTCTACCCTTATTACTCCATGAGAATAGATTAAACTTTTGGTCTCATATTTTCTCTACCTAAACTATATCTATTATTATTAAACTGTCTAGCAGATTTCTTCACTACATTCTAAGACAGAAATTGAAAAGCAGTCAAGCCAGGATTAGACTGTCTGGCTTGCTGGACTTTGCAGAAATTGAAACAACTAACTACATGCTCATCAGTTGAGCTTTATTTCGAACTTCCTACCTACTCTACTCTAACCTAGAAATCTCTGATGCTCTAGGTGATATAATAATGCCAATGCAGCCAGTCAAGCAGGAGCAAAAAAGGATAGGAGCACTGACTACTTGTCAGAGATAACCACAAGGTGTTCTGCCAGTGGTTCTTCAAAACTGAGGTCACCATCAGTGGTGACCACTCCTGACAAATCTGTCCCTTGCGAAGGATCAATGCTAGAAAGTTTGAACTAATTAGGGCCTCCATGTACTCTACCATAGGATCGAAGAACATATGATGCACACTTTCTTCTTTCAGGCCTGCCATGACTGGTAGGCTGTCTTCATCCTGGGGAGCTTTGATTTCTGCATATTCCACTACATCTTCAGTGTGGCTCTTGAAAGCCCGATCATCTTCTTCTTGTACTTCGAAAAGCAGTGGAATCTCTTCTCTTTTAGGAGGAGGGAGACTTTCCAAAAAGGCTCTCGGGTCTATGAACTGATATGATTTTTCTTGTGAGTTCAGAAGTTCAATCTCAGCTTCATATCTTTCAACCACCAATTCTAAGAAAATTTTCCTGAGCACAGGTTTGAATTTTGAGCTGAGAAGAATAGCCCCTGGAAGGTCCTCCACCTCTAGTTCTGCCAAGTCACTTGACATTGTATCACAACACTGTGCGATGAAACTTGGGTGCACTGTTGCAAACTGCTCAGAGTCTTCCATTAGTGAAGTGACTTGGTCTTTAGCGTGGATGATGTTGTTCTGCGACATGGTCTCCCAGTGGAGTCTCATGAAAACACAATAATCAGTGGCCTACTGATCACCAGTGGAGTATTTTAATCATTTAGGAACTATGGAGTCGTCAGGTGGAGGATTTGAGATTTTACTGTCCACCACAGTGATTTACCAAATCAAGGTTGATTGGTCTCTTCCCCAGTGGAGTCGCCATTATGTTGTGATGACAATGGGACACAGACCAATGTTAGCAGTTTAGGCACTCAGATTTTTCCCCAGCGGAGTCGCCATTATGTTGGGGTTCCTATGTTTTGGCAGATTTGGCAATACCAAAAGATAAGACAACATCAAACCGCTTTGCGACCTCAGGATCTATCCCTCTTGGATCCGGAGAGGGATCTCTCCATAAAACAAAGAATGATATATATCTTTGAAGCTTAAAATGAGATATTAGGCTAGTTATGAAGCTCAAGGGTTTTTAAATGATTTGGTTGGTTGGTTGTTGGGTTGATTCAGAGAACATAGACTGAGAAAGTAATGGAAGGAAAGGAGCATAGCAGTAGGACGTTTCGGAAAAAGAGGATAGGTAAAAAAAGTGCCATCCATTGGGCTATGGAGTCATGAAAGGGAATTACTTGCAAACCATTAGCCAAGGCTTTCAGAGGGCAATTCATCTATACTAAAGGATCTTTTAGATAGATGATGGAATGGAACATTAAGGATTGAAAGTGAAAGAAGGAAAACAACCAGATTTCTGTCTATAGATCAGGTCAGAGGTCATTTAACTCCAGTGCTTGGAAATAATCAAAGGCAGCTCTCAAGAAGTCACAAAGGGGCAACTTATAGATCGGACCAGAGGTCATTTAACTCCAAGTCTGCTTTAGCATGCTCCAAGGGAAAACAAAGATAAGTTTAACAGAGCCAAGGTCTATAGATCAGAGAAGGACTTTGAACCTTCAATGCTTTGACACCAGCAAGAGATTTTAGAAAGGCCAGCTGGTCACACAAGGACCCTGGTGGACAGGGCTAACTCTAATCCCCAGTTTCCCAAATCTTCCATCTTAAACCCAACAAGAACAACTAAGCAGAAAACCCTGAATTCAGACATCAGCTAGCAGCATATGGAACCGCTACACTGGTTAAATTAGCTGAATTTACTCTTAGATTCACAATCGGCAGAAAACATTAAAGGCAAGGAGAGCAGAAACATAGGGTACCTAACAAGGGTAAATCCTATGCCAGATTTCAGATGCGAGCCAGAAGAAATGAAAAGTATGAAAAATGTAAAAAATAATGCGATAAGAAAACATCACCCATAGTAATAGACCAGGATCCAAAGAAATTGCTTGTTCAATTGATGTACAAAACCAGTCACATACACTGAGCTCAATGGTTGTTTCAGTCTAGACTTTCTCCTCCCAGCCTACTGCATTACAAACTACTCTACTATTCCCTCCCAAGACTGTTCTAACAGTCAAAATGAATCCCACTAACGGCAACGGCAACAACCGAACAACAACCCTTTACAATTTGTTCTTGGGGATTCTTATAGGAGAAGAGAATAACAATAGTAGCTGATATTCATTAAATGGATCTCATTAAGACAGAGTGGAGAAATAGATCATGCCCATTCTCCTTAATGGGAATTTGCATCGTTGTAAGTACTCTATAGTATGGTCTGGGAGTCTCTGTTAGGTCGGCTTTGACCTCTGATGTTTCGTGAAGTCCTTCTGGTTGTAAGGCCCTCTGTTCTGTCTTCTGAAGCAAGTAAGGTGACTGAAAGGTCTTCAGGTATCCATGCTTCCATAACTACAGTCCTGACAGTCTTTAAGAAGTTTATGTCAGAGTAATTAACTGTTTTTGGGCTCGAGAAGGCATGGAGACTGCTGTAGGAAGGTGTACCTCTGGAGAAAACGCGCTCTGCTGTTATGTAGCGCTGATATGACTTACTGGTGCGCTCTTTGGTCCGAAAACTACACTTTGTCCTTTGAATTCGGGATTAGGCGCTAAATATTTGATTGACAGGCCCAAATCCCTCAAAAACGCTTCTGCTATTTCACTTTGCCGCTGCTGTAATGGCCTCTCTGTGCTCTGAATCACAATGGCTGTGATTACAGCAAATAAAGTGAATCAATCACTCTGTATACCCTGCACAGTAAAAATGAACCAATTATAAAATATGGGGAGGGCTGGAAGGAATGCTGTGGAGCCCTGGAAGAACAGTGGTGGCAACTGTGGAAACGGTGGATGCAACCGACAGTGGTGGAGAAATAACACTTTAGTGCTAAAGCACCAAAGCTTAAACCTTGGGCAAATACAATGGAAAACATAGAAAATGAAAGAAACGGGGCTTATGATGTGGGACCCGGCATGGGTGGAGGGCGATTAACTGTGGACCGCTAGATCATAAAAATATCAACGGTGGAGATAGCGTCGGAGGATCGCAATCGCAAAGGGCAGAGGGTGGCACCATTTGAAAATTGCGATTGTGACTACGCGATTGAGCGCTTGCCGTTGGATCATGGGACCAGATCAACGGCCCACATTCAATCAGAGGGAGATGGAGAGGGGCGACGGAGCGATAATGTGATTAGCTCTGGGCCGTTGGATCCGGAGCCAGATCGACGGCGGAGATTAAATTGGTGGGGACGAAGGTTGGTGCGATGAGTGGGAGGCGATGAGATCTGGGCCGCTGGATCTCAAGAGATCAACGACGGAGATAAAATCTGGGATTGCAATCGCAAAGGGCGGAGGGTGGCACCGTTAAGAACTTGCGATTGCGACAGAGCGATTAAGCGCCAGCCGTCGGATCTGGCGGGAAGATCGATGGTTCAAAAATGATCGGAGGGGCGAAAGGGGAGGAGCGACGAGCGCGATGCGATTAACGCCGGCCCGTCAGATCCTAACCGATCAACAGTCGGAATCGCGGCGAAGGTCTATAGACCAAGGCCCAATCGCATCGGGGATTTTAAGTTAACAAAGAAATGTGCTTGCCCGACACCTCTGATTGCAATAAGTGCCTGGGGCTTAAGCGCTTGGTCCTGCGCACGAGGCATATGGCGGGGAAGTGGCTAAGGGGCTAGCCGAAAGGGGCTTAAGCCTTATATGTAAAATGAGTGATTTTGGGCCTATTTTCAATGCATTTTAAGGCCAAAGAGGGGTAACAGTAGAGGAAAAAGGGGTTATTAGCCAAACAAAGGTCATTTGAAGGGTTTAAAAGGGGAATTAGGATGATTTCAAAGGGTAAGAAGGGAATTATAAGGGGAGACAAGGGGATGAAAACAGAGGTTTAGAAGGGATGATATAAGGGGAAAAAAGGAGGCCTTTTGGGCATTTCTTCACAAACAGAGAGGCTTTATAATTGGAAACAGCAGTGGGGATTTATCAAAGGACAAGGGCATAAGGAGGCTTCAAGGATGATGTGTTTTCAGAGGGAAATGCATTCCTTGAAGGCTCAAAAACATTTTAGCCCCCTGTTTGCTTGTCAAAAAATTCATAGGGGGCTAACAGTGTCCACACAGAAGATTAACAGGTGGCCTGCAAAGTTCTCGACGCGCCCAAGGATGAACGTGTCATCCCTAGGTGGAGCCAATGTTGATCATATGGTCAACATTCACTGTTTTTCCCAGTTTTTAAGCCTCTCTGTTTGCGAAGAAGAATGCCCAAAAATCCTCTTTTCCCCCTATTTCACACCTTTTAAAGCTCTATTTTCATCCCTTTGTCTCCCCTTATAATTCCCTTCTTACCCTTGAAAATTCATCCTATTTTTCCTTTGAACCTTACAAATACCCTTTGTTTGGCTTGAAAACCCCTTATTCTCCCTACCGAATCCCTTTCCTGGACTTAAAACGCATTGAAATTAGGCCCAAAAACCCACTTTTCACATATGAGGCTTAGCCCCTTTTCGGCTAGCCCCCTTAACCACTTCCCCATATGCCCCGCGCGTGCGACCAAGCGCTTAAGGCCTGGGTGCTAATCACATCGGAGAATCGGAGCAAAAACGTCTTTTTCCTTTGTAAACCATGAAAGTCCCGATGCAATAGTGTTAAGTCTGTCGGCCCTTTGAATCAATCTCTGTTATTGATTTTAATAGATCTAATGGTTCGCGCCTGTTCATCGTGCCCATTGTTTCTTCCCATTCACCCCTCTGATCGAATGCCAACCGTTGATCTATCTATGGATCCGACGGCTATCGCATCGCTCCAATCACAATCGGAAATTTTTAATGCGCCGCTTCTCGTTTCCTCCGATCGCAATCCTACCATCCAATCGCAGTTGTTGATCTTTCAAAGATCCAACGGTCCAGATCTCATCGCTCCTGCTCATTGAATCAACCTTCCTCCCTACCGATTCAATCTTCGCCATCGATCTTGTTCCAGATCGGACGGCTGGCGCTCAATCGTGTATCGCCAATCGCAAGTTCTAAAGGTGTTACCCTCCATCCCTTCCGATTGCGATCCGCCGATCCAATCATGACCGTCCGTTTGATCCAGATCTACGACCCTCAATGTGTCGCGCTTTTCACCATTTTTCTTCATCGGATGTCCCCATTAACTCCATCAGATGATCCCAACCGTCGATCTCCTCCTGAGATCCGACAGCTCACATTAAATCGCCCTTCGCCTCAACTGGGTCCCACCATCCAAAGGTCCCGCTTTCATTCATTTTCATTAGTTTCTTCCCATTCCACATGTTTTTCATTAGTTTTCCACTGCTCCGCCACCGTTTCCACAGGCCTCCACAACGTTCCTTCCACCACTCCCCGGATTTTATAATGAGTATATTGCATTGTGTAAGGTTGTTACAGAGTGGTTAATTCACTCTGTCTCTACAATCACAACCATTGTGATCGGAATACAGGGAGGCCATTACAGCCGCAGCCAGTGTAACAGTAGCAGAGATGCACCCGGTATGCCAGCCTGGTCGCCAGCTCATCAGCCAACGTTCCACCACCTCTGTCAACGACCGCCTCGACTCTATCTCGTCAGTGAATATTGTCAATTCATGATTCGGCCCCAGCAGCCTTTTACTTTCACTTTAGTTTGTTACCTTTAAATTTTGAGTGGAATTCACATCCCACTCCTGCATTTTACTTTCTGACAAAACTGTTGTTTAATATTTTGTTTAAAATGGTCATGAGCCTAACTGTAAATGATGAAATTCCCCTATTCCTCATCATGAATTTTGGTTATTTTTGATGGAGACCTCAAACTGATTACAAGCATGCGAGTAAGATATTTTTCCCAAAAATATCTTCTCACTCATGTTTCTGAGGCTTCTATATAAGCAACAACAAAAGAGAAAAAAAGGTTCTAGATTTTCTAAAGAAATTGCTGTGAAAGAGTTTTTGTATGCATTTTGTTGAAGTTTTAATACAAATGTGAAGAGATCGTTGGGTCTCAATGAGAAGGAGTTCTATCTTTAATGAGGATTCTAGTCTTGGTGTTTTATAGTCTGTAACTCTGCCTTATGTGATATAGTTTAGCTATTCATTTCACTATTTCCATTTCTCTTGTATCATGCTCTGGAATGCAAGTGGATCACTAGTTCTGGTATGAATTTATCACAATTGATACTTATGTTGAACCTGTCTAGCGCTTTAAATATGGCTCAGTCATGATATGCTGTTTCATTTTCCACTTCATCCATGCTTATTCTATATTAAGTGCTATGGGATGTTATTTTTAAAAGCAATAGACATGTATGGATTCTTATTATCATAAGCCCATCACATGTTTAGATCTGTTTATGGGATTTCATCTCATTAGTGGTTAGTATTCCTTCTATTTTTCATACACAGCCAATACCGTCTGATTTTTACCTCTGTAAAGCATTTTCAGAATCCAGCCCTCCTTATAGTAAGCTGCCTTTGAATTGTCTGATACATTCGTGTTAGAGGTTCATGATTTTCCCCTGCAGTGTTTCTTTCCATGTGCCAACGTCTTAAAAATCTCAGTCCCATTCAAATTAAACCTTCTTGTTACTAAAGATATCATGAGAGACTTTTCTGATAACTTCCCATGTTATATCATATGCTCCTTGCTATATAAGATGTCCTAGGCACTGGTCTTTCACAACTCAAGGCTGTCTCTAGGGTTGACAACACTACCCAAGACCCCAACTAAAGTTTTTTTGACTGTGGCTCGATCTGGAATAAATAACTCCCCCAGATCCAGATTTTCCCGAGTTTCCTTTTGAGGTTCCATCAAAAAATATTGTGGCTATGTTCTAGTTCTGCCACTAGTTTTTAAATTCAATTTCTAGGATCCAAAGTCTCCACTCCGGATTGTAATATGGTTGAGAGAGATTCTTGATTCTGGAGGTTGTCTTCAAAGGTATGCCTATCTAACTAATCACATCTGGAGAGAGATCACTGCATGAATTGTGGGGAAGGTTTACCAATTTCTCGATTAGCAAGGCTTTTTCTTTGGCTACAGCAATAGTTGAGGAGTAAAGTTTGCTGTTGAATATGGCTTCATTCCTTTCCAGCCAAATTTCCCAACAGAAAAATTTGGGGATGGCATACCAGATGTTAAACCAAAGAGACTTTCAATTTATATCATGGGGAGAGCGTTCGGACCAAGTGGTGAAAAGGTTGGTGGTCGAAATCTGCATTGGGGTATGTGTATCCAACCCATGCATTTCTTTCACCCACACTTCTTGGGCATACACACAGTCAAGAAACAAAGGATCCATAGTTTCCAGTGCTCTGTAGCAGAGTGTGCATCTATGAGGCCCAGCTATTCCTCTTTTTGCCATATTTTCACCTGTTAAAATGCGATTATGAATGAGGAGCCATAAAAAAAAAATTACCTTGGGGAGGCCAGCTAGGTCCCAAATCTGTTTCCAAAGCGATGGATTATGTAAAGGATTGTTGTGTTGGAGAGCTGCGTATCCTTAGGTAGCTGTGAAAACTCCTTTTTCTCCCCATCCCCATTTTTCTTTTGAGCTGCGATGTATTGGAGCTAGCCCAACCAAATTTTCAAGGAGGAGGGATACTTGGTGCCACAACTGTTCAGGAGGACGTGGAATACTCCAGTCCAACCAATTACCTTCATCGTCCCAGCAGCATATTTCCTTCATTTTTCTGATGCTAGGACTCT
The DNA here is from genome assembly GCA_034641835.2 of Pinus albicaulis. Lineage (NCBI taxonomy): Eukaryota > Viridiplantae > Streptophyta > Pinopsida > Pinales > Pinaceae > Pinus > Pinus albicaulis. The sequence goes on from CM076573.1 coordinate 310,050,143, forward strand.
TTAGCCAGTCTCGCAGTTCTGCGTATTCCTGGGCAGTGTTTAAAGGTTGAAGTCCCATAATTTTTTCATCCCAAAGGTTGATGATTTTCCCATTTCCGAGAATTCTGTAGAGTTGTTCCTTGTAATACTCCCAACTGTGAGTGCAGAGTTTCCATAGAGCGATTCCTTTGGTTGCTGCTCCTTTCTCCATATTGTGCAATGTGAGTCCGTGCATATATTTTTTGATGAAGACTTAGCTGACTGAGTGCCAGTGATTCGAAAAACAATTTCCATAGCCTCTTGCCACCCAAAGCCAAGTTGGCCAGACCAGGGTCTCTTACTTGCAGGCCTCCTTCTAAAAGAGGTTTTTTCACAATGCCCCAATTTACCAAGTGAAATTTCTTTTGATTTCCCTTACCTCCTTGCCACAGGAAATTTCTTAACATCTTGGAAAGCTCATCTGTAATCGATTTTGGAGCCAATAAGAAGGTTTCTTGATTTAATGGGAGGGAGGAAAGAACTTAATTAACCAGTATGAGTTTCCCAGCTGTGGTGAGCCAATGTATGCCCCATACTTTTATTTTTGCCTTGATTTTTCTAAGTATCTTGACCCAATGGAGAGCCTTGTTGATGCCCAGAGATAGTGGAAGACCAAGGTAGTTTATTTTACCCCATCTTGCATAGCCCACATATCCAAGAACTTGTGAAATTCGGTTCATGGCTTGTTGATCAATCTCCCAGCCATACACTACACTTTTTCTCATGATGACCAAAGCTCCAAAGACTTTGCAGAAGCTTTGAATAGTTTTCTTAAATTCCCTTGCAATTTTTAATGAGGCTCCTCCCAAAAGAATTGAATCATCAGCAAACAAGGCATGGTTTACTAGATCAGAGCCTCTCACCGTCGTAATGCTAGGGAGAGTCCCATTAATCTTTTATTCATTTAGCTTCCTGCTAAGGGAATCTTCCATAAATATATACAAGAAGGGGGAAAGAGAAAAAACTTGTCTAATTCCCCTTGTGGCTTTGAAGTAACCGGCTGGCCTGTCGTTGACCAAGGGAGAAATCCAATACAAGCTTTAATTAACCTATTAAAATCAGAGCTAAAACCAAAAGCAGCAAGGACTTGGAGTAGGAAAGAATGTCTTATTGATCGAAATCATTTTCCATATCTAGCTTGATTATCATTCCTTTTTCATGACGATGGAAGCTAGAGTGAATGGTTTCCTGCACCAGAGCCACATTGTCTAAAATGTGCCTTCCTTTGACAAACCCACTTTGAGTTTACCCAGGAGAGGCTTGATTCTATTCGCCATAATCTTAGAAAGGATCTTACATGATGAGTTTCAAATCGAAATAGGCTTGAAGTGATCAAACGAAGCAAGGCTCACCTCTTTCAGGATAAGTGCAAGGAAAGTGGAGTTGGTGGTACCACCAACTATGGCTTTCTGTTGAAAACCCTTTATCATTCGAATCATACCAGTCTTTATAATATTCTAGCATATTCTGTAGAAGTGTGTAGTGAATCCATCAGGACCAGGAGCTTTGTTTGGTTCCATCATCCATATGACATTGCTTATTTTCTCTTCCGAGAAGGGCTTCTGAAGGCTGGAGTTGTCCTCCTCATTTATCAGACTTGCAATGTGAGAAAGGTATTCAACACTTTCCTCTTCAAATTCTAATCTACTTTCTGTGTATAACTACTGGAAGTGTGAGGTAGAAGCCTCAAAAATATCTTTTATACCTTTATACATTGTGTAATATCCCAAAATAGGGAAAATCTACAAGGTTGGGAATATCTTATAATATCCCATGATTGGAGATACAACAATATGTAGAAACAATAATGGAGTAGCAATGATAAATCAACTCATAGAATTTAATAAGAATTCATAGCCATATTATTAATTTACAGCAGTAAAGATGTATACAAGATCTTGAGGAGACAACTACTCAAGATAGGCAAAATTAGCCCCAAGAAACATGTACATAAGATATGACAAACACTACTACACAAGAGTGCCCAAGGCTATTACTGCACAGTTTTATAAAGAGAAACTGTTGCTAACATAATTCAATACATAGATATACAAATGTATGGCTCATACAACATTGGGAGTGAACATCTATGCTCCCAAATACTATTTCAAGACAATCTTGGAAGGATTGGCTGAAATATGAAAAACTGCAGAAATGTCGGAGTTGCAGTAGCAGCTGCAACTCAAGAACCGGAACTGGATGGAGAGGGATGAAGATGTTGCATAAGATAAAAATACCTCCTCCAATGGATCTTCCAAGTGAAAGGCTGATCCTAACACTGAATATCTCACCCTTCGACACTCGTTGAAATCCCTTACTGCAAATACCCACTGAAAATAACGCAGTCACTGAGGGATACTATGCTGTAGGTGCAAGAAAAAGTGTTTTCTAAGTGCCAAGATCTGCAATATGCTCCAAGGGCTTCCCAACTGATCACCCAAAGGAAGGGAAGCTTTCTCCTCTGAAAGATAAGCTCAGGAAGTGGTGTTGAGGAACCTCCACTGAAACACCCTGCAACACAACTCAGCTCTAATAAGAAACTGCACTGTAGCTGAAGGAGGATGCTTGGCCTGAAGCCTGAATGTGGAGAAATGAAGAAAAAACTCCTTCAAGAGGCCTCTCTTGAAAGGAGAAGGAATTCCTATGTTGGGTGTGGAGCCTGATTATCTTGTTTATTTTGTATCACAGCGTTGGACCCCCTGTACCTTAATGGGGGCAGCAACACTACCCGTAATTAACGCTGCTTTGGGGGTCCAGGGGGGGTGGTTGTGACTTTATGGAGCCCACCCCTGGTGGGGGGTTTCGGGGGCAGCTCCCTCGAAGCTAAAAATAGATGTAAAATCTCCTTGTAAAAGTATAGTAATTTCTAGTCAATCTAAGCCATTCATTAGGAAAATGATCTGACGGTAGAAGTTATGTTTGGTTTGGGGTTTTTTGCCCTAGAAGGCAACCCCTCGCTTTTATGAGGGTATTGTATTGCGACTATGTATTGTGTGTGTATTCTCAGAGCGAGAAACAGATAGGGAGACTGTGAGAGAGAACAGAGGATATTACAGCGGATTTGTTGTAGGTTGTGTCTCTTCATTTTTGCTGGATAATATAAAGGAAGGACTGGCTGTTCGGGGTGGACGTAGCCCAAACTAGGTGAACCACGTATATCTGTGTTTCTCTGGTTTTATGTGTTTTTCGTGCTTGTGTTTTCCGCATATTTTATATGTTTAATTTCTCTATAATATTTAATTTTCTAACATCCTAAACAGAAAATCCTTGTGCTAAGCAGCACTACAACTTTGCTAAACAACAAGAGAATGCAAAAAGTCTAAACAGACCAAGAAATCAATAATACATATCATGAATAACAATGGCTGCATTTCCCTCCTTTTAAACAAGTGAAAGCCCTCTCTCCATGGGTCCCACTCATTAGGGTTTCCTTCACCAAATAACCCTCCTCCCATTCATACTGTGTTGTCTCTCAAAGGGTTCTCTACCTCCTATCCCAACGTTGTTGACTTGGTCAAACTTGACCTTGTCTCCATGCAAATGTCCTCTTTCACACATAAGGGTGTGAAATACAGCTCTTTTGACTATCCCCTTTCACATTATGAGGGAGTTTATTCATGTTTTTAATATGCATGGGCTTCCTTACCCATTTATTTAGCTGCTATGTGATAAAAACAAAATTTTATATTCCATTTAGCTATGTGCTAAAGTGGGAATATTACAGTCCTCCCCTCCCAAATGTTGCTGGCCCTCAAGCAACTGCAAGGATAGAACTGAAAAGTCTCCTCCCAAGGCATGAAGTCTAAAGTGTGTTAGGGAGCATCTTCCCCATGTGTAACCTCCATCCCCCAAGCAATCATCCATTCAAAATGAGCTACCTCCCAACATGGCAACTCCTGAAAATGATCCTCCACCTTGAGTTCATGCAATGTAGGTGGGCTGAAAATCTGAACATGGTAGACAGATGAGCCTAACCCACACTGTCCTTCTCTCCACTTAAGATAAGTGTAGAGTGTTGACTAATCTTGGGCTGTAATAAAGCTTCCCTCAAGTGGCAAGAAGAAGACTAGATCCTCAAGGATTTCCTCTCCAACGTTATGAAACATGTTGGCCTAAATCCTTCCATATATGATGAGTTGGGACTCACCATCATATGGCATCCAATCAATCCCATGGCCCACCTTATGAAAGAAATTTTTTTTGGTTGTGATGGCCATATTAACTCTCATGCTCCCATTAGAACATGCAATGCAAACAATGTGGGAAATCTCTCCCCCAATTGACACGTCCAACTAATGTGCCATTCTCCCAATCACGCTTCCAATAAAAATAACAGAAACATAGGGAATCATAATGAGAACCATGCTTGCTGCCATATGTAGCAAGGGATAAGGACAATGGTCCCTCAAATGTAACCAACACAGTTTGATCCTCAACTAAAAAAGAGAGTGACAAAAAGTGTGGCTTCTCAACCACTTGCTTGTTGTCCCACTCTCCTCATATGTTCGGAGAAAGTGAATGATGTATTGTACAAAGTGAGCATATTCTACATAATACATCTCCTCCCCAAGTCCTCCTAGGGAGTGGTCAACAATACTGCTAATGTCCTCAAGTAGACCATGAATTCTAGAAGAAAGGATGCTCCTCCTTGGAGCAACATCCTGCACATATATGGTTAAGGGATGCATATATACATTATACAAATCATTATGCAAACAAACAATACCCTTACCATATGTCTTTCTCATACAAATGGAGTGGCCCATAGACGAGTCTCCTCTCATCCTCAAAGAGAAAAGAGGTGGTTGTGCTAACTCTTTCAAAGATTTATGTATCTCCTCCATCTCCACATGATCCATGCATCTCCTCATATGCTGATATATCTCCTCCTCAAAGCCTTCCCAAAAATACCCCTCCATGATGGTGTGGTATGTCCTCATAGAATAAGTGTGGCTGAAAAGGAAATCTCCATGAGCTACTTGTAGCAACTTCACCTTGAGCTTGGAAGCTCCAGATAAGAAGATCCTACCATGATAATAGATGACCCCATCTTTGATTGAATATCTCTCCTCATGCAACTGGTCATCCAATATCATGCAAGTGAAAAGATCCTTGGAATACTCCACCAACAACTGGGAGTTCCAATATGGATCTATCCTCCATAGTGATAGCGCTAATGATCTCTCATGAAGAACATTTGTCATATGGTCATCCTTCTCTCTGACATCTTCCATGCCAAAGATGCAAGTTGGAAGGTTGTTATCCTTCCCTTGCTGCTTCTGCCACAACACAGAATCTGAAATGAGAGTGGGTAAAGATGATGTTGATAGAATGCCTCTCTCCTCCTTGAGTCTACCCAAGACTCTCAACATTGTACAATGACCTCCCAAGGTCTCCACTCCTCTGAAATCAATGAATGGTGCCTCTAAATGTGAAGCATCTCTCATCATTTGTTGATCTGGTGGTCTCCTTGGTGAAATGTCTCCATGCAATGAGACATCATCATCAAGAATAGACTACATATATGAATGGACAGACTTGTCCCTGCTCTCACTACGCAATCCAGTCTCCCTCTTAGGTGCATCAACCTCATGAAATAGACAGGGGTGTGTGCTTCTCATCACATGATGTTGGTAATCCTCCCTATCTCCTCCTTTTATTTCCATAGGTTCACACCCTATCATCAATGGCACATGTGAATAATGAGTTGTTCTTTGATCTCCACATGTGAGATCCTGGGGAATGTCTTGCAATGATACAAGAATCCCTCTAGTTGGAGCAAGAGCTCCTCCTTCCTCTACATGAGGTGCCAGATCAACTCTGGATATGACAGTGTTGTTTCCCTCAGCCTCCTCAACATGAATGGGAAACCTCCCAATGATTGGATCCTCTTTTGAAAAAGGGCTCCCCATACCTTCTTGTTCCAAAATACAAGATAAAGGTCTTGCCTCCAGCAAAGTATGATGCAAGTTATCAGCCTCTTCCATGGTTTTCTGAAGTGTTTTTGGTTTTATGGTTTCCTCCATCACATGTAAGGTCTTTGTTTGTTTAGATTTGTTTTGCTTCACCACATGTGTTTAAGAAATTTTCTTATCAAATCTTTCCACCACAGTTTTAATGAACCTTGCATAAGAAGAATTATTTGCATTATTTAAAGAAAAATACTCAAATATCCACCATGCATAGGCCTTACCTCCAAAATGCAGCGCTGCTACTCTGATGGCTTCATCTTCAGAAATTTGATGCTGCTACAAAAAGGTGTCTAGCTCTTGCACCCAAGCCCTAGCTGAACATGTAGGTGAACCATCAAAGGTAGATAGAAGAAACCTATCCACATTATGCTGCTTGCTCCTCCTCACCTTGATCTTGCAAAATTATAGGAAAGTGATATGATCTCTAAACTTTTGAGTTTGAGATTCATATTCATGCAAGAAACCACTAAGAGTTCCCCTCTTAGGAATTCCTTCTTCCTCCCTTTATCTCATAGAAAAACTGGGCATGTGACTGCGTTGTGCTTCATAGGGTGTGGCTGCATGCTCACACTCCCCATAAGAAAATCTAGAGTTTGTTTTAGTTTCAAACCCTCTTGGATATTCTCTATACATATCCCTTCTTATCTTCTTGAAATATTCATGAATGCTCAGTAGAGATTTAGGAAGAAGCTTTGAGAGCCTCTCCTCCTTCTTTCCTCCAAATAATGGAGTCTTCATCTTCTCTTTTCTCGATAGCATCATGGCTGAGATCCACAGGCTGAGACAAGATTATGCTCTGATACCACTGTAATATCCCAAAATAGGGAAAATCTACAAGGTTGGGAATATCTTATAATATCCCAAGATTGGAGATGCAACAATATGTAGACACAATAATGGAGTAGCAGTGATAAATCAACTCATAGAATGTAATAAGAATTCATAGCCATATTATTAATTTACAGCAGCAAAAATGTATACAATATCTTGAGGAGAGAGTTACTCAAGATAAGCAAAATCAGCCCCAAGAAACATGTACATAAGATATGACAAACACTGCTACACAAGAGTGCCCAAGGCTATGACTGCGTAGTTTTATAAAGAGAAACTACTGCTAACATATGTAAATACATAGATATACAAATGTATGGCTCATACAACATTGGGAGTGAATATCTATGCTCCCAAACACTATTTCAAGACAATCCTAAAAGGATTGGCTGAAATATGAAAAACTGCAGAAATGTCGGAGTTGCAATAGCAGCTACAACTCAAGAAATGGAACTGGATGGAGAGAGATGAAGATGTTGCATCAGATAAAAAGACCTGCTCCAATGGATCTTCTGAGTGAAAGGTTGATCCTAACACTGAAGATATCACCCTCCGACAATCATTGCAATCCCTTACTGCAAATACCCACTAAAAATAACACAGTCACTGAGGGATACTGCACTGTAGGTGCAAGCAAAAGTGTTGGCCAAGTGCCAAGATCTGCAATATTCTCCAAGGGATTCCCAACTGATCACCCAAAGGAAAGAAAGCTTCCTCCTCTGAAATATGAGCTCAAGAAGTGGTGTTGAGGAACCTCCACTGCAACACCTTGCAACACAACTCAGATCTAATCAGAAACTATGATGTAGCTGAAGGAGGATGCTTGGCCTGAAGCCTGAATGTGGAGAAATGAAGAACAAAATCCTTCAAGAGGCCTCTCTTGAAAGGAGAAGGAATTCCTAAATAGGAAATCATTGTGCTAAGCAGCACTGCAACTCTGCTAAACAGCAGGAGAATGCACAAAGTCTGAACAGAACAAGAAATTAATAATACATATCATGAATAACAATAGTTTCCTTGCCCTCCTTTTAAACAAGTGAAATCCCTCTCTCCATGGGTCCCACTCATTAGGGTTTCCTTAACCAAATAACCCTCCTCCCATTCATACTGCGTTGTCTCTCAATGTGTTCTCCACCTCCTATCCCAACGTTGTTGACTTGGTCAAACTTGACCTTGTCTCTATGCAAATGTCCTCTTTCACACATAAGGGTGTGAAATCCAACTCTTATGACTATCCCCTTTCACATTAGGAGGGAATTTATTCATGTTTTTAATATGCATGGGCTTCCTTACCCATTTATTTAGCTGCTAGGTGATAAAAACAAAATTTTATATTCCATTTAGTTGTGTGCTAAAGTGGGAATATTACACATTGTCCCCTCTAAGGGGGTTATTTATGCTATGTGATTTCTCAAGATTCGAGTTCTGATTTTCTTGTGAAGGAATGTAGAGTTCTGTCTCCCAATTTTAGCCAAAGGTTGCGTGATTTTAGTCTTAAAGTATCCTCCTCCAATTTGAAGGCGTGAAGAGTGCTTTGTTGGGCAGATTTCTCATGTTGCAATTCGGAGTAGGTGATTTCTTGTTGTTACATTTCCATTTGCATATCTAACAAACTCTCAGAGGCCTTCTTTCTAAGGCTAGTGGGAGTGCATGTGGGTTTTTTTAACCACTCCTTCAAAGTTGTTTTGGTGGCCTTGAGTTTTTGCTCCCAAACATAGCTAGTTGACCCAATGACTGGCTTGGACCAATATTTTATGATTTTCTCCATAAAACCTTCTCTTTCTGTCCATAGAGGGTTGAATTTGAAGGGGATGGGTCCAAGGTTTTCCACTTCTTCAATCTGCAACAAGATGGGTTTATGATCTGAAGTTATTTTGGGCAGGAATTTGGAGATGATTATTTTCTGCTCTGAGAGGGGGGTGCATTGTATCAAAAATATGTCAAGCCTAGCAGAAATGTGCTCCTTTCCAGCTCTATTATTTGACCAAGTATAGAGTCTAGATTTGGGTTTGATATCCAATAAATCCCAGTCATGGATTAGGTCTTCTACAATGGGAAGGATGCGATCCTTGTTGATGTTACCTCCTTTTTTCTCCTTTTGATCAAGGACAAGGTTGAAATCTCCAACAAGGTTTAAATTCTTAGGTGAGTAGGCTTCCAAAAATTCTGAAAGAGTAAGCCAGTAGTCCTTTTTTTCCTCATATAACACTGCACATAAAGATTAAATATGGCAAGGGAGGTATTACTTGCAAGATGTTGGAGTTCGGTGTAGTTCCAATGCTACGTTTCAAAGGAGCTAACAAGAAGAAAATTTTCATCCTCCTAGAGAGTGGAAAGACCACCACAGGTTCCCCTGACACTTACTACTTTCCCAACTCTTTTTTTCCATTTGTCTTTACCTAGATCAAGAAGGGCAGACCCTTCTATTTTGGTCTCTTGGAGCAAAAGGATCTCGGGGGATTTAGATTTTATGAGGTTCTTCACAGCTTCCGCTTTTGAGGGATTCCCCATACCTCTGCAATTCCAAGAGATTATACGCATTATTTACTTGCAGAGGGATGGCCTTTGTGAGGCCTGGGTCTATTATTTCTTCCTATAGACATCTCAAACCTAGATTGACTGCCTTGCATTTTTTGCTTCTCGGCTTCGTCTTCTCTTGCCTCTCTGTGAGACTTCCTTCCGACTCTTTTGATGGGCCTCTTGAAAGATTATTCTTCTAAGGATCTAGAGGATTCTGAGGGCTTCTTTCTTGTCATTTCTGCATAGGATGGGGAGGTGGTTGCTCCTTTGGGAGATCTAGTTTGTATTGGGGAGACATATTCCTATCTTTTCTCTTCTATTGTTGGTTTAGGCTGTGGTTCCTCCATTGCATATTCTGTTGGAGCTATTTGTTCTTCAGGAGTACTTAGGATTTCAAAAGGGTTGGTGTTTGCATATGTTGTTGGAGGGCCTAGGGACTCCGCCCCTTGCACCACCGAGGTAGGTGCGGCAGTTCCTGCTAGCTTGATTTTCCCTTTTGTTTTGTTGTTTTATTTGTTTGGAGCAGCTTTCTGAACCTGTGTCCATTGTTCCTCCTTTCAGTTGTCTGTCTCTTCCACTGTTTTATTTTTACAATATCTGGAAAAATGCCTATATCCATGGCAGTACCTGCACTTAAATGGGATTTTTTCATATTCTAGCTCTTGGATGTTAAACCAGTCCACTACCGTGAGTTTGATAGCCCCAGGAAGGCCTTCTTCCAAATCAACTTCTACACAAATTCTTGCACAAGAGTACCGATATTTCTTTTCTACTCTATCTATGTATTTCCCCAGTTTTTTTCCGATAGTTTCTAAGGATTTAGGGTTCCAGCAGTGGAGAGGGAGGTGGGGAAAACACGCCCAGACCAGAATTGCTGAGGGAACATCTTGACTTGGATCGAAATCAGGGGTCCATTGATTTAGATATAGGCCCTGAGGGCCCATAAAATACGGGCCATTTTAGAAGATTAGATTCCTATCTTCTATTGCTTCAAAGACGAAGACAAATAAACCCTTACCTAAAAGGAAGCTTCTGATTCCTTCTTTGATGAGGGGAGACCAATTTCTTTAGATCCAGGCTTTGACAGCTTTGGGCGAAGGCCAGAGCCCAGTGAACTGTCAAATGAGCCCCCTTTCTACAAGATTTAGGGCCGATCTGCAAGGCTCATCAATCAGGAGATTGACTGTTGAGATAGTAGCTATTTTTTTAACAATTTTTTGCTGGTTTTCCCTTGCTGGGCACTTGGAGCTACTTGCCACCAACTTCTTGAAGGCAGTAAGCTCAGGTGGGAGGGTGGAATCGGTCTCGGGGCCCCCTCCTAGGGCCATGGCTGTAGAGCAGTCTCAGGGGAGCGTTTAGGTTTTACGCATGAGCTCCTCAACAACATTTTTTAACAGGATCTTGTTTTTGAAGGCTAAGCTTTTATCTGTAAAAATGGAAGCAAATGAAAATATAAGCAAATTCATATCTCATGTTAAATATTTAAGTGATCAGTTAGGAGATATTGGTGAAAAGGTGTCTAGTAATGACTTAGTCACAATATGGCTTAGTGCAAAATTATCAAATTTTTGTTTCAAATCTCTCATCTAGAGAGAAGCCCCCTACATTTGATGACTTGACAGGAATTATTCTACAAGAGGGGGAAAGGTTGAAGAGATTTAATTTGGGCTCTAGTAGCTCAGATTTGGCGTTAGTAACCAAGGGTAAACAATGATATAGAGGAAGGCCATGGGACAAGAACAAAGGAGGCAAGTTTTAAGCAAAATATAAAGGTATGACACAATCTAAATTTCCAACTCATGATAACTGAAATTATGATTTTTATTATTGTGGCAAACCTGGTCATCACTCTAAATATTGCTATAAAATAAAATATAAATATTTGAGACAAACAAACAGAAGGCATAATGGAAATTTTGTTGACAAAGACACCTCAATCAATGATGGATTTAAAAATCTTATATATATATATATATTATTTATTTTTTACTTTTTTTTTTAATTTTTATTTATTTATTTATTTCTTATTATTATTATTGTTTTTTTTTTTCTTCTGATGCTGCATTCCCTATGGAAACTGATGAATGGGAATGCTTGGTTCATTGATTCTCTTGCAACACTTAATATGGATTGTAATAAGGATTGGTTTGATGAATATTATGAAAACATTGATAGAACATGTGTTTATCTAGGAGATAACAATCCACTTAAATTTCAAGGTTATGGAGTAATAAGTGTGAATTTTCCTAATGGACAAGAGAAACATATCCATAATGTGATGTATTTTCCTGGTATCAAAAATAATTTAATCTATGTTTCTACTATTGCTGACCAATATTTGAAGGTGGAATGTGTTAAATCACAATATGTTGTGAAATACATTCAAGATCACTACAAGGTTATTTCCACAGGTACTATAGTTGGAGGGTTGTATAAGCTATATATGACCAAGACAAATAATCAAGCATTGACGTCTACAACAATGTCAACAGTAGAATTATGGCATCAAAGGTATGGGCATATAAATCAAAATGATTTACTATTACTTCAAAATAACACAATGGTTGAAGGTCTTCCTGTTATGAAGAATGATCATGTTGAATGTGAAGCATGTATACTTGGCAAGCAATATAGAGATGAATTCCCTATACATAAAGAGAAAAGGTAGAGGGAAATACTTGAATTAGTTCATACTGATGTATGTGGACCTATGCAAACTAGATCCCTTGGTGGAGCATGGTATTTTCTTATATTTGTTGATGATAGATCTAGGTATACATGGGTCTATTTCATAAGAAAGAAGAGTGATGTTTTTGAGCACTTTAAAGATTTCAAGAGTATGGCAAAAAAACAAACATGAAAGTGAATCAAAATTCTTAGCTCTGATCAAGGGGGAGAATATAAATCAAGAGAATTCAATCAATATTGTAAAAAAATGAGATTCTACAACAATTTACAATGGCACATGCACCTCAGCAAAATGGAGTTGCTGAAAGGAAAAACGGAACTCTAGTAGAATGTGCATGTAGTAAGCTTCAAATTAAAAATATCTCCAATAATTTTTGGGCTGAAGCCATTAATACTGCTTTTTATTTGAAAAATAGGAGTCCAACCAAAATTTTAGAGCTTAAAACTCTTTTTGAATCATTTTATGGGTACAAACCAAAAGTGAGTCATTTAAGAGTGTTTTATTGCAAGGCATTTTCTCATATTTCAAAAGCTGAAAGAAGTAAACTTGATGCAAATTCAATTAAGTGCATATTTATTGGTTATTGTGATGATCAAAAGGAATACAAATTGTTTGATCCCAGTTCTCACAAATTGCTTGCAAGTAGGGATTTGGTATTTCATGAGAATGCAAATGAAGATGATAAAATGAATAATACTGGTGTATGGCATGATACTCATGATTATGTCAAAATAGATACAATTGTTGAACAAGAACAAGAACAAGCACATGAACAAGTATAGGTTCAAGAGCAAGGAGCATCAAGAAGTCATGACACTCCAAGAAGAGGAGAGGAGACTCCGCAAAGCAAAAAGAAAGATGAAAGCAGTAAAACACTAAGAAGTTCATCACGTCAAAGTCGGGTACCTATAAAGTATAAAGATTATGCATTAATGTTGTAGAACCTTCAAGCTATGAAAAAGCTAAAGAATATGAAGAATGGAGAGATGCAATGAATGAAGAATATAACTCTATTATGAAGAATGACACATGGGAATTAACATAATTTTCGGAAAATAATGTTCCCATAGGGTGCAAATAGTTGTATAGATCCAAGTTTAATGTTGATGGAAGTATTGATAAGTATAAAGTTAGATTGGTTGCAAAAGGATATTCACAAAAAGAGGGAATTGATTATGAAGATACTTTTGCACCTGCAGCTAAGTTGAACACTATTAGAATCATGATTGCATTAGCTGCAAAACATAATTGGAAAATGCATTAGTTAGATGTCAAATCTGCACTTTTGAATTGTGAGTTGAAAGAAGAAGTTTATTTGGTTCAACCTGAAGGGTTTGTAAAACAGGGACAAGAGCATTTGGTATGCAGGTTAAATAAATCTTTATATGGTTTGAAACAAGCACCAAGATCTTGGTATGTGAAAATTGATTCTTTCTTTTATGAGAAGCAAAAGTGATCCTAATTATACATCAAGAAAGATGAAGATGGGGATCTTGCTTTGATATGTGTATATGTTGATGATCTTATCATAATAGGAAATGCATCCAATTTGATTGAAGAAATTAAAATTCAATTGTCACAAGTATTTGAAATGAAGGACCTTGGTGAACATCATTACTGTTTAGGTCTTGAAGTTTGGAGGGAATCTAGAAAGACACTAATCACACAAAGCAAATACATAAGGGAAATCCTTAAAAGGTTCAATATGATTGAATGCAAAGAAATATCTACTCCTTTAGAACAGAATGTCAAATTGTATAATGAGGATGGAAGAAAAGAGGTGAATGGAAACTTGTATCATCAGCTAGTAGGAAGTTTGAACTACGTCACCACTACCAGGACAAATATAGCATATTCTGTCAGCATACTTAGTAAGTTCATGGCTAAACCTTGTGAAAGCCACTGGAAAACAACAAAGAAAGTCCTTCGATATCTAAAAGGAACACTTATTTTAGGTATTATGCATACTGATGAATTTGATGTTGAGTTGGCATGTTATTCTGATTATGGCTGGGCTTGAAATCCATATGACAATAAATCTACTATTAGATACGTGTTCAATATCAGCTCAGGACCAATATCATGGAGCAGTAAGAAACAACCAACCGTTTCCTTGTCATCTACTGAAGTTGAATATAAAGCATTATGTAGTGCTACATATGAAGCAATATGGGTTAGAAGGATACTTGAAGATGTTGGAGAAACACAACAAACACCTACAGTAATCATATGTGACAATCAAAGCACTATCAAATTGGCAAACAATCCTATATATCATGCAAGGACAAAGCACATTGACATACAACATCATTTTGTAAGAGAAAAAGTGCAATAAAAAGAAATTGACTTATCATATTGTAATAAAAATGAAAATGTCGCTGACATATTCACCAAGCATCTTGGAAAGGCTAAATTTGAAATGTATAGAAAAAAATTGTGTTATAGAAAATCCAAATTATGTTGTAAGCCTAACTGAAACTTAAACTAGCAAACCAATTAATCTCTAAGTCGTGATTAAAAACAAATGTTAAAATAATATAATCACACCTTTCACAGGTTAACAAAGAACACGCTACTAAATAAGAGGACTATTCACACATCATGCGATTAAGAAGATATAGGGCGTTTAAAACCGTGACCCACATTGAGTAGAACTTCCACAAGTGCCCCCTTAATTGCATTGGTTCCAAACAAGTTTGACGTTATTTTTTGAAAAACGTATTAATTCTACTTCTAAATATTTTTGAATCACAATGTGTTAAAACATATTAAAATTATCACATTTTTAATTGAAAAATGTAAGAGCATGCATATGCTAAAAAAAATAAAATAGAATAATCAAGAACAATTGAATTGGGATGAACAAAACAATGACGGGTTTTGGTACAAGTTCCTTTTAGTTACACATGTATCTGCGATTATAAAAAAACACACACAGTACAAAATTTTATGAAAATTCTTTAAATTTGGGACCCTTTTGTAATTTAGCTAATTAGGAATTAAAGTATTTTAACAAGTATATAATTTTATTAGAAAAAGGGAGATTTTTTTTTACTAAAATTTGGTAAAAATTTGAAGAAATCTGGGTTAGAGTTGTCAAATTTTAACGCTGTAAGTGTTCAAGTGTTTTTGATGGTGCTGAATCTATTTCCACCATCAAAAGAATTATTTACACACTCATATAGTTAGATTTTTTGAAAAGAAAAATAATAAGATTCCCATGAAGAATGATTTTCCTCCCAAAATTTTAGCCTAGATAAATAATGCTTTGAGAATTTATTATAGATAACTTAAATATTTGAACATGATTTTGTTCAACCATTCAATTTTTTAAATTTTTGTCAAAATTTAAAAATATTTTTTTTGAAATGAGATATTTTTATTATTTAAAATATGTTTGTAATGTATAATAACTTAGTGTCCTTAAAAATATTTAAATGAATGAATGAAATTTTAACGTCCACTAGACTAAAAATAGCCTATGGGAGTATCACCTTTTGCATTTCAGTCCTCTTTTTGTTCAAATTGCTGATGCGCTGGCCCAACCTTCCAATCTCATCGCTAAAAAGATAATGCCAAGAAACTGATGCCAACATATTCCCATAACTTTCTGTGATGTCTTTGAATGCATTACATTCCAAAATGAAATGTTTTCTGATTCCAGTGCTCCAGACATACAAAATGTAGGCACTTGTTTTTCCCAAGCTTCTTTAGGTCTTTTCCACCAACCTGTTTCACACGGAAAATAATGTATGTTATTTCTTAAAAAACTTGAAATACAAAAATAATAAAACTCAAACTTAAAATTCAAAATAATCCCGACTAAATTTCAAACAAAATCAACTAAAAACATTCACACAAAAAAGTCAAAAACATCTCACTTTTAAACTTACGCATCAAATCTACTATTCAATTTTTTTTTACATATCACTTTTAACATTGTAGAATTTTTATTCAGCGTCAAATGCCTCTAAAAAATATAAAAAAGCATTTCTATTTCCACATACTTTCAAAAAATAGAGCAAGATGTTCCATAGGCCGTCAAATTCCAGGCCTGGATCCACCATCACTGACTCAATGGTAAAGAGTTTGAAAGTGCGAAACGTGGAGTTCATACTTTGAAATATTATTTGTGAAAATACGTTGAAAGGATGAGAGTGGACTGGATGGTGTGACTGGAGGCTTATCTCTTCACGTGACGGTCGGCAAACAAGCGTAAATTGGGAAGCGTTTAGTGGTTGATTTTGGAATATTATACAATATAGGCGTCTGACTGGTTGCAAGTTGCAACCAGCGATTATAATCTATTGCAATATTTTAGTGGGGAAAATTGTGGCGGTTGATTTTGAATATCATACAATATACGCGTATTGCAAGTTGCAGCTGGCGATTATCTATTGCAATATTTTACTGGCCAAAATTGTGGCGGGTGATTTGGAATATCATACCATATACGCGTATAACTGGTTGCAAGTTGCAACTAGGGATTATAATCTATTCTAATATTTTTCTGGCTAAATTGTGGTGGTTGATTTCGAATTGGTAATATACGCATATGACTGGTTGCAAGTCGCAACTAGCGATTATAATATATTGCAATGTTTTCCTTGGGGAAAGTGTCCCGATTGATTGCGATTATAATATATTGCAATCACTTGTTGCAGGTTGCAAGTTGCAACGGGGATCATTATTTTAGTTAATGGGTTTGTTGGGCATATACTGTTTACGGTAAGATTGACATTTCGCCTCGGTAAAACAACTCTTTTTCTTGTAATAACGCGCCTCGGTAAACAACTCCTTTTTTTATTATTTCGCCTCTATAAACACCTCATTTTCTTATTATTTTATTTTATTCATCATGAGATCCTTGCAGTCCTGAAAGCATATCATCTAATATATACCCCAGCTTCATTAAATGGCATGGTTGCCTGCAGTTTTCACCAAATCTAATCTATCACCAGTCCTTCGTTTCTTATTGTTATTTTCATCATCCCCGTAATTATCCAGTGTCTAATTCCAATGTCACAGCCTACCGTCGCCCTTGCTCCCTCTACTGAGGCGGCTTCTTCTGCCTCTGCCACTTATCCCTGCTACGATGTTTTTATCAATCATCGTGGCCCTGACTGCAAACACACCTTCGCCACTCGTCTTTACCGTCGGCTTTGTGACCAGGGAATGCAAGTCTTTCTGGACAACAAGGAATTGATAGAGGGACATCACATTTCTTCTCAATTAGGAGCTGCCATCAGAGGAGCCTCCGTGCAGGTTGCCATATTCTCTCCTACATATGCGACATCAGAGTGGTGCCTTAATGAGCTAGTTCTCATGGTAAAATCGGGGGCTACCATTCTTCCCGTGTTTTACGGCGTTGAGCCTTCTGTGCTCCGCTGGACGGTCAAAGGCGGAGCGTACGGTGAAGCTCTCCAGAACCTGCAACAGAAGACAACACACGACCCTCAAACTGGTAAAAATAAACCACGCTACGACTCAGACACCATCGAAAGTTGGAGAGATGTACTTTCTCATGTTGCGGGTATAAGCGGTTTCGTGATGGATGGGTAAGCTACTGGATCTCCCACTGTCCATTCTAATACATTTTAGCTTTCAATTTCTTATCAGGTGCTTGTCGTTTTCTCGCTACTTATGTTGCTCTCAACCTATTACTCAGGGATGAGTATGACTTCTTGGAGAAGGTCGTGGAAAGCGTTGTGAAGAATGTTCCAAAAGTACAGTTGGATGTGGCAAAATATCCAACTGGGTTGGGTGAGAAATTGCAAGATTTTGAAAGAACAGTCCTATCGAAGCAGCAGGACTTGAAGACCACGGGGGCCAAGGTTGCAGCAATTGTGGGTACAGGTGGGGTTGGTAAAACTACTCTGGCTAAACATTTCTTCAACCGCGAAAGATCACATTATAAAGAATCAGTCTTTTTATCTGACGTTAGAGAAACTGCACGGACAATGTCCTTCAATTATTTGCAGAGTAGGATCATTCAGGAACTGAAACATAAGGATATCAAAATTGAGAATCCTGACCAGGGTATATGGGAACTTAAAAAACATCTCTTATCTTGTCATGCTCTTATAATTCTTGATGATGTAGATGATGTAGACCAGATGGAAAAGCTTTCATCAATGAAAGATTCCCTTAGCCCGAAGAGCCTGATTTTGGTTACCTCTCGTGACTGGCATGTCCTTAGAATCTCAGGACTCCAAGACGAATCAATTTATAATCTAGAGGGTCTGAGTATACCAGACTCAAAACAGCTCTTCAGCTGCCATGCCTTCCATCAGAGAGATCCACCAGAAGGGTTTGCAGATCTATTAGATCAGTTTGTAATGGCATGTGACGGATTGCCATTATCTTTGAAAGTCTTTGGGGCGACTGTTTGTGGACGACAACAGTCATACTGGGAAGAGTTACTGGAACAACTTCACAAGAGACTTCCTACTGAAATACAAAACAGACTCCGCATTAGTTATGAGAAACTCGAAAAAGAGGATCAAAAAATATTTTTAGATATTGTTTGTTTCTTCATAGGAGAGGATATAGATACTGCAATAAGAATATGGGGTATGGTGGGGCTTGAAAATCTAGAGAGTAAATGTCTACTAGAGGTGGACACTGAGAAGAGGATAAAAATGCATGATCAAATTAGAGATATGGGCAGAATTATTGCCAAAGAAGAATCAATGCCGCGTCGACTTTCCCAAATTGAGGATTTTTTGGAGCAAGCTTCAGCTGTGAGTGCTTCAACCATCCACTAGTCCTCTCTCTTTTCAGTGCCTAATATTAACAGTTTTGCTTTATTTTATTCCAGAAAGATGTTCCTAATATTTACAGTTTTGCTTTATTTTATTCCAGAAAGATGTTCCTAATATTTACAGTTTGCTTTAATTTATTCCAGAAAAATAGTTTTGTGTAGTGGATAATGATAGTATATGTCTGTACTTTTTGATGAATGAAAAGGTCATAACCAAAGTCCGCGGAATTTCGATGGTTCCCCCCGTGCACCACTCTCTCCTTTTTTCAAGCCCGTCGCATTTGAAAGACCCTAGGTGGAAACAGTTCAACAAAAGGCGTTATGATTGTATGAATTTGGAAATTATTACCACTGAAGGTGATTATTTAAAAGCTATATTAAGGAGAGCTCCGTCAGTACCTCTCCGATGGCTCCGCTGGTATCATTTTCCCTACTCCTCCTTTCCTTCTTGGATTCCCATGGATAATTTAAGAGCTATAGAATTGGCCGGGAGCAGATTGGAAACTTTGTGGCAAAATAAATCTCAAGTATGTAAATATATGCCTTTATTCCTCGTTCACATTTCTTTTCAATTTGTAGATGATACTCCTCATAAACATTCCCTCATAGTTGAAATGTGAACATTGCAGGCGCCTTTCCAGCTGCGAGAGCTAAATATTTCATCTCCTCTTTCACACTTTCCGAATTCCATAGGGGAGCTGACCCGCCTTGAAAAGATATTTGTGGGTCATGAAAGTTGGATCCTCCCACTCAAAAGCTTGCCGGAGGAATTTTGCAATCTGCGCGCATTAAAATACTTTACCCTACAAGGGTGTTCAGAGATGGTGTCCCTTCCTGAGTCCTTCGGAAAGCTAACAAACCTTCAGCGCATAAATTTGAATCGGGCTTCCAGTCTAACGACGCTTCCGAATTCGTTCGGAAATTTAACAAATCTCCAGCGTTTCGAATTGTCAGGTGCTTCCAGTTGCGAGGCGCTTCCTAATTCTTTTGGAAATTTAGCAAATCTCCGGCACTTCACTTTGTTAAATGCTTCCAAGTTCCAGACTCTTCCGAGTTCTTTCGAAAATTTAAGAAATCTCCAGCACTTCGAAATGTCTGGTGCTTCCAGTTGGGAGACGCTTCCGGTTTCTTTTGGAAATTTTGCAAATCTCCGGCACTTCACTTTGTTAAATGCTTCCAGGTTCCAGACTCTTCCGAGTTCTTTCGCAAATTTAAGAAATCTCCAGCACTTCGAAATGTCAGGTGTCTCCAGTTGGGAGACGTTTCCGAGCTTTTTTGGAAATCTAACAAATCTCCAGCAATTCATTTTATTAGATGCTTCTATGTTGGAGACGCTTCCAAATTCTTTTGAAAATTTAAGAAATCTCAAGCATTTCGAATTGTCAGGAGCTTCCAGCTTGACACTTCTTAAGTTTTCTGGAAACTTAACAAATATTGACATCTATTTGTCAGGTCTTTCCAGTTTGAAGACAGTGCTTCCTTTTGGAAATGTCAACATCAACTTGTCAGGTGGTTCTGGTTTTCCGAATTTCTTAGCAAATTTAGCAAATCTCAACATGAGGATAGATTTCGAAGATGTCAACGGTGCTTCTAGTTTGGCGACGCTTCCGCGTCCAATTTTTTCGGGGCATCTAACAGATGTCAACATTTCCATTAAGTGGTCAGGTGCTTTCAGTTTGGAGACGCTTCCGCTTCCGAATTTCTTAGGAAATTTGGCAAATGTCAACATGAGCTTAGATTTCGAAAATGTCGACGGTGATACTAGTCTGGAGACGCTTCCGCGTCCAATTTTCTCGGGAAATCTAACAGATGTAAACATTTCCATTAAATTGTCAGGTGCTTTCAATTTCGGGACGCTTCCGCTTCCGAATTTCTTAGGAAATTTATCAAAGGTCAACATGAGCATACATTTGGAAAATATAGACGGTGCTTCTAGTTTGGAGACGTTTCGGCCTCCAATATTTTTGGGGGATCTAACAGATGTCAACATTTCCATATCAGGTGCTTCCAATTTGGGGACGCTTCCGCCTCCGTATTTCTTAGGAAATTTAGCAAATGTCAACATGACAGCATTTAACAACATTTTCCATTTCCATTAAGTTGTCAGGGGCTTCAAGTTTGAAGATGCCGCTTCTGCTTCCTAAGTTTTTTGGAAACTTCACACATTCCTGCGTGATGTTAGATTTCCAAAATATCAACATCAACTTGTCAGGTGCTTGTAATTTGGAGACGCTTCGCTTCCACATCCCATTTTTTTTTTTGGAGATTTAAAAACTGTGAGCATAGGGTTGTTAGGCTGTAGCTACTTCCAGTTTGGAGATGCTTCGGCTTCCAAATATTTTTGGAAGTTTACGACATGTCTACATGGCTGTACTTTTCCAAAATGTCAACGTCAAGTTATCAGGTAATTACCTTTCCACTCTCAATTTATTTTCGTGATTTAAAAGATGTCTCCATTTCCATTAGCTTACCAAGCGCTTCCATTGAGCTTTCGCTTCCGAATATATTTTGGAAATGTAACAAATATCTCCGTGTCCATGAAAAACTAAAATCAGTCTTGGCCAGCTTGATGCATCCTCTTTGATATCAGTTTATGGGGATATCTACAAAATGTTCTCTGATATCGTATACAATCCTTTAAAATTCGGTATCTTCTTTTATACTTTGGCCCATTTCTATTGTTCTTAAAGACGAGCGATACCCTGTATATTGATTGACAATGTTTAAGACATCTGGAATAGCATGTTGTGGAACGGAATGATAGCGGTTGCTCCGTGTAATAGTTTTATTAAATTGAATATTTTGAAAATTAAAAATTATTTTTTAATTGTGACGTTGTTCATCTGCAAACCTCTCTGTTATGCATGAATGAGTTCAAAGTTTCCGGGGGGTACTAAGCTTATTTGAAACACATGAATGAGTTCAAAGTTTCCTAGGCACTAAGCTTAGTTGATAATAGGAAGAGAGCAAGACCGTGATGAATATAAACAATGAGGGAGATAGAGTTTCCTAGGCACTGAGCTAAGCTTATTTGATGATAGGAAGAGAGCAAGACCGTGATAGAATATAAACAATGATGATAGGAAGAGAGCAAGACCGTGATAGAATATAAACAATGAGGGTGAGGGAGATAGATTTTAGAGAATGAAAGAAATAAGGGAAAGTTTGGAAATGTAAAAATTGGTTGAAGTTATAGGAATAATTATTAATCGAGTAGTTTTTAGTGCGATTTTTTTGAAGGTTTTTACGGTGATTTTTTACGGTGTAATTTTTTTAAATTCCGACAGGAATTTATTGAAAAGAGAAGTTTGATTGCTAACTTTGCACAATCGAAGTGCCCTAGAGGTTTTTGAGGGTGATTAATCCATATATAGAGTCAAAAAACCAGTTTAAATAACAAGAACCAAGATTTTACCTCAAAATTTTTCACCCAACACCTAAAACTTCAAAAAATCACACTAAAGACAACTCCATTATTAATTACTAATTGATTTAATAAATTAATTTTTAATTTTGTAAATATAAATTATGCTATACTATAATTTAATATAATAATTTATTAAAATGAATAAAAACAAATTATATAAAAAAAAATAATATAAAATTTATTAAACTCGTACTATTTATTTTAGTTTAAAATTATATTAATGGGTGAAAATGAAACAAAATGTCGACTAGATTCACCGGAACTAACCCCAAAAAAATAGGCAATGGACTAAAGTATATCGTTTGCATAGGCTCACATGTTACCATGTCTCTCCACCTTGTAGAGAGGAACAATCACCATTGGGGTTGCGGCATCCCATTGGTTTGAGATGGTCAAACACTACAATTGTACCCACATGCCCACCGCTCTGGGTTGAAATGCATGTTTAATGAAACTTGGAAAAATATCTAATATCAATTATAAATTTGTTAACATTTGGGGGTATAATTTAAAAACAATAAACCAATCACATTAACTAATTCATTGTTTTAATTCATTATATTTAATAATTGTTATATATATATATATATATATATATATATATATATATATATATATATATATATATATATATATATATAACAATTATTAAATATAATGATAATTTATTTTTGAATAAGGGTAGGTACTTGTTTTAATTTGCAAAGAATATTTTGATGATGATAATTAAATTTGATTTTGTTTGGATTATAAGACTGAAAAAAGGTAAGGGATTACTTGGATTTTGAAATTGTTTGGTAAAATTTTATTTATTTTTTAACTGTGCGACAATGATAATGACAGTTTTATTGGAAAAACTAAAAATATTATCAATTTAGAGAACTACAAATTTATAGTTTTATTACCTAATTCATATATTACCTAATTCATAACTTAATGAAGACGCCAATTATATTTTTTAAATCAAATGACGTAACAAGCCGTCCTTGCACCTTTTTTGTGAATGTTATCTTCCATCTGGATATGGTGAAACACACAGTCAAATTATTTTTTGAAAAGCATGTTGCTATATTCAAACAATTATCTTATTTATAACTTTAAACTTTGTACACAATCACATTCTCTGTCCTTCCCTTCTCTACCATTCTTCAAATCAATTTTTGAAAAAATATCTTGCTATATTCAAACAATCATCTTATTTATAACTTCAAACTTTGTACAAAATCACATTTTTCACTTCTTTAATGCTAGTATTACATCATAAACACCTAAACTTCATCTTATTAGGTATACCTCTAGCAGCTCATCAAATTATCTATAATAAAAGTACATCATAGATACCTAAACTTCATCTTATTAGGATCTCATGAACTTGTCTATTAATCTCTTAAGTTTTTAGAGGTGTCATTTTATATGGAAATTTGTTAGAGAAGCTTAATCTAATTTAGAAGTCAATTTAATCTAAAATGTCTCTGAATTTCCCCAATCGCTTTATCATTTAGGATGATCTCCTTATATTTCTTTAACAATTCTTCGAAATTTTATGGGCACTTTCTTATTTCTTTTTTCTCAAGTCATTTTTTGTAAAAATTCAAGGAAATAGTTATGAATTGATCATTCCTTATAAAAATTCTTTGACTATAAAAAGCATGATCTTGTTATTGTTTCCATCTCCAACATCTTTCATTTTTCCATTCAATGTAACTTTAACTTATTTCTTATTTGTCGAAACTAGCAAAGCATTTTCACTCCATTATGAGAAATTGTCATATCATATTACCAAGGTCTAACAAGTAATATATGAGAAGTACCCATAGTATCAATATCACACAAAACATGGTATTGATAATATCCTATTTGAAAATTCAGCAGACATTATAGAGAAATAATAACCTAGTGTCCCTTTGTTAGTAATGAAACTCTATATACTAGGATGGGGTGCACAATTGAATGTTATTTCCGTTATCGCCTCTTCATACACTAGAATTTGAATGCTTCCTTTAGTAATAATTAGATCACAACACTTACCTTGTATTTTCCATTTTTCATAGAAGATGTTCTGACCTGTAAAATTATATTCTCTAGCTTGAGCAATGCCCTTTTGATCAAGTGTTTGTCTCCTTGCTCATGTAGAATATTTCTCCATTTAAGCTACATGTACCCTTGCTTCATTCCCTTTTCCACCATTTTGAAGTAACTCAACAAATTATACCATCTTATGTCTTTTTTTACCACTATTATAACATGTATATTCAATATACTACTTCCACTGCCTCTATCAACATTGCTACTTTTCATAAAACTCTTATTATAGCTACTTGATTCATCATGTATCAACATAGTGTGTCCATTGCCTCTATCAAAATTTGTTACTTTCCATAAATTTCTTATTATAAACACTTGAATCTTTATTTCTTACATTTGTCTAACTTCATCGAAATCTATCTTTACCTTTGCATTAATTTCTTCTTTCTCTAGTACTTTGTTGCCTTCTATTCAGCTTTTCATTGATTCCAAGAGCAATTTGGTGTTTTATCCAAAGTGTGGAAATGATATGATTTCATTTCATCGTGAGTAAAAAAAAACTCAAGCCCTTCGAATCGCTTGAAATTATTTGGATTTTACGTTTCACTTTTACCTCAAATTCCCATCTTGTTTATACAAAATTTCTTAATAATTCATAAGTAAGGATTTCACTTCATGTTACTTACCATTTTTTTCAAGTCTTAATCTTCGCTTCGCTATTATACACTACGTTTTTGTACACAATTTCATTATAAACAAATGTGTTCCTTTAGACTTGGTGGAAAAACAACTTCACCTCTTGAGCATATTTAATTTTTTACATTCAAAATACTTTTCTGATTCTCCAATCTAGCTAATTAAATTTGTAATTGTTATGTTACTAATGTAATATGAATTTTAAATTCTATCACTAATTCTTATTTTTAGAATTTTGAGCAATTACACACTAAGGTCTCTTTCCTAATTTTCTTCTCTTTCTTTTGTTTCAAGTTATATTCTTGATTCCTCTCCAATATTATAGACATGACTTATTTCCAATTTCCTAATTCTCCAATATTATCAACTATTTAAATTCTTTATTTTTATGAATTCTCATATCCTCCATCTCTAGATATGCTAGATATCTTTTATTCATTTTCCTAAGTGAAATACTTATTCTTATTCTCTTATAATTCTCATTTCAATTACTATACATAAACTAATACACTATTAATATTATTTTCAACAAAAGTGTCTTCCTCATATCTAATTGCTAGCTTAAAATTCACCATTAAAACTTGTTTACAACATGCACAATCTTTCCCAAAAATATAAGTTGCACTTTCCTCCTACCCAAGAGTTTGACATGCTAGTTTCTTCTCTTCATCCTGCAAAGCTATACGTTTATCTCTAATTACCACTCGATACAGTTTAGGGCTACAATCAAATTCACATAGCATAAATTATCATCTAGAAACAATGCATTGAGCATAAATCAATGTACTAATAAAATATACACATAACTCATCATCTCATAACACAACTAGCTATGATTAAATGATAATGTCTCAAATTTTAGCTTTTTTACATTTACAAAACCATGACAGTCTCTAAATTCTACACGTAGCTAACTAGGAGATGTTGATCTCGATGAGAGTTCCAAGACACTTAATTCATTTACAAGCCTTTTATTTATGCTTGTGATATTTAGCGACTTCCTTCCAACTTGTTGTGACGTCTACAACAACCCCATTTTATATTTCACTTTTTTTCATTATAAATAAACCATGTTAGATTTACTTTACATCTCTATAATTTCTTTTAAAAACATAAAAAAAAAAAATATTAATAAAAAACACTAATTCTTAGAAAAAAAACGGGGCATCCAAATGATTTCTTAACTTATTTAGACACCAAGATAATTTTATATCAAGATATTGAGATGATTAGTCATCTTTCATGTATCGAGCACCCGATATTTCCCGGATTTCCTTGGATGGAAATTTTCAAATCAATTTTATTTTTATTGTTTTTTTAAGTTTTCCAATTTATGATTTGTATATGGTGTCTCGGTATTTTCTTAAGCTGCCATAATACCGGATATATGGATCACATGGTTATCCATATATCAAGCTTAAAGGGGATAAGAGCTACGTATTTGTATTATTTTGTGTTATTTATATATTTATCTTTGTTGAAAATTTGGCAATGTTAGTTTTAGTTTGATGGACGAAAACCTTGTGAGTGTAATTTGTTTTCTTTAGTTAATAATATAAATAAGGGTTGCATTTTGTTTTTAGATCCCTTGTGTTTTGTGTTTGATTTATTAGAAATTCAATTAAAACACTTAAATATTTTAGATCGGTTAATTATTTAGCCATCTAAAATCTTATAGTGATATTAGAGTTGTGCATCTTGCTAAGCTCAAGATTTCATGCAGAAAACTTCGATGAGATTTATTCTTACCCTAGCCAAAGTTTTTTCACCACTCGATATCAAGCATTTTTTCACCTTTGGTGGTACTCGATATCACTGTAGTTGTTCTATTACTTTTCACTTAATTATTTCTGGAAGTGTCTTGCAACAAGTCTTATTTTGCGGGGATTTATTATATTGGATCTGCTCCGTAGATTTGACCATTCATATGTTGAAAATATTAAAGTCACCTGCAAAACCCCGTGCAAGAGAAATGGAGTACAACAGGGGCAGAATGGGTTAAGTGCACACCACTGTGCATTTAACAAAGGTATGGAGAAACTGTAAGGATGAATTTTATGTTTATGGCAGGAGCTGACTTTGCAGAAGAATTGAAGGGGATCGTGGTCTTTACCACGCAACACAGAGTTTCACTGTAGATCAGTCTTATCGGGCTTTTATGCCCTCACCAACCAAACGATGGTTTAAAGTTTAAACACGCCAAGTCTTTTTTTTTTGAATTGACTGTGTCCCACTTGCCAGCTCAGCGAGCGACGTGGACCAATCAATGTCCATCGTTGTTTCGCACTTCACCATCCACCCATTCACAACAATAGTCCATCGCCGAACTTGCGATGCGATGTGGTCCCTACCACCATCGCAACATCACGTCATTGTTGTATTGCAATTTCGCCAAGTCTTTTGTTCATCCGTCCGTGGCTCTGAATCGCCGATGTCGTAGCATCGTATATCACTCCGCCAAGATCCAAGCCAATCCACACCGCTCGTTCACCGATGTGCCGATGTGAAGTCGGTCCCACATGCCAACTCACCATAATCGACCAATCGCGTTGTTTTGCGTTCATTTTTGCCCTAATGTCATTATCACCTTTTGTTATGCGAATTTGTTACAAATTTCGGTTCATAAAGTCTTTGAAATTTGGGTGGGTCCTACTACCAGCCATTCAGATTGTGTTCGCGTTGCTTTGAGGCTTGCTGATGTAGGGCTCATTTGTAACGCGAAAAGAATGCAATGCGGTTCAACTTTTGTTGGAAGTCCGAGTCTAAAGTTTTAAAACATAGGTTTAAAAGTTTATTATATGCGGCGGATTGTATTAAGGTTCAAAGGCATTATGATAAAGTTCTTTTTTTTTTGTGAGAGACTGAGTTTTGTTCTGTAAGCACTGTGTGTTGAAGCAATCATATACAGTTTTGTAAATCCCTCAGGAAGAGGAAGAACACCATCCTTTTGTAATGTTTTTTTTGTTAATGAAATAGAAACAGTTTGTGCCATCTTTGTCTATCTGCAGCAAGAATTTTTTTTTAATCTTTGTGTTGTAGAGGAGACACTTTATTCTTCCTGTGTGTTCTGAAATCATCAGAAATTTCAACATGGTATCAGAGCTAGTCCAGGCTCTTTGAAGGTGTCAATGAAGCTGAAGGAAGGAGTTTGTTGCGCAGTTCTCCAGCAGAGTGAAGGCTCAGTAAAAGTCCAAGGTATTTCTCAAAACAAAGTTTATTGTTTGATGTTAAGATTACAATCTAGAGAGCTGTAAAAGACAAGTCTCAAGAGTTTTAGAGACAAATTTTATTTCTCAGCAGAGAGACAGTTTATTTAAAAAAAACACAGTCAAGTTTATTTCATAGTTCAGAGTGTAAGCCATGGCAGGAGCCAGCACAAGCATGAGTATTGGAAATACTCAGCTCCCACAGTTCAATGGGAAGAACTATGATTATTGGGTAATCACCATGAAAGCCCTATTTGCCTCTCAATACTTATGGGAGCTTGTTGAAGATGGTTTTGAAGAACCAACAGATGAAAATTCCTTTAATGCCTTAACACAGGTAGAGAAGGATTTTTTGAAGAGCAATAGGAAGAAGGACTCAAAAGCCCTCTTCTATCTCTATCAAGCAGTGCATGAAAGTGTGTTTCCAAGGATAGCAGCAGCTAAGAGATCCAAGGATTCATGGGATACCCTCTAGATTTCCTATCAAGGTATGGAAAAGGTGAAGACAACAAAACTACAATTGTTGAGGAGAGATTTTGAAACTCTCTGTATGAAAGAGTCTGATAACATAGACTCATTCTTCACACATGTGATTGGGTTGGTTACCCAGATAAGGTCTCATGGAGAGACACTTGAATAAATAAGGATAGTGGAGAAAATGTTGATGAGCTTACCCTCAAGGTTTGATGTGATAGTCACAACCCTTGAAGAGACAAAGGATCTCTCAAATTTTTCAGTTGATGAACTTCATGCATCACTGATGACACATGAACAAAGATTGGGTAGAAATGCACACTCATATTTGGAGCATGCATTGAAGACCCAAATGTCCTTTGGAAGAGGAAGAGGTCAAGGCAGAGGAAGCTACAAAGGAAAAGGAAGAGGCAGAAACCAAAACAGAGGAGGAAGAAATAGCCCTGCAAGTGGAAGGGGCAACAATCAAAATCAAAACCAAGGCCAAGGCAGCAGCTAACAAGGTGGAAAAAATCAAGCACATGGAAAAAGGTATGACAAATCCCAAGTCTAATGTCATTACTGTAAGAAGTATGGTCATTATGAAAATGAATGTAGGAAGAAACAGACTGACATGGGTAATAGACCCAGTGCTAATTTTACAAAATAAAATATCAGTCAAGATAAGTTGTTTCTAGCATGTAATATGGAAGAAGAAAAGAATGAGGATATATGGTTTCTATATTCAAGATGCAGTAACCATATGACTGGAAACATTGCCATGTTTTCCATGTTAGATGAAAATGTAAAGTCATAAGTTACATTGGGGACAAACAGTAAGGTCTCTGTCATGGGAAAAGGTAGAGTAGGTGTCTTGACAAAGAAAGGAGAAAAGAAGAGCATATCTGATGTATATTATGCAGCAGGTATGAAATGTAATTTGTTAAGCATTGGACAGCTCATTCAAAAGGGCTACAATGTTTTCTTTGAAGATGATGTATGCACCATCATGGATAAACCATCAAGCAAACAATGTATTGCTGAAGTGAAGATGACAAAGAACAGAATTTTCCCTCTCAAAATGAGAGATGATTTGAAGAAAGAAGAAGAATGGAAACAGTGACATAAGAGACATTCCAAACAGAAGAAAAATATGAAAACTGGTTATGGCACTTGAGATTTGGACATCTCAACTTTGGAGGACTAAATTTGTTGCATAGGAAAGGAATGGTAAAGGGATTACCATTGATTGAGAAACCAGACAGCCTATGTGAAGGCTGAATTTTGGACGAACAACACAGAGAAAGCTTTCCATCATGAAAGAGCGTAAGGGCTAAAACACCCTTAGAAATTGTCCATTCAGATTTGTGTGGACCAATGCAAACACTATCACTAGTAAGCAGCCATTATATGCTGACTTTTATTGATGATTACGCAAGAAAAACTCGGGTTTAATTCTTGAAATATAAAAGTGAAGTGTTTGAAAAAATTTGCCACTTTAAGGCACTTGTTGAGAACCAAAGTGGGCAGCACATAAAAGTTTTAAGAACAGATAGAGGAGGTGAGTATATCTCAAAATAATTTCTGCGTTTTTGCAAAGAAAATGGCATACACAAGAAATTTACAGCAAGGTACACACCACAGCAAAATGGAGTTGCTGAAAGGAAAAATAGAACAACCATGGATATGGTAAGAAGTATGCTGAAGGAAAAACATTTTCCAAATGATTATTGGGCTGAAGCTGTACATTGTGCAACATACATCTTGAATAGATGCCCAACCAAAGCAGTAATGAACAGAGTTCCTGAAGAAGCATGGAGTGGGATAAAACAAGGTGTCACCCACATGAAATTTTTTGGTTGTGTGGCTTATGCACACATTCCAGATCAGCTAAGGAAGAAGTTGGATAGTAAGGGGGAGAAGTGAATTTTTATTGGATATAGTGAAGAATCCAAAGCATATAGATTTTATAACCCATCCACCAAGAAATTTTTTGTAAGCAGAGGTGTTAAGTTCATTGAGGAAGAAGCTTGGGATGGAAGCATTGAGAAAACAGTCAATGTGAAGAGTTTTTTGTCTCATGATGATAATGAGGATGAGATGGCTGAAATATATCCATCATTAGTAGCACCACCTGCACCAAAACAAGGACAACAAGGGACACCACAAGCAGGAATGAGGACACCCTTGAGAAGAAATGAGAGTGCTTCTCCAAGCACACCATAAGGAGCAGATTTTAGTGCTTCTTCAAGCACATGTACACCAAATGAAAGAGGAACAAGATTAAGAAATCTAAATGAGATTTATGAGCAAGAGGCAGCAAGTGAAGGTATGAACTCTTTATTTGATTTATATTGTCATGTAGATGATCCTATTCATTTTGAAGAAGCTATAAAAGATAATAAATGGATAGATGCTATGGATGAAGAAATGAATGCCATAGAGAAAAATAAAACATGGGAATTGGTTGATCTCCCAAAAGGTAAGGAATTCATTGGAGTAAAATGGGTTTATAAAACCAAAAGAAATGTTGAAGGTAAGATTGAAAGGCACAAGGCCAGACTTGTTGTCAAAGGCTATAAGCAGCAACATGGAAGAGACTATGAAGAAACTTTTGCACCGGTTGCAAGAATGGAAATAGTGAGAGCAATGTTGTCCATAGCAACACAACACAAGTGGAAATTTTACCAAATGGATGTAAAATCAGCATTCCTAAATGGAGTATTGATGGAAGAGGTTTATGTTAAACAACCTCTAGGCTATGAGAAAAAGGGCCAAGAGCACAAATTTTGCAGATTTAAGAAAGATCTTTATGGGCTGAAACAAGCACCAAGAGCATGGTACAGTAGGATAGATTCTTATCTACTGGAGAATGGGTTTGAAAAATGTGAAGGAGAACCCACATTATACATCAAGGAGAAAGATGGTAAGATGTTGATTTTTGTTTTATATGTTGATGATGTGATCTTTACAGGTAATTATGATTATCTCATTGAGAATTTTAAATCAGTCATGAAGGATGAATTTGAAATGAATGATATGGGATTGCTATAATACTTCTTAGGAATAGAAGTAGAGAAAAATGAAAATAAAATATTTATCTCTCAAGCTAAATATGTAAATGAAGTTTTGGAAAGAGATAACATGCAGGATTGCAAGGTAGCAATTACTCCCATAGTAATGGGATTGAAACTCAGCAAAGAGGACAGCAGCAAGGATTTTGATCCTAGTTTGTACAAGAGCATAGTTGGAAGCCTCATTTATTTGACTGTAACTAGGCCTGATATTATGCATGCTGTGAGTTTAATTTCGAGATTTATGGAAAGGCCAAAGGAGGCACATTGGCAAACAACAAAAATAATTCTGAGGTATGTGAAAGGAACAAAGAGGTATGGAATTTTATATAGCACTTCAGAAAATTATGAATTGATTAGATGTACTGACAGTGATTGGGCTAGAAGTATAGATGACTAGAAAAATACATCTGGTTATGTTTTTCATATGGGTTCAGGAGGCATTTCATGGGCTTCTAAGAAATAGCCAATTGTGGCATTGTCTACAATAGAAGCATAGTATGTGGCAGCTACAGCAGTAGCATGTCAAGCAGTGTGGATGAGAAGAATGTTGAGAAATTTATGTCAAGAATAGGTAAAAGGCACAGTGATTTATTCTGACAATAGCTCAGCTATAACATTGTCAAAGAATTTTATGTTTCATAAAAGAACTAAACACATAGATGCAAATTTTCACTACATCACGGAGTTAGTGAACAATGGAGAAATTGTTCTGAAACATTACAGAACAAAGGAGCAGTTTGCAGACATACTGACAAAGCCATTGGGATAGAAAAGTTTTGAATATTTGAGGAAATTCTTGGGTATAACCGATAACCCAACAGCTAACTTTAAGGGGGAGTGTTGAAAATATTAAAGTCACCTTCGAAACCCTGTGCAGGAGAAATGGAGTACAATAGGGGAAGAATGGGTTAAGTGCACACCACTTTGCATTTAACAGAGGTATGGAGAAACTGTAAGGATGAATTTTATGTTTATGGGGGGAGCCGACTTTGGAGAAGAATTGAAGGCATTCGTGGTCTTTACCACTCAGCACAGAGTTTTATTGTAGATCAATCTTATCAGGCTTTTATGCCCTCACCAACCAAACGGTGGTTTAAAGTTTAAACACACCAAGTCTTTTGTTTTGAATTGACCATGTCCCACTTGCCAGCTCAGCCAGTGACATGGACCAATCAATGTCCATCATTGTTTCACACTTTACCTTTCGCATCCACAACAATGGTCCATCGCCGAAATTGCGATGCGATGTTGTCCTTACCACCATCGTAACATCACATCATCATTGTATCGCAATTTCGCCAAGTCTTCCATTCGTCCGCCCGCGGCTCCGAATCGCCGATGTGATATCGCCGATGTCGCAGCATCGCATACCACTCTGTCAAGGTCCAAGCCATCCACACCACTCGTCTGCCGATGCACCGATGTGAAGCCGGTCCCACATGCCAACTCATCACAGTTGACCAATCGTGTTGTTTCACGTTCATTTTTGCCCTGATGTCATTATCACCTTTTGTTATGAAAATTTGTTACAAATTTTGGCTCATAATGTCTTTGAAATCTGAGCAAGTCCTACCACTAGCCAATCAGATCACGTTCGCATTGGTTTGAGGCTTGCTGACTGATCCAGGTGGATATTGGTGGCCACCTGCCTATTCCACTTAGGCCCCCACCATTGTCTCTTTCAGTTTTTCAGTTTCGGCATAACTTACTATTTTTAGCAGTTTTTCGAGTCTTGAACTTCCGGAGCCGTTTTGAGGCCCTAAACGACGTTTTTTGGGTATGCTTTTACTAGCGAATTGGATCATCCAATTCATCCCGACAGTTGTAGTCCTCGGATAGAGCTTTCTAATGATGTATCATGTGCGTCAAACGGAGATAGGATGCCAAAGTTACGTCCCTAGGAAGTTGAAACACCAATTTACCCAAACGGGGCCCATAGTTGTGGCGCTTCATCTCCTAGGGTTAGGTTTTTGGGATGTTTAGGGTTCTCCATTATTTCTCAATAATAAATAGGCCCTCGAGCCTCATTGTAAAGCAGTTCAGAGGCCTGTAGCCGCCACATCTCTTCTCAGAGATAGCTACCAGTGCCCTAGCTAGTTTTATTTCCATTCTGTCTGTAAGCAAATTTCAGTTCTTTGCTATTAATGAAATGAAGTGTTATTTCCGCTGCATCTCTATCTTTATGGTTATGTGTTTATTATGTTGCGTTCCTGCATAAATCCGGATCAGTGGTATCAGAGCGGTCTGCTTTTTCTCGATCCTTCTTTGCATGTCCCCAACGAGGTCGGGGTATAAGGAGCTAGGGCTTGATCCGGTGGAACCTTTGCAAGATCAGCCTCGCAAACCTCGACGGACGCCCATGGGGGACGAAAAGAAAGATGAGGGAGCAGGAGATCCTATCAAAATATTGCTCGCGGAGGCCCTCGAAAAACAAAGGAACGCGATGATGGATAGCTTTGCTCAGATCCTTCAACGGCTGCCCACCGGCGGCGCATCTGCATCCAGTAGCCACTCTGGAGTTGCGACTCCCTTTAAGGTACAAGTAAATTTTGACATTCCCATATTTGAGGGTCAAATAGACGCAGATGCCGTAGATAGATGGTTGAATCTATTAGAAGGATATTTCTCTATTCATGACTTTTCAGATCGGGAGAAGATTATTTTTGCACTCCTCAAAGCTACCCCCCATGTTAAGGACTGGTGGGAAACCTACTGTGAGAACAAGGACCAGACAGAACCCTCTCTGTTCTCGGCCGTAACAACTTGGAATTCTTTCCGAGACGCCGTCAAGGAACAGTACTATCCCATGGGGAGCTATGAGGACAAGTATATACAATGGACCACGCTGCGACAACAAAGGGATCAAGATGTGCATGAGCTGACGAATCTGTTCCATACCCTGCGCACAAAGTTGGGTATCAAAGATTCAGAGAAACATTTGGTGCTAAAGTATCGCAGCTGTCTGCACAGATACATTCAGGAAGAAATGGAGTTCCTCGACATCTCCTCGCTTGGTACGGCATACCGGTATGCTGCCAAGATTGAGCAGAAATTCAAACAGAAGAAGCGAGACTTTGGATCTGTGAATCAAAAGCAAGGAAAGGTGCTTCCAAACCGCAGAACAAAGGACAGAGCATGGCGGCTAAAGACAACCCGTCAAAGCCACAAGAAAAGAACAACACCGTAAAGCCAAAGAAGGACACGGGAAAGTGGTGTGAGTTCCATAAGAGCTCCACTCACAACATAAGTGAGTGTCGGGCCAAGCAGTCGCTAGTGGCCGAGATGAGGGCTTCTGAGTCAGATGCATGCTCCGACTCCGAATCAGAACCTGAAAAGGGGAATGAAAAAGGGAAACAGATTATTGATGCGGAGCCCAACGCCACTGTTGCCACTACAAAGGTCCAGAAGGAGGAACCAGAAGATCCAGAGGAGGAGGAACGCCTCTTCCACTCCCAGATGTGGGTAAAGGGCTCCCCTGTACAGTTCATTGTCGACAATGGGAGCCAAAAGAACCTCATTTCAGCAGACGCCGTGAAGCGGTTGGGCTTGCCAACCACAGCTCACCCACATCCATACACCATCGGGTGGCTTCACCAAGGACGAGATCTCCGCGTCAGCCAGCAGTGCCGCCTTCCCTATAGCATCAAGCCCTTCGCGGATGAGGTATTATGTGACGTTGCTCCTATTGATGTTTCTGATGTATTATTAGGACAACCATACTTGTGGAAGCGTCATGCTGTATATGAGTCTCGACCTCGTGCTGTTATTATTACTTTGGGAAATAAGTTGTACAGGATACCAGAGGTACCACCTCCTACGACTATCTCTTTGGTTACTACAAAACAATGCAGTAAGCTCATTTCCCAAACCAAGAGATTCGTTTTCCTGATGATCCGCCCCCAGGGCAAGAAGAAGACTGTGGCCATGACCTCCAGACGGGGCCCCTCTACACGACAACAACAAATGGATAAGGTTGTGGAAGAGTACGGGGACATCTTCACCTCGCCCACAGGGGTTCCTCTGCACTGTCAGGTCAAGCACTCGATTGATCTGACCCTAGGTGCGCCGCTACCCAATGGACCGATCTATCGGCGCTCTGTTCTGGAAAATGATGAAATCCAAGGCGAATTCGAGGCCCACATTGCGAGAAGAGTCATCGGACCAAGTTCCATCCCCTGACGAATCCGTCCGTGTTGGTATAGAAAAGAAGGATGGGACGTGGGGGAGCTACTGTATTGACTATCGGGCGGCGAACACGAGTCACTATCAGAATAGGTACGATCCCACGGATTGATGACCTTCTGGACCAACTCAAAGGGGCGAAATATTTCAACAAGATCGACTTGAAGTCTGGGTATCACTAGATACCAATTGAACCCTCCGATGTGTGGAAGACTGCCTTCAAAGCCAAGGAAGTCCTTTTTGAATGGTTGGTCATGCCTTTTGGGTTAACGAATGCTCCCGCAACCTTCATGAGGATGATGTATGACATCTTGCGGCCATTCACCAACTCATTTGTAGTGGTGTACTTGGATGACATTCTGATCTTCAGCCAGACTTGGGAAGAGCACCTCCACCATATCCGACAAGTCCTCCAAACACTGCGACAACACAAGTTGTGTGCCAATTTGGAGAAGTGTGCGTTTGGCATGACCCATTGTCTCTGGGATACATTATTGATGAAAAGGGGGTGTACGCCAGATCCGGCCAGAATCCAAGTCTGACCCGAGTTAGCGGCCAGGCCGCACCTGCGAGCTTCGCAACTTTTTGTGTCTTGCTAATTTCTACCGCAGGTTTGTGTTGGGATTCTCTCATGTCACTTGGCCCTTGAGTCAAGACACCAAGGGAGGAGCGAAAGCAAAATTATTTTGGTCGGAATCTCAACAAAAGGTGTTCATAGAATTGAAAAATTGCCTCTATTCTGCCCCAGTGCTCACATTACCAGACTTGCAACAACCATTTCAGATCGAGACAGATGCCTCTAACAATGCTATTGGGGCAGTTCTTACTCAACAGGGACATCCAGTGGCATATCACAGTGATACATTGTCCGACACAGTTCGCAAGTATCCCACTTATGATAAATAAATGTATTCCATTATGCAAGCTTGTCGACAATGGAAGGATTACATTTTGAGGAAGGAAACAATCATCCACACAGACCACCGGCCCCTGTAGTTCATACCGACATAAGGGAAGTTGTAGAATGATCGCTATCAGAAGTGGTCCACATATCTGCAATAGTTTCATTTGAACATCAAGTACACGAAGGGTAGCACCAATAATGTTGCAGACTGCCTCAGCCGACCACCGATCGTGGCGCTAACCACCGTTCTCAGCTCTTGTGGGCACGATACTTTTGATTGGCCACTTCTCTACGAGAGCGATCCAAAATTCAGCCACACATACAAGGAACTCTTGGGGTGTACGCAAGTTCCAAATTTTCACCTCCAAGATGCACTGTTATGTCACCTGAGACACCTTTGTGTTCCTTCAAGCGAGCGTGCCAAGATGATATAGAGCTTTCTGAGGCCGGTCATGGGCACCGAGGTCGAGAAAACGGTAGCAATACTACGAAGTATTTCTATTGGCCGAACCTTAGAAAGGATGTCAAGCCGCTAGATCACACGCTGCTTGTGCACCGTTGCATCTATCTATCAGAAAACAGGCCTATATACTCCACTACCTACCCCTAGTCGACCGTGGGAATCCATCTCCTTGGATTACATGTCGGGCCTGCCTTCTACTAAGAATGGAAATGACTGTGTTTTCGTGGTCGTTGACAGATTCTCGAAGATGGCCATCATGGCGGCCTGTAAGAAGAATATCACAGCAGAAGCCACTGCTAAACTCTTCTTTGAACGAGTGTGGGTGCACTTTGGGATCCCACAGTCTATCATATCGGATCGAGATAGCAGGTTCCTCAGCACATTTTGGTCCAGCCTCTGGTCAATGTTGGACACAAAGCTCACCAAGTCCACATCTTTCCATCCCCAAACGGATGGCCAGACAGAGGTCGTCAACAGAATGATTGTACACATTCTGCGCATGTACAACTCAAAGCATCCACGCACATGGGACGAGAGCCTCCCCTATGTACAACACAGTTATAACCGGGCTCTCCACAGTTCAATTGGCCATAGCCCCTTTCAGGTGGGCTTGGGATTCCAGCTACTATGTCCCATTGTGTGTATGCAAATTAATTTGCTCGGTAGGTCAGGCGCACGTCGATCCCCGAAGTTGACAATGCTTCATCGGCCCCGCATTCAACACATCCGCCAACAGGTTCATGATATATTGGACAGAGCCAATGCGAAGTACAAGCAGCGCCATGATCAACACCGGGTGCCACACAACTTCCGGGTGGGCGACAAAGTATGGCTACATTTGCAGAAGGAGCGCCTCACTGGACCCCACCGCAAGCTTCGCCCGCTCCGATATGGGCCGTACACCATCACCAAGGCTGTAGGGAACAATGCATTCGAGCTCAGTATTCCACCAATTCCTTGGTCTGCACCCAGTCTTCAATGTGGATCGCCTTCGTCCTTACTTCCCACCTCTACTGGACACTTCAGACATTGCAGAACAACTCACACCAACAGAGTTAAACCCAGACTGCATGGAACAGGCCACCACAGATTGTATCATGGACATGCAAATTAAGAACACTCACCAACAGAGGATCCAACTGTATCGGGTTGTCAAAGCTGGCCAACTCCTGCACCAAGGAAAGTGGTTCACCAGAGACCAAGTTCAGCAGAAATTTCCTCATCTCATGGAGGAACTTAACGCAATGGGGACCATTGCTTCCTAAGGGGGGAGGAATGATCCAGGTGGATATTGGTGGCCACCCGCCTATTCCACTTGGGCCCCACCATTGTCTCTTTCAGTTTTTCAGTTTCGGCATAACTTACTATTTTTAGCAGTTTTTCGGGTCCTGAACTTCCGGAGCTGTTTTGAGGCCCTAAACACGGCGGTATATGCACAATAAGGGATCATCCACCTGCCCCATAGCTATTTCGGATAGAGCTTTCTAATGATGTATCATGTGCGTCAAACGGAGATAGTATGCCAAAGTTACGTCCCTGGGAAGTTGAAAGACCAATTTACCCAAACGGGGCCCATAGTTTTGGCGCTTCATCTCCTAGGGTTAGGTTTTTGGATGTTTAGGGTTCTCCATTGTTTCTCAATAAAAAATAGGCCCTTGAACCTCATTGTAACTCAGTTCAGAGGCCTGTAGCCGCCACATCTCTTCAGATAGTCCAAGGCCCTAGTTATTTTATTTTGCATCCATTCGTCCTAGCAACTCATCGGTGAGCTATTAATGAAATGAAGTGTTAATTCCGCTGCATCTATGTATTTATGGTTATATGTTTATTCTTTTGCGTTCCTACATAAATCTGGATCACTGACGTAGGGCTCATTTGTAACGTGAAAAGAATACAATGTTGTTCAACTTTTGTTTGAAGTTCGAGTCTAAAGTTTTAAAACATAGGTTTAAAAGTTTATTATATGCGGCAGATTGTATTAAGGTTCAAAGGCCTTATGATAAAGGTTTTTTTTTCGAGAGACAGAGTTTTGTTCTGTAAGAACTGTGTGTTGAAGCAGTCATATACAGTTTTGTAAATCCCTCAGGAAGAGGAAGAAAACCATCCTTTTGTAATGTTTTTTTTGTTAATGAAATAGAAACAGTTTGTGCCATCTCTGTCTATCTGCAGCAAGAAATTTTTTTAATCTCTGTGTTGTAGAGGAGACTCTTTATTCTCCCTGTGTGTTCTAGAATCATCAGAAATTCCAACATCATATTCAAGTTCAGAAGGCCAAGATCTAAATCTCCTATCAGAGATCGAGACCTTTTCTCATATTTGGAGAAAATAGATCCATTTATTGGATAACAGAGGGTGGAAGGAGAATTATATCTACAAAGTCAAGGGACATTTAGAAGCAGTGATCTCAACATAAATCTCCAAGGCCTAGAGCATAAACAAGAAGGGATCTTATAGTGGTATTCTTTTCATTGGAGGAGGTTGTTCGCAACATCTGAGTTTATTCATGGGAATTGGGTTGTGACAGTTAATGCTGAGATCAAGGCTAGGGAAGATTCCAATCCATGGTTAAATCTTCCAGAGGTTGTGACATTCACCAAAGTTTTATCTTCGATTCTTATTGGTTTAAATTGGCATGTTAAGAGGGCGAGAGGGTTTCTCATTTGGAAAAAACAATGTGGGAATGATCTATTGCAGCAGTGTGGGGTCGATTCATAGTGTGTTGTTCCAAACCAAATATGAGAACTATTGCATAGGATCTGAGCATTAAAATTGTGAGGAAAGTGAATTTTGTGAAGGTGAAGCGTAAAACAATAAATAGGGAGCATTGGGAATAGACGTGGGTTGCATACCCTAATCGCAAGAATGGAACACGTCCTCACAGCTAACAAGGGGCAAGATTACTGATTGCCATAAGCATGGGACAAATCGCGGTTCCATAGTAAGTATATTCAAGGCATCGGTGTTGACCAGTGAATAAATTATTGGGGCTAGCCCATAACAGTTGAGCTGCTTTATTAAAGTGTTTCTTCTACCAAATAATTCAATGTTTCATGATGAGAGTTCTTGTTTGTTTTGTGAGATTTTTGACGTCAATTTGGTGGAGATTGCGTAGGCTAGAACTATTTAATATTTATAGCTTTAGTTTTTGGAATGTGTGCTTGTTATGGGATCCATTTTATTCGTGAATTATTTTGGACGAATTTACCACCGGAATCAGCACACCAAGCACTACAAATTGGCGTTGGTTTTGGGAGCATCTGAGACCATAAAATTTTGAGCATTTTGAGGATCCTCCTGGATCACCAGTCACTTATGATATAGTGGAGAATTTTTTCAGGAAAAGCATAATTTTATCAGAAGGGTGCTAACTAAGAAGGAGATTAAAATGATTGATGGAAGAAGCAAGAATAAAGGTAATAAAACCTGTAGCAAGAATGAACTAAGAAGGAGAGGATTGTGCTTTATTTGCAAGGTACCTTTGGAACTTAACCATTCATGTGCAAGTGATAAGGAGTCAACAAGGACAAAACATGAGGATATTTTTTCAGATCATGGGGAATATTCTATAGTTGGGTCTATTGATTTTTAGGATGGTGAGAAACAATGTGATATTATTCAGGGAAACTTGCAGAATGAAAAGCATACAGATATGCATGAGGAAATTATACCAAATGGTGTTGATGATACCATAGGTCTCTAGGGGGATGTCCATAAATAATATGATAAGTCAAGTATAGATAGCA
Source organism: Pinus albicaulis (assembly GCA_034641835.2). Lineage (NCBI taxonomy): Eukaryota > Viridiplantae > Streptophyta > Pinopsida > Pinales > Pinaceae > Pinus > Pinus albicaulis. The sequence continues at coordinate 310,091,112 of CM076573.1, forward strand.
GCCCACTAGTGCATCTATGTTCAATGATTGGAGAGGATGAACAACAGATTGTCTTCAAAGATGGAGGAAGCCAAGGAAACTTGAGAGAGGATGCAGCAATAGTGAACCAACATGATGATCATGTTCATGAAGGGGAGTATGAAATACATAATGTGCAGGATGAACCATTCGCAGAGAGCCAGTCAAAGGCTCAAGTTGAAGTTGTAATAATTGGGCATCCGATGTAGACAGGTACAGAGACATTCAACAGGGTACAAGAACCACTAGTAGAGGAATTTCAAGTAAAGATCACACATTTCACGACAAGCCTTATGATGTTTAAGAAAAGAGTTCAGAAAACCTGAGACATTGTCTTATAGGAGAACATACAATTTTAGGAGCTCATAGGGGTATGTGTCGAGTCAACAACCAAGTTGTCTAGTGTAGAGGAAAGTCTCAAGTCCCTCATAGGGCAACAACAAGAGTACATTTGGGAGTTATAGAGCAAGCCTAAACAAGAGTCCATAAATAGGGCTTATGGAACTACCAACCTACCTTTATACATTAGGGAGAGCAAGGCAGAGTTCTCCAAATGGATCATATTGGGTGACCAAGTGGAGAAGCATGAGTTGATGATCACGCAACATCAACATAGTAGACTTATTCCATTCCATATGATGGATTGACGAGATATTATGAGTTGAAACTCTATTAATGGGATGATTCCTAAGAGGATACTCTTAACCAAGGGAATATTGCAACGTGTGCTATTAGGCACAGACAATTATAGAGGGCCGAGATGGTATCATAACCCACAGGTCCCAGGACTTAGGTGGCATTGGGATCTAGGTGGACCTATTGAAGGTGGGTTTTTTGGAGGATTGTTGGGTTCCAGGTATCGAAGGATCCATTTAGGATCATTTAGCATGGAGTCATAGGATAACACATTGATTTGTATGGGATCCTGGTATCAATGTATATATGCTTCTACTGCGGATAAGAGTGGATTTATTGAGGGAAAGCAATCTTTGTGCAAGAGGATTTGTAATATTCCCTTTTCTTGATATGGTCAAAGTGGACATAATGTTCCCATGGTATTTTCCTTCATTTTTCAAAGGAAAACAATAAAATAAAGTTTCTAGAGAGTCCATCAACCCTATTAAAGGGGATAGGAGTTGGGCCTTTGCATCATCCTGAGTTATATCTATTTGTGTTTGTTGAGAACTTGGTGATGTCAGTTCTAGTTTGATTCGAGGGACAAAAACCCCATGGCTGTAATTTGTCTGGTGGATCCATCTAGGGTCCATGATTGTGCTTATGTTTCTTGTTTTCTCATATGATAAGAAATTGTGCATGCCATTGCAAGGGCTCCAATATTATGTATGGGAATGCATATATTATTTATTTAATAATATAAATAAGGGTTGCATACGTTTTTTTATATCCCTTGTGTTTTGTGTTTGACTTGTTAGAATTTCTATTAGAACACTGAAATATTCTAGATACGTTGATTAATTCAATAAATTATTTTATCAAAATTTGTGCCTTTTTTTTTTTGAATAAGACTAAATCTATTAAGAAAAAACCATATGGTACAATCAGAGCTTTGCCGGAAGGCAAAGTAAGGAAACAGGGGAGCCGGAAATGATAGATATCAACCTCGGCTCCTAAAAGCAACCTAATACAAGTAGAAAGTAACAAGGAGAACAAAAAGCATAAAGCGAGACAAAGGGGTCTACCTAGAGTGGCTAGGAACCTCCAAACGACATTTTTTCACTTTTTTTTTGCTGACTTTAACCCAGCCATTGTGATCTGACTGGACAAGAACCAATTGTTGACAATTATGTTCTGAAGGAGGAGCCTCCTTATCTGAATCAGAGGAAGAGGGCGCATGCGTGCGTTTCTACGATATATGCGGTGCCGAAGGATCCATAGGGTCGGTCGAGGGGGAGTCCTTTGCCTGCCTCGCATTTTCTTCATTTCCTTGCTCATTTTAGTTGAAGGAATCTATGTCATCCATTGGTGGTGGATCACATGGCTTCCATCTCTTCGATTTGGATTTACCTTTTTTATTCTTTGTTTTGTCGAGGAATGTACCACACGAGTTTTGGAGATGCCCCATCTGATGGCAATGATGACACCAGAAGGCGGTGTTCTCATAGTCCAAGGTTTGGGTCCAATGGAAGTCCCCAATTTTGAGATTTATCTTGTCAGGTAGCCCATTACTGATGTCTATTTCTGCACAAATTCTGCCAAATGTGTATATTCCTTTCTCCCCTCTTGAGGTGTCCGTGGCTAGGAAGTGGCCTAGATTATTCCCAATTCCTTGGAAGACTGCGAAGTGCCAGAGGTGCACAGGGAGATTTGGAAGTCTAACCCAAATGGGGAGTCTGGTGATGAAAGTTGTAGAAGGGTCGAAATCTGGAAACCATGGAGTAAGGAAGAGCCCCACTGATCCCCAGAACCAGGGGCCTTCCGTTAATGCTTTCTGATAGTCTTCATTGAAGGCAAAGGCCACAATGAAGAAGCCTTTCAAGCAAAAGAAGACCTTGCAGTTATTGGTCCAGTTGGAATGGATCCACTGATAGAGATCTGCAATTCGAGGCCATAGGCCATTAAACTTGCAAATGATAGCCTTTTCTACAAACGTCTGAAATTGGTCCTCCAAAGTTGGATGGGAGATCTCGATGGAAGGGGTTTCCTCCCTTTTGTCCACCAGGAAAGGCTAGGGAGCCTCAGCTGGTTGAGCATCTCTCTTGGATGGCTGTGAATGAACCACATCCTTGTAGGAGAAGGGGGGAGCCGAGGAGGTTTGCCTAGAGGCTCCACCTCTTAAACGAAGGGAGAGCATAACTGAAGCATTTTTTTGATATTGTAATAAGACAAGGGCAAAGAATATTCGAGTTGTTTACCTCTGTAAAGCAGCCTCATGAGATCTGAGGGGATCCCCAATATGAGTTCGAGATCTTGTAGAATATCCTACACCAGATTCGTAGCTTGCACCCAGAGAAACTTTGTTCTACCAGATAGAAGAGAGATCTGGATCTGATAAGCGGCGGGTGAATAATCTTGAAGCCCCTGCTCTCCATTTCTAGCCAGATTCTGAACTGTGCAATCTCCTGGATTCCCCAGATCTAGAGGGATTTTGGCATTGAGAGCAGTTATATAAGGATCGTCGGTGGCTGGTCAAAATAGGCCTGAAGGCACCAAGGTTTTAGTGGCCAGACGGGGAAAGCGGGCAACTCGTCACCATTCCTGGCCTTTCTTACTGAAAAAGGCTATACTCCGCTATAGATCAGTGAGAGAAACATTTGCATCAACATCCAAAGTAGAGAACTGGAAAATACGTCTCTGGTTGATGATATTTCGAGGCCAGATCGATCTCTTTATGCAGATATTGAAGGCTCCATGCTGCAGATTTGATGGAGGCGTGGCTGCAACCATGACAACATCAGTGAAAACATAATGGCTCTCAAACCCTTGGGAGATGGATTTCCGCATCAGGAACGGGCTCTCCTTTCCATGTCATATGACATCTTGAAACCGATCATGTGGAGAAGCTGCTACAACAGTCGCGGCTGTGGGAAACACAGGCGCGGCTGAAGTCTTGGAGCTAGAAACCCTAAGCATCTCCATCGCTCCAATGCCTTCAATATCAAATTTGTGCTTCTTTTTGTTTATTTAGATTTTCTTTAATTATTTTTATTTTATTTATATGTCCTACCTTATATCTGGAATATGGGATTTATAAAAACATGATAATACTTACAACCAAGATTATTTGATACAGTCGGGTCTCCAAATTTATTTAGTTCAAATCATTTTTGGTTATCATATTTATTTTTAAATAAAATCTATATTTCGTTTGAAAATAACGTATTCAATATTAGGATCAAAACTATTGGCACAAAATTTTTTTACACTTGGATGCCTCGATTTCAGGAATTCTTAAGTAGAAATTAAAGGAAATAAATACAATCTTTCTAATTTTTTCTTTAATAAAACATCTATATCCAACTCTATAGAAAATATTATATTTGCAAAATACTCTGAAATCCCAAATACCAGAATCCTTCAGATTTATTTACTGAATAAAAATAGTTAGTTCGACATTTAATTTAGATGTGATGGAGATTAATGATTTTCCATAGGCTCTAAAATTGTTTGTACTTATAATTTTTTTGTGGATTTTCTGCATATCATTCAAGGAATTCATTCAAACCTCCATGTAGTGAAAGAAATTCGACATTTATGATATTCGTTGATTTTTTCTATATTGCAAAATCTCAATTTATTATAGAATAATTGTTGATTGCAAGATATCATCTAGCATGGTTATTATGTTGTTTTCTTTTTCTTTCATACTTTACTTTGATATTAATATACATGTTTCCTTAATAAATCATGGTGTGTATTTTACAGAAGAATAATGGGACAAAAGGAAAATTCTAAAGCTACTAAGCCTATTGTGGAAAATATCATGACAAAGCTAAAATAAATGAAAGCTAAATTTTTAGACATAAAGAATCATAATTCAACATTCTATTGTGATATGACATTCAAAACTCAAGATGCAGATACAATATCTTGGGAAGAAATATATGATTTCTTTGATAATTATGAATGGAGAAATACAAAATAAGGTTCAAAGGATTCATATTCATATTCTGAAATTTTTGAAGCCATTAAGAAGATTGAGTTGCACAAAATTTCTACCAGACCAACAATGTTTCCATACTATGATATGGTGAGTTGGATAGTTTCCCATGTTTATGGTAATATATTCTCAATAGTAAATCATTCAAATAATATCATAGCTCTCTAGCAACCAAAAGTATTGATTTTGACAAGGGTGTGTTAAAGAAAAAGAATATTGATTGGATTGGATGTATTAAGAAATGAGTAGATGAATATGAGTATTTTGTTGGGTGTGGAGCCTAATTATCTTGTTTATTTTGTATCACAGCATTGGACCCATGTACCTTAATGGCCGCCCGTAATTAAATGCTGCTTGGGGGGTCCAAGGGGGGGGGGGGGTGACTGTGGCTTTATGGAGCCCCCCCTGGCAGGGGGGTTTCGGGGGCAGCGCCCCTGAAGCTAAAAACAAATGTAAAATTGCCTTGTAAAAGTATAGTAATTTCTAGTCAATCTGGGCCGTTCATTAGGCGGATGATCTGACAGTAGAAGTTATGTTTAGTTTAGAGTTTTTTTCCCTAGAAGGAAACCCCTTGCTTTGAATGAGGGTATTGTATTACGACTATGTATTGTATGTGTATTCTCAGAGCGATAAATAGATAGGGAGACTGTGAGAGAGAACAGAGGATATTACAGCGGATCTGCTGTAGGTTGTGTCTCTTCATTTTGCTAGATAATAGAAAGGAAGGACTGGCTTTTCGGGGTGGACGTAGCCCAAAATGGGTGAACCACATATATCTATGTCTCTCTGGTTTTATGTGTTTTTTGTGCTTGTATTTTCCGATTTAATGTGTTGCATTTCTCTGTAATATTTAATTTTCTAACACATTTTAAGGCTAAATCAACTAAACTATACCCAATTACACATTTCAAAAACCCATACACATTTTGTGTTAAAATGTTTTCTAAGCTCTATGGAGAACCTAATGTAGAGCATTTTAAACTTAAATGGGTTCATTTGGTCCATGGAATAATGAAAATTCTAAGAGATTCAACTAGGTAGATATTTTGTCACAAAACTTATCTAATGCCATTAAAATATCATAATAATCTCCACTAGGTTTTGGCCCAAGTTTCTTCATGTCAGCATTTTTAATGGGCATGATGATAGCTTTAGTGCCTTTTCCACTAATGCATTGGAATTTCTCATTCAATGAGTAGACCATTCAACAATTATGTTCTATACTTTGGGAAAGTTGTTATGGAAACCACTTCTATGACATCTATAACCATGTGATGTTGTATTTCTATGAGTTTCGTTTAGGAAAATACCCACCTAAGGTTAACAAAGGGGTCCAATCTAGGTTAAAGTATGTTGGATATGGGTTTTTAGAAGAACAATTTTCCTATTTCAAGATTTATAGATGTGATGTTGGTCCACTATGTTCTCCCAAGATTTATTCTAGAATGGATTTCAGTTAGAGAAAGGGATAGCCAAATAGTTTTCCATGGGATTACTAAATTATTATGCAATAATTTTCAAAAGTTGTGGCCCATTGTTTCTATTAATATTAGCCAATTGACCATCGAAGACAGTATCCATGTAGTAGTAGAAGAAAATGGCTTAGATGAAGTTTAGTTGCATTTTCTTCCATTTTATAAACACGATCCTCAAGCCATTATTAAATCTTACTTGAAATCTATAATGTATTAAAATTTTTATAACCATCAACAATGTAACAACCCTCGTAAAAAATAAATGTAAAAGTTAATAAAGGTAAAATAAGGTCTTGTTCATGGGACACATATTCCAAGTTGAATGTTGGGAAAAAATCCTAGTGTGGTTTTTCATATGGTTTATTATGGCTATGAAAATTGGCAAAAGGAAATGGGTAAGATTTGGAAAGACAAAGTGGAATTTATTGGCATTTATTTATGAAAATAATGGAAATTAGGAGAAAAGGGCGGTGAAAGGTCATAGGTTGCAGGTGAGGAGGAAGATAAAGCAAAATAATAGAAAATTGAAGAAATTAGAGGCATTTTTAATAAAAATTCTTATGTGGATCAGTTCACATCCTTTTTTCAGTTCATTTTTGGAGCTCCCGTTCTATTCTCTCTCTCTCATACCCTTGGACACTTAGATTTTTCTTGGAGCACTCTTGGAGGAGTGTGGTTCTCTTGGGATTTGGAGTAAGAAGGCAAAGTAAAATCAAGAAATCGTAAGAGGACATCAAGATCAACAACTACAAAGGGTTTTTCTTGCAGGTACCGAGTTGCATGTATGATTTCCTAACTAGTTTTGTCATACATGGCATATGCATATGGTTATTTGTTTTGCCTAGCCTTACCATTTCCTAGATGGCCATGGTGTTGTGGGTTTTAATTTGGTTTTGTGGTTGGTTTTCTTGTGCCTTTGTCTATGGGTTGAGTTATTAGTTCCTAGAAGCCTTGGTTGGACAAACGCGTTGGAAGCCCTCTAACATATTGGGTTGATTTACTAGTCCTGGAAGCCTTGGTTGGAAAAATTCTCTGGAAGCCCTTGGTGGGTTGATTTACTTGTTCTGGAAGCCTTGGTTGGGAAAACGCTCTGGAAGTCTGATGACAGCTATGGGTTGAGTTACTAGTCCTGGAAGCCCTGGTTGGAACAAACACTTTGGAGCACTAGATAGCTTGGTTAGAGACCAAATTGGTGATGGTTAGTGATTTACGACCATGATGTGGAATCAATGGTTGAGGGTTGAGGTGGTTTGGCTTCTAAAAGCCCTGGTTTGGTTTTGATTTATGTGTTTTATGAGATCCCAAATTCATGCTTGGAATATGGCATAGACATGACTAGCTAAAAGAAATATTTGGTTCAACTTAGTGTATGGTCGGGTGGTTCATGGAAGTCCCATACCTAGCATGAAAATTTCAATCCAGAAAATCTTTCTGCAATGATAGATTTATTTCTCCTACTTATTATTTCAATAAGTTATTTACATAATTCTTCCAGTAAATTTTGAAATAAATACTATCGCATCATTCACTTATGTATATGCAGAGAAAGGAACTGTAAGAAATATAAGCATAAGAAAGAATCACATGTACACACTTAATTTTGGACAATTGTCCCCAGAAAAACCCAATGCGGGAAAACTGGTGCAACAAATGAGGGTTTATATTATTATTCTTTAACAATGAATTCTTTAAAAGAAATCGACTGGACTATTTATTTAGAAAACACCTGAGATATATTTTTCGGTTCCTTCTATAGAATTCCTGACACTTGGAAGACCCACTATCTCCCTCTGCGTCACTTTGCATGCTTCTCTGTACAATCCTTGCGCTGGACTGCATCAGTACTTTGCGCAGGCACACTGCGTTGTTGCTCTGCGTTGCCTTCTATGGACCTATGCGTTCCTCTCTCTTCCTTCTCTATCATTGATGAAAATTTCTCCTTATTTTGCATTTGCAACTCTACCCTAAAACTCTCCCTCTGAAATTGAATTCTATTCCTTCAAAATCGACTTCCTTCGGGTTCCTAAGTATATGCCTGGATTGCTTTCAAAATGACCCTCAAGCCTTCTTTTATAATATTTCTTATTGACAAATCAATGGCCCAAATTATAAGTCTAATCAACGCCCAAAATTAAAACTTGACTTGATCTTGATTCTCTAGAATATTCACACTCAGTTTTATTAATACCCATTAATTATTTAATTTCCCTAAGTTTAGACTTAGGGTGTACATTAAAATACTTAATTATTTTAATAAAACACAAACCGAGTGGAATTTCCAAAAACGGTTTCTGGGTTCTATGGAATATTTATGTCCAAGCCTCACAAATTTTGAGACTTGGAACAATTTTTGATGCTACAAAAATGAACACTCCCTCTTAGCAAGGAAAGTGTTCTAGCGAAATTCCTGTTGCATGCTACTCTGTCTTGAAGCATCCTCTATGCTGCTGATGCCTGCCTGCTGCCCCTTAGCTGTTGCGTTGTTGTCTTCTGTACTGCTGCCCATGACCCTACCACTGTTACTACCCCATCTGTATTGCAGCTCCTTATGAATCATAAACCTATCCATCCCTTCTACTGAAATGGATTCTTAATCATCCCCATATTTTCTCTGAAATAAACAAATTTGTTCTTTCCGAGAGCCTTCGTGAGGATATCTGCCACTTATTCACCTATAGGAGTGTACTCCAACTGTACAACTCCCCTTTGGACAAATTCTCTGATGAAATGACACCTAATGTCAATTTTCTTCGACCGATCATGAAACACATGATTCGCAGAGAGCTTGATGCAGCTTTGATTATCACAAAGAATGTTGGTCACATCCATCTTCTCCTTGAGTAAGTTCGCAAGACATTTTCGAAGCCATATGGCCTCACACGAAGTCATCCTAGCTACCATATATTCAGATTATGTGGAGCTTAGGGCCACATATTTCTGTTTCCCGCTGCACCAAGAGGTCATCCCCGATCCAACACTAAAACAATACCCACAGGTACTTTTCTGATCTATTAGGATCCTAGCCCAATCTGTGTCAGTGAACCCACTCAACATGATTTCATTGCCTTTGGTGTATTTCAGTCCAAGGTTGATTGTTCCTTGTAAATATCTGAGAACATGTTTGGCCGCTACCCAATGAGCCCTCCTAGGTTCCACCATGAGCTGACTGAGGGTACTGACAACATAACAGATGTATGGTCTAGTGTTTACCAGATACATTAGAGAACCTATGAGCTGCCTATATAAAGTAGGATCAGCCTCATCATCTTCGGACATGTCAATGTTCTTCTAGTTGGTAATCATTGGAGTAGCCATGGGTCTACAGTATTCCATATGAAAAATTTACAGAACTTTTGTAGTATATATTCCTTGTCCAAGGAAGATCTCATCTTTTTGCTGCCAAACTTCCAACCCTAGAAAATAATACATTAGTCCTAGATCCTTCATGTTGAATTCCGCAGCTAAATTCTCCTTGCAGTCCTTGATGAGCTTAGGTGATCTGGTTAGAAATAGATCATCTACATATACCACCAATATAAGAGGCTCATCCCCTACCCTAATATATCCGAGATTGGGATCTGCGTCACTCTTGACAAATCCCATTTTCTGCAAGTAGCTGTCAATTCGACCATACCAAGATCTAGGGGCTTCCTTCAGTCCATACAAGGCCCTCTTGAGCCTTCACACATGATTTTTCTGTTCATGTGTCTCAAAGCCCTCTCATTGTTCAACATATACTTCTTCCTCTATCACCACATTCAGGAACACAGTCTTGACGTCCATTTGGTGAATCTCTCATCCCATCTGTGTAGTAAGGGATATCACGGATCTAGTAGAAGTATATCGGGCTACCGCGACAATGTCTCTTCATAATCTATCCCTTCCTTCTGAGCGTACCCCTTAGACACAAACCTGGCCTCAAATTTCTCGAGGCTGCCATATGAAACATATTTGATCTTATAGATCCATCTCAAACCTACAATTGATCTTTCCTGAGGTCTTGGAACCACTTCCTAGACATCATTCGTCATGATGGAGTTGTACTCCTCCACCATCGCATCCACCCAAACCTGGTGCTGAGCTGCCTCTAGAAAAATAGATGGCTCTCCAACCTACACTACCAAATATTGGTACCTTTTAGGTTGTATGTGCTGCCTCTTCTCATTTTGGGGGGCTCCAATAAACACTTTTTCATCCCTCAGAATCTGTCACAATTCCCTGCTCGTCTCACCACGGTAGTGGGTGGATCCACCTACTATCCTTCCTGCGAGTCCTCAGGATATGTATCCCTTGGATCCACATGCCTTGGAGAAGCACTCGTATTACCCTTTTCCAGTCGTTGTGGCTGGACCAACAGATCCTCCTCAGACTGCATAGCAGAAGGCATCTCCCAGGATTTTCTGAAGACCCTCTCCACCATGAATTTCACATCCTGTCGTACCACAATATTCCTTCTCTCAGGAAGGTATATACGGTAAGCCTTTGCGTTCTCACTATATCCCACCAGATATCCTTTTTCCGCAGTCTTATCCAACTTCTTCCTCCTCTCTTCAAGCACATGAAAATATGCCACACTACCAAAGATCCTAAAGTGGCTCACTTCAGGCTTGCTGCCAGTGAAGACACTTTCTGGAGTGATCTTACCCAATGCATTATGAGGAATCATGTTTTTTATGTAAAAAACTATATTACAAGTTTCAACCTACAGAAATTTGGTCATGTCTTGATCGTACAACATTTCCCTTGTAGCTTTGAAAATATTTATGTTCTTCTTCTCTACAATACCATTCTGCTCCAAATTATATGGAGCAATACACTCTCTTTTGATGACTTCCCTTGCACAAAATTCTGTGAAATTTTAATCCATGTATTCCCCACCATTGTTTGATTGCAATGTCTTGATCTAATTTCCCGTCAGATTCTCTACCAGAGCTTTAAGCTCCTTGAATCGACCAAAGACTTCGTCCTTGGTCTTCAGAAAGTATATCCATGTCTTCCTGGAATGGTCATCAATGAAGGTGACGAAATATTCGGCACCAGTAAGAGCTCTAGTGGACATTGGCCCACAGATGTCTGAGTGTATTAGGCTCAACACACTCTTATCCCTATTGCTGCTTCTATGGTATGCTGCCTTGGCATACTTTCCTTATACGCACCCTATGTAGACATCATCTCGCTTGGTGCTAGTTCTGGAAATCTTGTGACAGTTTCCTTGAGAATCCTTAACGCCACATGATGCAATTTCACCATTCTTCTATGCCATAGCTCATTCAATTCCTTCTCATTAGTGCTGCCTATTAGTGCCACTGGGGATTCGAGCTGTAACTTGTAGAGTTTATTGCTCCTGACTTTGATTTGTGATTTCTTCTTCCAACTTGGATGTTTGATGTATACTCTATTGCCAATGAAGTAAACATCATAACCTTTGTTTTGAAGTTGTGACACCGAGAGTAAGTTCATCCACAAACCAGGCACATGTAGTACATTAGTGGCCCGAAGCTTATTACCAGCTTCTGTTTGAAATACTATGGTGCCTCTTCCAATAGGGGTACATTTTTCCTTATTTCCCATGGCGATTTTAAAGTTCATCTTCTCTTCTTGGTAGTTTTAGAAACATTCTCGCATTCCCGTCATGTGAGCAGAAGCTCCACTATTAATGTACCAGATCTCAGGAGAAGTAGAGCTTAACACACAAGAAAAATATTCTTCCAATCTGGATGCGAGAACAAAAACATCGTGATCCATCTGTTCTTCCATGCTTCACTTCTTCTCTAGCGAACTGCATGAAACCTTCCTAGTTGTGGCATCAGCATCTGTTTTATGTTCCATCATTGGTTCTCTGCTCCTCTTACTCATCTCTGGCACTGATACCATGTGAAAATTTCAATCCAGAAAATATTTATGCAGTGATGTATTTATTTCTCCTACTTATTATTTCAATAAGTTATTTACAAAATTCTTCCAGTAAATTTTGAAATAAATACTACTACAACATTCACTTATGTATATGCGTAGAAATGAACAGTAAGAAATATGAGCATGAGAAACAATCACATGTACACACTTATTTTTGGACAATTGTCCCTAGAAAAACCCAATGTGGGAAAATCGGTGCAACAAATGAGGGTTTATATTATTATTCTTCAGCAATGAATTATTTACAAGAAATAAACTGGAATATTTTCTTAGAAAAGACATGAGATAGATTCTACGGTTCCTTCTGGAGAATTCCTAACACCCAAAAGACCCACTATATCCCTCTGCGTCACTCTGTGTGCTTCGCTGCACAGTACCTATGCTGATCTGCGTCACTGTCTGTGGGCACACTACGCTGCCTTCTGTGGCCCTCTACATACCTCTCTCTTCATTCTCTGTCACTACTAACTCCCTCTCCTTCTTCTGCATCTGCAACTCTCCCTCTGAAATCGAATTCTATTCCTTCAAAATCTACTTCCTTCGAGTTACTGAGTATATGCTCGATTTTCTTTCCAAATGACCCTCAAGCCTTATTTTATAATCTTCTTATTGACGAATCAATGGCCCGGATTAGAAGTATAATCAATGACCAAGATTAAAACTTGACTTGAACTTCGTTCTCTAGAAGATTCACACTTTGTTTTATTAATACCCATTAATTATTTATTTTCCCTAAGTTTAGACTTAGGGTCTACATTAAAATAATTAATTATTTTAATAAAATACAAACCGAGTGGAATTTCCACAAACGGTTTCTGGGTTCTTTGGAATTCTAATGTCCAAGCCTCCTTACAAATTTTGAGACATGGAACACTTTCTGATGCTACAAAAATTAACACCTAGTCACCCTATGAAATCATCAATACAATCTATTTCTCCTTGGTATTTTATGGGTAAATATACTTGTTTATATGTTGTTTATATGGTTGTCATATCCTTCATATTTTTGTTGGTTATATGTTGGTTATGGTTGAGTTTTATTACATTGATAATATATATGGCTTTCATCATGTTTTGGTTAAAGAATAATTGTACAATGAATGTATGGCTTAATAGATGATAATGAAGTTATTATGATGAACATCAATGCTTCTTAGTGATTCTAAGATAAGTGTGAGACTCCTATGCTCAAATATGTTGTTTAAACCTGTAGAATGTATATCTGTGACATGTTTGACGAAATTTCTATCATGGTTACTGGGGGTCCAGTCAAGTATTTGCATTCCTATCATTATTTCAATGTTATTTTTAATTTCTAAAAGTTTCATGGAGTTCTAGGAAGTGGCTGAGTCCTAACCCTAAAAATCTTGCACAGAATCCGGAGTCGCTGGCATAGAACTACCTAGAAAATTCCCCATTTGCATGCATGCCTTGTTGTGGGAGCGATTGGAGGGTCTTAGTCGCATGCATTCCCTTTCAAGGGAGTGATTGAGGCTTTAATGCAACAAAATGTCATTTTGTCTTAGCGGTTGGCCACCTAGATGTGTTGGATGGCTCCTGAGGGTTATGTTGCAAGTGTAGAAGGTTAGGTTTTCTGTGTTCCATCAGTTCCACTTCCTTAACTAGTATATAGGGAGATGAACCATAATATAGTAACCCTTCATTACATGTTTACCCCAGTTGGTCGGTTACTTGGGCAGATGTGGAAGTAGCGTGTTACAGAGTGGTATCAGAGCATGATTTCGTTCTCTTTGGGCAATGTATAGTTTGCATTCCCCTTGAATGAATGTGTTATTTTATGTGTATGTCGGTTGCGTATAGGTATTTGTGATTATGTTCTATGTGCTTGTTTTGTATGCATGACATTGGTTGTGATCGCAGTGGTGTCGTCGTATGAAAGTTGATGGTGTCGTTATTGAATTTATTTGTTGTGAGTGTATGGCGGTCATGCATTAGTTATGAGCATCATTGTCTATATGTTGTTGTGCATACATTGACTTGATGATGGCCGTCGTGCATGAAGTCATGATATATGGTCAGCATAGTCATGCATTGATAACTCGGTAATGGCTAAAAATATGCTTAGATGTTGAGTTGATTATGTGTGTGTGTGTATATATATATATATATATATATATATATATATTGTGCTAATTTGGTTGGTATTGCATACGAGATATCCTATCCTAACTATACTAAGGTACGCTAGCTTGTTTATGATTTTGTTTAGCTTACATAATATACCTTGCAGGAAGAAGAGATCAAAGATGACTAACAAAATGGTAGACTATAAATATTCTCCCTATGAATCCGATGAGTAGTGTGTTTAGTACTCTTCTGACTTGGAAGACACATTGAGGAGTTTTAAGGAAGAAATAAGGAGTTGCAAAAAAGACAATGATAAAATCATGCAGGAATAAGAGAAATAAATAGAATTCGATGCAATAATTCTTCAGATTTTTTCAGAATTGCAGATGAAGGGGCCACTTTGGATTAGCTACGGACAAGAAGATAGGACTAATGGGTCCTAGGGTAGTATATCCTATAGTGGGAACAAGTTAGATAGAGATGACACGATCAGGGATGGCAGGTTCTTGGATACTCCAAACATGAGAGGTGATGGGAACAAGTTTTATTCTAGTGTCTGTTCTGATAGGTATCATAGTCATCATTGTTATCATCCTTACATGAGGAGTGATATGGGATTTATGCCATATGATTTTACGAAAGAAAAGACACCTACATTTGATTGGGAAATGAAGAAATCACAGGATGTAGAAGCATGGTTGCTTGGATTGAATAAGTTCTTCAGGTTACATGATTACTCAGAAATCATGAAGGCTAGAGTAGCTACATTCAGTCTTAAAGGTAAAGAAAATATCTCAGAGTAAGATGTAAATAATTTTAGAGATATTTATGAGGAGGAGTTGAATTGGAGTGAATTTGAGAGACTATTTAGGAAGAAGTGCCTATCAGAGAGGTACTATGCCAACAGGGAAAAATATTTTAATGATATAAATATGGGATCTATGACTGATGAGGAGTACACTAGTAGGTTCTTGGAGTTATTGAGGTATGTGCCTTACCTCATGGAGGAGAAATCCAAGATTTAGAGATTCATTAGTGGGTTGTCGATAGAATTTAAATACATGATTGAGTTTGATCAACCTAGAGCATTGGAGGAGGACATATGAAAGCTAAAGCATTGTTACATGTAATCAAAGTGCAGATCTAATACTAAACCAGACTGGAAAGGTAATGCAAGGAATAAAGGGAAATGGGATAAGAAACGAGCAAGGCCTTAGGAAATAGGTAACAAAGAGAATGAAACACCACACAAGAAGTTCAATGCATCTGAAAAAGGGTAGGGGTTTCAGTTTGAGGAGCAGAAAAAGGGTGCAGGTTGGAAGCCTATACAATGTTGGACTTGTGGAAAAGTTTATCGCAGGAGAGATTGTCCAGAACATCAGATTGGTAGATGGCATATTTACAATGATCAGGAGGCGCATATGGTCGGGTATGGATCTATGCAACGTTGGATAATAGGGATGAAAATCACTAGGCGTCTATTATCGAGATGGACGGTAAGCTTTGTGATCAAGTTGTTTCTATTTTGATTGACCCTGGATTCAATTATAGTTATGTTAATCCTGACTTGGTGGATAAGTGTGGTTTTAATAAATAAGTGTGTGCAAAGTATTGGTTATTTGTAATATTCAAAAATTTGCATGCAGCAAATTGGAATATTAAATTTTGCTGATTTCACTTAGGAGATGAATAAATGGGTAAGGAGGCCCATGCATAGTAAACTCATAATGTGAAAGGGGATCAACATAAAATCTGGATTTCACACCCTCATGTGTGAACAGGGAAATTTTCATGTGGACAAGGTCAAGTTTGACCAAGTCAACAACACTGGGATAGGAGGTGGAGATCATCTTGTGAGACAACGTAGAGATAGTGGGAGGAAGATTCCTTGGTGGAAGAAACCCTAATGAGTGGGGCCCAAGGAAGGAAGGCTCACACATGTATAAAAAGGAGGGCAAGGTAGCCATAGCAAGTCATCTTGTGAATGGTAATTTGATGTGTCTGTTTAGACTATTATGCATTCTCTTGTTGTTTAGCAGAGTTGTTGTGCTGCTTAGCACAAGGATCTCGTGTTTAGGAATCCTTCTCCTTTCTTGGGTGGCCTCTTGAAGGAGATTGTACTGATTTTCCTCACATCCAAGCTTGAGGCCAAGCATCCTCCTTCAGCTACAATGTTATTTCTGCAGCAGTATAACGTTGTGTTGCAGGGTGTTGCAGTGAGGGTTCACAACACCACTTCCTGCACTCATTTTTCAAAGGAGGGAGCCTCCATTTCTTTGGGAGATCAGTAAGGAAGATCTTCGAGAAAAATTTGATATCCTGGCACTTGGCCAAAGAATTCCCATCAGCTACAGCATAGTCCCTTTCAGGAACTGCGTCCTTTCTTGTAGAGTTGCAGTGTGAGGGTCAATCCCCTCAATCTTGTCTTGCTTTCTCATGGAAAGGGCCAACCCTTCTCCCAGAAAGACTTGTAAGAAGGATCCTCCTTAATTTTTGTATTATACCACCATTTATACATAGTGCTTCAGCAGACTACATTATTTCAGATCTAGATCTGCAGATTTATGCATCTTGTACTTGTGCTTTCATGAAACCCTTGTCGGGTTACCTTTCTGATGTGTAAAAGGGGCTATATCCCTATTTTTATTCATGTTTCGAGCAATAAAACCCCTGATATAATATTTTCAGCATATTTTATCAGAAACCCTCTTAAAATGACATTGTGCATGCTTCAGGAAATTTCTGTTTAGTCAAGTCATGGGATTTCAGTGTTTTTGAGCCATATCAGGACCGAGAGATCTGTTTAAACAAGAAAAAGAGATTTGTTTCTGAATATTTTTTGGGTGTGAGTCCCATATTACTTAATCTAAGGGATCCTAGCATTATTTCTCCCTAATATAATGCAATTATTTGAATATAACGTTTTTATGGTCAAAATTGTTGCTTTTCCCCACTTTGGGAGCATATAGTGGGACATATTTTTGCTGCTGCAACATACATTTGATGGCTATGTGTTTGTAAACACCTTTTATGAGATAATTTCTCACTGCTACTCCAGTATTTTGCTTACCCTTGCCTTGACTGCACAATCCTCATTGGCAACTCCAATGTGTGTGTGATGCAATCAATGCATCACTATAGTCACAACAGATAGTCGATCTTGCCCTTTCACCTATCTCTCCACTGGGTCTCCATTGAAACTGCCATGCACTATAGTTAATTGTTGTATTGTTCAGTTGATTAATGATTTATTATTTGTGAATTAATTAACTAATTAATTCACTCCACTCTCACTAGTGTATCATTCAATTAGACTAGATACAACTAGCTCAACTGAGTCTAACTGAGTTAAACGAAATGCAACTCCATAACTACTTCATCCAACTGTGTCATAACTCTGCCACTTGAGTTATAATTGAGTCCTCCATGCATTAGCTCTAGTAAACCCTTGGGAATTGCATAATTCCCTCAGTCCACTGATGTGCCACATCTGTGCATTGAAACAAAGTGCTCCAAGAGAATAAGTTGTTGTTTAGTGTCTGATTATTATTAAGAGCTAATAATAATCAACATGCATCTATTTTTAGATTAGCGATCTATAAATAGACTTCGCCCAATATTCTAAAAATAGAATTTCATCTATTTTTCCAACTTGACCAACCATCCACAAATAGCATCCTGCAACTTCTGAAATATGATCATCATGACTAAAAATAGACATAGTCTAAAAATAGACTTGTGCCAAAAATAGCCTACGGGCCCACTTAGTGAAGGCGACTCTTTTCACTAAGCTCATCATCTTGCTGAATCTCAACACTCCCTCTCAACAAGATATGGATTATCATTCACCCCGATCCTGCCTCTATAGTATTCGAATTTTCTCCTAGTGAGCTCCTTCATTATAATATCTTCATCCTGATCCTCCGTAGGAATGTATTGAAGCAACATGATCTTTCGCTGCACACAATCTCTGATATGATGATACCAGATATCAATATTTTTATATCTATCATGAAACATAGGATTAACCGAGAGTTTAATGCAACTCTGATTATCACAATGTATCACTGTGGGATCTAAATGTGAATTGAACAAAACAACCAGGATCTTCCTCATCTAGATAGCCTCACATGCAGCTTGACTTGCTGCCATGTATTCTGCTTCCGTTGAAATGAGTGCCATGGATCTTTGTTTCCTGTTGTACCAAGAAACTCTTTTAGATCCAATACTGAAAATCCCTCCTGATGTGCTCTTTATGTCTGTTGGGCTTCCTGCCCAATCTACATTCGTGAAGCCATGAAACTTCACCTCATCTGGCTGTCTGTACCATAAACCATACTCAGATGTGCCCCTGAGATATCTCAGGACATGCTTGCCTGCCTTCCAAAAGATCTTGGTAGGCTTAACCATCGCTTGTGAAAGCTAGTTCACCGCATAGCATATGTCTGGTCTTGTATTGAATAAATACATGAGTGAACCCACCAACTGTTGATAAACAGTGGCATCCACTACCTCTGCCGATGTAGCATCCCCTTTCTTCGAATTTCCTAGAAGAGGAGTGTCTATAGGCTTGCAGCCTTGCATGAGAAAATTCTCCAGTATCTCCCGGACATACTTTCCTTGAGACACAAACATTTCACCTTCCCGCTGCCATATTTCCAATCCAAGGAAATAATGAAGGAGGCCCAAATCCTTCATCTCAAACTCCTTTGCAAGATCTGCTTTGCATGAGTGTATCAACTTCTCATCACCTGTTAGTATTAAATCATCAACATAAAGTACAATGATTAAAATCTTACCCTCAACCACAATCTGGTACAGGTTTGCATCCACCTTACTCTTGGTGAAGCCAAGTCCAGTGAAATATTTGTCGATCTGAGTGTACCAATCACGTGGTGCTTGTTTCAGCCCATACAACGCTCTTTTGAGCCTGCACACATGCGACTTGCTGCTGAAGATCTCAAATCCTTAAGGCTACTCAATGTACACCTCTTCCTCAATGATCCCATTAAGGAACGCAGTATTCACATCCATCTGATGAATGTGCCAACCCATCTGCACTGAGAGAGCAAGGATGGTCCATATGGAAGAATACCGTGCGACAGGTGCAAAGGTTTCTTCATAGTCAATCCCCTCGATATGTGAGAAGCCCCAGGCAACAAATCTTGCCTTATACTTCTCGACACTCCCATTAGTAGCTTGCTTTACCTTGTAGATCCATCTTGATCCTACAACTGATTTTCCCACTGGCCTTGGAACAATCTCCCAAGCACTATTTCTGACAATGGAGTCATACTCCTCCACCATGGCATCTACCCATGTGGGCCTCGCATCAGCTTTCGAAGAAGATGGTTTTGCCACGATACACTTGCTCATAAGAGCCATGTATCTAGTAAATCGGTCAGGTGACTGTCTCTGTCTGCATTGTGATGTAGGGACTCCTACATTCTGTGCCGCATCAAGCTTCAGTCTCTCAGCTTTTGTGGTATGCTTTCTACCGTGTATGATGTTTCATTCTGCATGAGTGGAATCCTCCACTCCATGACTCTCCTCTTGTGGCTAATCCACATCTAGAGGCTCATCTTTTGGAACAAGCAGTTCCTTCACTGCATGCAAGTCTAGCTCCCTCTCAAGCATAGCTTGTGAATCACCCATGATCGTTCTGTTCTTCCTCTCCGCGACCCCATTTTGCTGTGGGTTATGGGGCACTATGAGTTCTCTTCGAATTCCTTCTTTGCTATAGAAGTCTTTGAATTCGCCCGAGATGTATTCACCACCATTATCACTCTGTAGAGCTTTCTTTCGCTTCCCCGACTCCTTCTCCACCAATTCCTTGAACTCACCGAACTTTGAGAACATTTCACTCTTCTTCTGCATGAAGAAGATCCAACATCTACGAGAATAGTCATCAACAAATATAACATAATACTTGTTTTTTTATGTTGAAGCAACCAAGCAAGGTCCACACATGTCTTTGTGAATTCTCTCCAGGATCACCGAAGCATAGTTCTCCTTCTCATGAAAGGTGGTCTTCACAAACTTACCCATAGTACATCCCTTGCACTGCTATGACTGCGCAAGAGTACCCTTGGGAATTCTAGTAGAAATTTGTTGCAAAATCTTCAAAGCACGATGGTGAAGATGGCCCAATCTCCTGTGCCATAATTCGCCCTCATCCTGGCTCACCACTTCTCCTTCTTTTCCCACCATTGCAGCACAGCCATCTACCTCCAGCTTGTAGAGATTCTTAATTCGAACCCCTATCTTCTTGGGTTGACCCATTGTTTAATGTCGAAGGAAGGATTTTCTCTCACTGAAAACAACATCATAACCTTTGTCTTCCATCATTGCGACCGAGACCAAGTTCTTCTTCAGACTTGGAACATGCATAACATTCTTCAACAAGAATGGATTACCGAACTCCTTCTCAAAGGTAATGGTCCTAATTCCAGTCGAATTGTACTGACCATCGTTGCCCATCTCTATATGCATCTGGAGGTACTTCTCCTCCAAGTCACTAAACAACTCCTTGTCTCCCGTCATATGGAAAGGCGCACCAATATCAAGATACCACATCGATCCCATATAGCTTGAAACCAAGCATGTGATCAAAGAGAAATCAAGTTCAAATTGCGATGCTAAGGCCTCTCTAGCTAAAGATCCAACAACCTTCTTGTTCTTCTTCTTCTGTGGACAGTTAGTGGCGAAATGCCCATGTTCGTGACAGTGAAAACACTTCACTTTGGACAAATCCTGCTTCTTGCCTTTAGCATCGGATTTTGAAGGATGTTTCTTCCCCTTCCCTTTCCTTGCTTTGGCATCCAAAGCACAATTCTCTTCATCTTCATTCTTTGATGAGGATCCATCCCTAGTACCCCGCCTTATCTCCTCCTACACAAGATCCGACCAAAGTCGCTCCCATCCCGGCAGTTTCTCCTGTCCATTGACAGAGTCTTCGTAGCTATGCCAACTCTTCAGAAGCCCAAGGAGTACCAAGCTCACCAATTCTTCATCATCAAAAGTAACCCCCATGCTTCCCAGTTCATCCTTGCAGTGGAAAAACTTTGTGAGGTATTTTGGAATACTGTCGCCCTTCTCCATTTTTATTTTTCTGAGCTTGTCTTTAAGCGCCAACTTCCTTTGGTCACTTCTGCTTTGGAAAAAATATATGAAAGCCTTCCACATTAAGAATGGAGTGGCTTTACCATGAAGGTTGGACACAATATGATCCTTCACACCTTCCAACGGAATTCTTCTCGTCTTTGCTGTCTTTTTTTGCAATGCGTCAAGTAATGCAACATCGCTAGATCCCGGCTTAGGAACATTGCTATCGATGAAATCCTTCAGTCCATTATCCTCTAGCACTAACTCCATCCTGTCCTTCCAGGCTATGTAATTTGAGCTCCTATCAAGGGAATACTCCAATCGCAACCCATTGAAAGACATTTCAATGTATACTCAACTTCTACACCAAGAATCTTCTGTAGAAAATTTGAATTGTCCACCAGCACAAACTCACTTCACAATTGAAATCTTCAATAAAAAATGCTCCAATACCCTGTAGAAATTATATGCACTAAGAATGCATATGTTTTTCATTCACCTGATCTCGCACTATTTAACTTTATGCAAAATACTAAATCAATTCCACTTTTTAATCTTTTGCGGAAAAATTAATTGCACACACATGTGAAGCATAAACAAAAATAATCGCACACATAACAAATTTTTTAACCGATAAAGCCTGAAGCTGAAAACCCCAACTATATATTATGTATCATGGAATCATATGACAATCCTCATATAAATCTTATCAAGCTCTCAGTACAATACAATCGTCACACACTAATCAGGAACAAATCTTGCAAATCCATGCACCCATCTCTGCCCCCTGCTAGCCTGCCTCCACTACACAATCCCTGCTGAAGAATAGCTTTGAATGAATTCAAATTACCCTTGCCTTTACTGCATAATCCTCATTGGAAACTCCAATGTGTGTGTGATGCAATCAATGCATCACTATAGTCACAACAGATAGTCCATCTTGCCCTTTCACCTATCTCTCCACCGGGTCTCCATTGGAACTGCCATGCATTGTAGTTAACTGTTGTATTGTTCAGCTAATGAGTTATTATTTGTGAATTAATTAACTAATTAATTCACTCCACTCTCACTATTGTATCATTCAATTAGACTAGATACAACTAGCTCAACTGAGTCTAACTGAGTTAAACTAAATACAACTCCACAACTACTTCTTCCAACTGTGTCATAACTCTGCCACTTCAGTTATAACTGAGTCGTCCATGCATTAGCTCCAATAATCCCTTGGGAATTGTGTAATTCCCTCAATCCACTGATGCGCCACATCTGTGCACTGAAACAAAGTGCTCCAAGAGAATAAGTTGTTGTTTAGTGTCTGATTATTATTAAGAGCTAATAATAATCGACATGCATCTATTTTTAGATCAACGATCTATAAATAGAATTTTCCCAATATTCTAAAAATAGAATTTCATCTATTTTTCCAACTTGACCAACCATCCACAAATAGCATCCTGCAACTTTTGAAATATGATCATCATGTCTAAAAATAGACTTGTGCCAAAAATAGCCTGTGGGCCCACTTAGTGAAGGCGACTCTTTTCACTAAGCTCATCATCTTGTTGAATCTCAACAGTTAATACATGAGGTTCAACAGGAACTTCTCTCACATTGCATATCCTATCATGTGATTGCAGTGAAAAGGTAATAAGTTTGAATGGACAGAAGAATGTGCAACAAGTTTTGAGTAGTTGAAAAAATTGTTGACAAATTCTCTAGTGTTAAACATTGCAGATTGGGAAATATAATTTGTGGTATGTAGAGATGCTTGCAAGAGATGACTTGGTGGATTTATTATGCAATAAGGATAGGTAGTGTGCTATGAATCAAGAAAATTGAATGAGCACAAGAAGAATTATCCAACACATGATCTTGAGTTGGAAGCTATCATTCATGCATTGAAGACGTGGAGGCACTATCTTCTTGGCAGGAGGTGTTTACATGATGAGAAATCACAGTGGATTTAGGTATCTATTTGACAAACTGAATCTAAATTCCAGACAAACTAGATGGTTGGAAACGATTTTTGAGTTTGAATTTGAGATTAAGTACATTAAAGGTAAATATAATAGGGTTGCATAGGATCTTAGTGGGTGGATACATGTAAACCACATAGTAGCTATGAGTTCTTATGGGACAAATTTATGGGCTCAAATATTACAGGCAATTCACCAGGATAATAAGTACATGGAGCTCAGGCACATGTTACAACAAAGTACAGGTACAGGTGCATAGGATGTGGACTATCATCTCACAACAGATGGGTTCATAAAATTTAGGGATAGGATATATGTTCCAGATCAAAGAGAGCTCAAGAAGATTATCTTAAGAGAGTTTCATGCCAAACCATATTCAGTTCACCTAGGATATCATAAGACATTGACAACAGTGAAGAAGTTCTACTAATGGCTGAACTTGAAGAAAGAAGTAGCAGAATTTGTGGCGAGATGCTTGGATTTCAATAGGTAAAGGCAGTGTGTAAGAATTCAAGTGGTTTATTACGTCCAATATCAATTCCAGAGTGGAAATGGGAGGTGATTTCCATGGAATTCATCACAGGTTTGCCGATGAAATCTATAAAACACGATTCGATTATGGTTGTGGTTGGCAGGTTGACGAAGGTAGCACACTTCATTCTAGTGAAGTCCACTTATTTAGGCAATGATGCAACATGGGTCTTCATCAAAGATGTAGTGAGTTTTCATGGTGTCCCAAAGAATATTGTGTCAGACAGTGATTCTAAGTTCACTTTGAGGTTATGAAAATATTTATTCGTAGGTTTGGGTATAAAGTTGGTCGTTAGTACAACTTATCATCCGCAGACAAATGGAAATGCAAAGAGGGTCAACAAGGCATTGGAGGACATGTTGAGAATGTATGTTATGAATCAACAATGAAATTGGGAAGAGTATCTTCCATTGGTAGATTTCACTTACAACAATGGTAGTAGGAGTCTTTGAGGATGAGTATGTTTGAGGAATTATATAGGCAGGGTTGTAATACTCTTATTAGTTGGAGTGATCCAGTTAAAAGGGTATTGATAGGACCAAACATGTTGGTAGATATGGAACAAGAAATGTAGATAATCAAGAAGAATCTAAAGGCAATACAGGATAGGCATAAAATTTATACATATCAGAATAGTATTTTTAAGGAGTTTTAGATTGGGGAATAAGTGTACTTGTACATCAAGCCCAGGAAGAGCTCCTTGAGGATTGGATCATCTACCAAGTTAACACCTCAGTATTGTGGACCTTTCATGATTCTTGAAATGAATATACAAGTAGCCTATCGACTTGAACTACCTCCGATAGTGAAAGTACATGATGTTTTCCATGTGTCATTGCTTAAAAAGTATGTTAAATATGTTCATCATATGATTGA
The DNA here is from genome assembly GCA_034641835.2 of Pinus albicaulis. Classification (NCBI taxonomy): domain Eukaryota; kingdom Viridiplantae; phylum Streptophyta; class Pinopsida; order Pinales; family Pinaceae; genus Pinus; species Pinus albicaulis. Next base: position 310,115,715 of record CM076573.1, read on the forward strand.
TTGGTCTGCATTGTAGGTGGAGGCAGAAGGAGAATTCAGTCGTAACTGCAGTCTATATTGCAAAGAAAGACACTCATGCTTTGGACCTGAGAAATTGATCAAGTTAAAGTTCATTGGAAGCACTTTGGGCCCAATGAAGCTACGTGGGAGATGGAATATTAGATGCGAGCTATGTATCCTTATTTATTCGTTGGTTGAGTGAATTTCCTTGATATATGTCTTTTCTATATGCTTGGTATTATGTTTTGGTATTTGTACATATGTATATGGATGTAAATAATTCCATGAGTTGTGTTATAAATCTCCAATAAGCAGTATGGTGTCATGTTTCTTATGTTGTCATGTTGGTTTTCTTCTCAACACGATGATCATTGTAAATACTGCAATGATATAAGTTATAAATCTCCATGGGTAGTATGTTTTTCTTTCAGCAGTATTTTAGGTTGTAGGTGTCAATGAAAACTGAGGTCAGTCTTCCCCCAAGGGGGAGGGTTCTATAACAACCTTGGTAAAAAATACATGTAAAAGTTAATAAAGGTAAAATAAGACATTGGTCATGGGACACGTATTCCAAGCTTAATGTGGGAAAAACATCCTAGTGTAGGTTTTAATATGGTTTATTATGGCTATGGAAATTGGAAAAAGGAAATGGATAAGGCTTTGGAAAGGTAAAGTGGCATTTATTTATGAAAATAATGGAAATTAGGAGAAACGGGAGGTGAAAGGTCATAGGTTGCATGTGAGGAGGAAAATGAAGGAAAATAATGGAAAATTGAAGAGATTAGAGGCCTCATTAATAAAGATTTTTCTGAGGATCAGTTCACAGAATTTTGTCAGTTCAGTTTTGGAGCTTCTATTCTCTTCTCTCGCTCTCTCATACTCTTGGACACTTGGAGTTTTCTCGGACAAATCTTGGAAAAGTGTGGTGCACTTGGGATTTGGAGAAAGAAGGCAAAGGAAAAGCAGGAAAGGGCAAGAGGACGTCATGATCAACAACTAAAATGGGTTTTTCTTGCAGGTATTGAGTTGCATGTATATTTTCCTCACTAGTTTTAGCATGCATGGCATATGCATGTGGTTATTTGTTTATGATTTGTCATTGACATGGAGGATTTCCTATATTGACAGTGGTTTTGCCTAGCCTTTCCATTTCCTGGATAGTCACGATGTTGTGGGTTTTACTTTGGTTTTATGGTTGGTTTTGTTGTGCCTTTGGCTATGGGTTGAGTCATTAGTTCCTGGAAGCCTTGGATGGAAAAACACTATGGAAGCCCTATAACAACTTGGGTAGAGTTACTAGTCCTATAAGCCTTGGCTGGAAAAATTCTCTAGAGGCCCTTGGTGGGTTGAGTTACTAGTCCTGGAAGCCCTAGTTCAACAAATTCTATGGAATCCCGACAGATACTATGGGTTTAGTTAGTATTCCTGGAAGCTCTGGTTGGAACAAATTCTCTAGAGCCCTGTACAACTTGGGTAGAGAACAATCTGGTGATGGTTAGTGATGTCCGACCGTGAGGTGGAATCAATGGTTGAGGGTTAAGGTAGTTTTGAATTTGGAAGCCTTGGTTTCATTTTGATTGATGTTTTTTATTAGGTCCCACATTCATTCTTTGAATATGGCACAAGGGTGACTGACTAAAAGAAAGATTTGGTTCATTCTAATCTATGGTCAAGTGGTTCGTGGAAGTCCATTACCAGGTCGCCCTATTCAATAATAAATCAGAGATCATTCTCCTTGGTATTTTATCATTAAATATACTAGATTATATGTTGTTTATATGGTTGTCATATCCTTGATATTTATGTTGGTTATATGCTAGTTATGATTGAGTTTTATGATAGTGATATTATATATGGCTCTCATCATGTTTGGTTAAACAATGGATATACAATGAATGTATGGCTTAATAGATGGTAATGTATTTTTTGTGATGAGGCATCAACGCTTATGAGGGATTCTTAGATAAGTGTGAGACCCCTATGTTGAAATATATTTTTTAAACCTGTAGAATGCATATTTATGACATATTTGATGAAATGTTTGTCAAGGTTAGTGGGTGTCTAGTCAAGTCCTTGTTCAATTATTTTCATTTGTATCATTGTTTCGACAAAATTTTTATTTCTCAAATTTTCATGGAGTTCTGGGCAGTTTCATGAGTCCTGGCCCTGAAAAATGTGGAACAAAATTTGGATTTTTTGGCACAGAACTACCTAGAAAATTGTAACACCCTCTTCCCACATCTACCCAAGTAACTGACCAACAGGGGTAAACATGCAACGAGAGGCTACTTATATGAGATTCAACCTCCTATATGACCTTAAGTAAGTGGAAACGACGGAAACACCAAAAACACACCTTACACTACATCATTGACATCCCCAAGAGGTAACCCAACCTTCCAGGGCCCTCTTCCCTGAGGGGGACTTTTTTTTAGCCCCTTTGAGGCTTAGCTTCATGATTTTAAGGGCAAGGGACAATCTATAGACCCTATATCCACTGGCTATCCTTTTCAAGGTAGCAGTTAAGGCCCAAATGATCAATTTTTGGCCTGTAGCTCCGGGATTTGTGCCACATTTTTAGTCGCCGAGCCCAGGTCACTACCCAAAACTTCCTGTAACTTTAGGAGAGGGTAAATAACATTTAAAAAAAAATGGAAGAAATAACATCAATTTGAACTCATCTGACCCTGCCCAACCATTACAGGCATTTCGTCAAACATGTCACAAACATAGCATCTACAAGTATAAACAATAGGTTAAAAAAAATAGGTCTCTTTCTTATCTGAGAATGGCTAAGAAGCATTTCTACCCTACATTATAAGCTACCGTACAATCATTTTGACCTTAGATACATTGTTCATTCATTTACCAACAAAAACATAGATAGAGCCATACATCATCACTAATAAAATACATGCTTATAACAAACATAATAACAACAGAAATACCATGGATACAATAGCAATGAAATCCATGCATTAACTAGTATATTTTCATACTGAATACCAGAGGAATGAGCTCTTCATTACTGAATGTAAAAATCAACCAGAGATCGGACTTCCACATTCCACCTGACCATAGATTGGTTGAGCCAAGTCTCACTTCATCCAATCACCCCCGTGTCATATCCCAAGCATGAATGTGGGACTTAATCAAACACATCAATCAAAATCAATCTAGGGCTTCCAGAGGAAAAACCACCTCAACTCTAAACCAGTGATTCCAGCTCACTGTCGAACATCACAACCATCATGGATTGGTCTCTATCCAAGCTGCTCCAGGGTTCCAGAGTGTTTTTTCCAACCAAGGATCCATGACTAGTAACTCAACCCTAGTTGTTATCAGGCTCTAGAGCATTTTTCCAACCAAGGCTCTAGTACCAGTAACTCAACCCACTAAGGGCTCCAAAGCGTTTTTCCAACCATCTTCAGGACTAGTAATTCAACCCAATAATTATCTGCGGGGCTCCAGAGTGTTTTTCCAACCTGTTATCACGAAATTGAAATTGATGGGTTGCTTTAACATTCAACCTAGAATAACTATTTCATACCACCTTTAGTTGTAACTTAGCCTTTCCAACATGAGAGGGCTCTCTCAAGGTAATGTATGATGATATTCAATAGAAAATATTTAGAGACAAAGATGGATAACTCTGAATGTATTTTGAATATTTTTATGCGGGTGAATTATGTTAATAAGTAGCTACCATTGGGCATGGAGTCAGAGGGAACTCAATTACATGAAAGAATCTAACATGGAAGTTGAGGCATGTGTGTATTTTCACCATAACACAACTAGAACAGTAAACCATATGTATACAAGAAAATGGAGCATGATTAAAACACAAATTCCAAGTGATTATACATAAATCCAACTGCATAAAAATCAAATAGATGGCTAACAAAAACACTTATGAGAACACATAATTAATCTCAGGTCTGATAGAAGTCTTCTACAACTGTATATTTCTGTGTTGAAAATATTACAATAGAAGCTAGTAACATGACATCAATCAACCCCCTGTCAACCTTCTAGCTGTCTATTTATTGAACTAGATATATTTACATGAAGTCTTTGAGCTAGATATACCTTCAAATGCTCTCAAAGATACCTTATCTAAATAGGAAATAGATTACAAGGAGGGAATATAGTGATATTTTTGTTTCTAAGTGTCCAAAACCTATTATGACTCAAACTCTATTTATTTCACTAACAACCTTTACATAATGTATTCATAATGACATTATCAAACATAACCACTTTTAGTGAGGTCACACTGTCCATAACCAAACAATACAACAACCAAACTGACATTAAGGGTCTACTCCTCAGATTTGGGAATGTGCTGGCATAGTTGATGATGTGTCCAGAATTGATGAGCTGGCAGTCCAATCACCCTCTTTGCTAAGTATTCTACCCAAAAAAATATTCAATGATACTCTTTGACTACTCCAGATGTTTTTTGTGCTTCAAAACTTCAATAAATGCTTGAAAAACTTAGGAATTTATATTCGCTGCAAAAACAGAGGATTCTAGGCAATTTCGTAGCGAGAAGCTCATGACAGTCTTGTTTTGACCTTTTTTGCAACCTGATTGACTTATTTGCTGATTTGAAGGTGCCCAATAAGATAAAACACTTAAATAGATGCCTTTATCCACTCCTTTTGAGACAAAATTTGAATTTTATAGCAAAAAATCATCTTCAGCGAGTTCGTAGCGAAAACTCGGCTTTAAGCCTGGAGAATGCTACGAACTTGCCTGATAGCTACATATTTTGAAATTTTTTCTTTTCACCGCCAAAAACTTGACCAAAACTCTGTGAAATGCTGGTATGAAACATGACAAGGCAAAATTTATTGAAAATATATCTTACCCTCCTCAAGAAGTGGTAGCTTCACCTTCAATAGGTTCATCTACTAATATCATTTTCAGGCCTTTTTCTTTAATTCTATTTGTACCATTCCCATATGAATTTCCATTTCTTTCACTTGAATTAGAAGCCTTCTCCTCTCTTCCTGTAACCATCTATTCCTTCTCATGGTATTCTTCATCATCTTATGCAGAGGTAAAGTTATTTTTAGCATTTTCTTGGATCTCTCAACCACTTCATCATAAAAGTTAATTTGTTTACTGACCTAATTCTTAAAATCTTCCAACTCTTTCCTTTCTTTCTTAAAATATTCCATCTCCAACTTGGTCTCTATGAGCTCATTTATTTCTTCTTTAGGTTTCTCTTTTAGGATTTCCACTTCAGGCTTTTCCACCATTTTCTCTTTGCCTTTTCGTACTTTAGGGTTTTCTGTTTCTGTGGGAGATAATTCAATGATTTCTTCTACCATAGGCTTCTTGTTTATTTTTTCTTCTTTATGCTCTTTATCAGTTTTTCCCCTTTAGGAAACTGTGACCTAGTAAAAGGCTTTCTAGGCTTAAAAAAATAACCAAAATCTTCAGTGGAGAAATCCAACATTTTTGCAGTTAGGCCCTTTTTCTTCATCTTTGTTCCATTTATTTCCACTGGTTTAACTACAGGAGTTTATTCTATGTCAATAGCTTGCAAAATATCTTCAAGCTTTCCCTTTCCTTCTGTCTGACTCCTAGTAATCCTCCTTGAAGCCCTTGTGTCATAATTTTTCTTGTTGCTGGTGGATGGTGGTTGAGGTGCCACTATTGTTTCCTCCGAATGTTCAACCTCCATCTCCATAGGTTATTCTATTGTTTTCATGTATTTTTCAAGTTCAACTATAGGGCCTTTATCCTTTTTGGGAGTATTTGTTTTGGACTTGGCAATCTTCTTTGGAGTACTAACATCCACATCATAACCACTCATAACTAAAAATGTAGCCCAATCTCTTTTCAATCTTTGCAGTTCCTCCAAAACCAACAACTTAATCAATCCATGTTGAAAAAAACATGTCTCACTACCTTCAGGTTTTTCTTGGACTTTATCATACATTTTACCTAGACTTCTGAAAAGTAAGAATGGGAGGACTAATATTTGTTTACCTGTAAAATGAATTAGAAGTCTGAAATAGTACTAATATATCATGTGGAACCTTCCCTCACATGTAAAATAATTCTAAATTACGAACAAAATCTTTGAATAATTATCTTTTAGACAACACGTAGGTATACCAGATATCATGTCCAACCCTATGTGTTCTTGCTTCAAGAACTCATCACAATTCTGCAACTTAAACTTAGTGGACTTGAAGCATTCTCCCCCTGATATAGGAATATTTGTTTCTTGAGAAATGGTTTTAGGGGAGACTGTAAAATTCAATATGCCCACCTTTGAAGCATTACCCACAAAATTCATAGCAAAATATTTGGAAACTTGGGCATGATACCCCTGTAACTTTTGAAAAAATCTCATGCTACCATCTTTTGGTGAAGGCCTATGCAAAACTGGGATCTTCCATGACCAATTTTAGGTTCATAGGTTCATACCTAACCACTGAGCCTCCTTTTTTGGTCTTCTTATGCGCGTTCATATCCTCCAAAATAGCGTTGCTTCCTTTGACAAATGACACCTGCAGAAGATAACACGTTGACAACAAATTGTTTTGTGGACATAATTTAGCAATCACCCTAGACAACAACTAGATTGGAGACACAACAGGGAATTGGTGGTAGAAGAATCTTACATAGATGACAAAGGTGAGTGTTTAGGCTCTAATTCATAAGGTTTAAATTAAGAAAAAGAAAAAGTGGAGGTAAAATGAAATGATGAGGTGGTGATGATAACCATGCATAACACGCATTTAATTATGATTTAAAACAGGTAAGCATGTGATGGAAACTTGACCTCTACCCTCTCATAAGGTGAAAACTCATCAATCTCTGAACCATTATAGAAATACCAAAGCTCGTAGTGAATTTTGTTATAAAGTTGGAATATTCGCTACAGAATGGTTAGGTGAGTCCGTAGCGAAAACCACCAAATTTGCACAACAATCGCCGCAGACTTAGGTAAAATGTGACACATGTCAAAAATAAATTATTTGAGCTGATGTATGTGATTTTTTGAATTTTTATTATGACAAGACCCTATTTACAGAACACATAAACACCTTGAACCCTTTAAAACTATAAGATAATCATGAAATTTTAAGATTTTCATGAATTTATTTGACCAACCTACTTGAACTAACTCAAACTGACCTCTATGACCAGCCTATTGTTATTGATGATAACACAACCAAGGCTCTAGGAAATAATAACTCAACCCAATAGCTAAAGGAATCATGAGATCCAACCAGAAAACAATCAATGGAAGTAAACCCACAATACCATGGCTATCCAAGAAATGGAAATGCTAGGAAAATCCACATGCATACCCATGTGCCATGCCAAATCTAGTGGGGAAATCATACATGCAACTCCGTTCCTACAATCAAATCCCAATGTGGTTGCTGATCCCAATGTCCTCCTTCGTTTTCCTGCTCTTCCTTTCCCTTCTTGCTCTAAATCACCAAGTGTCCACACTCTCCAAGACTGCTCTAATAAAACTCTAAGTATCCAAGAGTATGAAAGAGAGAGAGAGAATAATGAGAGAGCTACAAAAAATGCACTGACAAAAGCTTACCAACTGATCCCCAAAATAATTTTTATTAATGAGGCCTTTCTTTTCTTCATTTTCCATTGTTTTCCTTCATTTTCCTCCTCACATGCAACTTGTGACTTTTCACCTTCATTTTCTCCTAGTTTCCATTATTTTCATAAATAAAATGGTAATTAATGCCTCATGCCTTTCCAAATCCTTTGCCAATTTCCTTAGCCATAATAAACCAAAGTGAACACCCACTAGGATGTTTTTCCCACCATTCATTTTGGAACATGTGTCCCATCACTATGGTCTTATATATTTTTACATTTATTTTTACTAGGGATGTTACAGAACCCTCCCCCTTGGGGGAACACCATCCTCCGTTTTCAAGCACATCTATAAACTATAAAATTGTTGAAAACAAAACATATTTCCCATGGATCTTTATAACACAACTCGTTTCAATATTTACAATGACATCCTGCTGAAACATGACAATCGTACCATTTACTAGAGATTTATAACATATCTCATTATGGTATTTACAATAACAACCACATATACTCATGCATATTTTCTTCAACCATCGAATAACTATAATGTCTATGGATCTTTATAAACCAGCTTGATACAATATTTACATTAATATACATATATACACATTTTCTCAACTAGAAAATAGAAGGATATGATGCTCGTATCAACAACAAGAGAATCCAGAGGCTCACACACCCACCCTAAAAGTAATACCAGGATTCACCTCCTTCCCAGGAAGTCCAAAATCCACTACCAAAGTCAAAGCTCCATCCAATGTCCAACGCTACACTCTCGCGGTGTAATCCTCTCGGTGAATAATTACCTTCTCATTTTCCAGGGCACACTCCCAATGTGCATTTCATCCCATATGGGAAGGCTAATGACCAAAAAAATCCATCCTCGACCTTCCCTTCTCTACTACACAGCCCCTCGAGGAATCCGGCCATCCCCTTTCGTGCAGTCACTCACCTTCCAAGTTTCCTTGGCACCCCCATCCCGAGAATTCCACCCATTGGAAAGACTTCCTCGCATCGGAAGATAAAAAAAACAAGGCATATACCTACCTCAAAACCATCATACCGATCATAGCATGCTCATGGAAATCAATGGACACTATTGGGTACCAGTGTCCCACAATAGCCCTACTCCTGAAGTACTTTTCCAGCATGTTGGAATCCCATGTTTTGGAAATTTTGGCAATAGAAAAAGATGAGACAACATCAGAACAAATTTCAGACCTCAGGATCTAGCCCTCCTAGGTCCAGAGAGGGATCTCTCTATATAGACAAAGGTTTTATGTCTTTAAAGCTCTGTGTTAGGATATTAGGCTAGTTATAGGCACGGGTTTGTTTATTTGATTTTTGTTTGGTTGTTGTGAATCAGGAAAGAAGGGTTCAATATAAGGCAAGGATGAGCAAAGAGGGTTTTAGGCAAAGGAGAGATAACTCAGAGAACACTTGAGACCATTGGGAAATGGAGTCAGGAAAGGGTTTACTTTCTATTCAATGTGCAGGCTTTCAGTTGGGCTAGTCATCTAAAGCATTGGATCTTAAAGATGATAGTGTGGCATGAGATGGCAAGAGAGAAGGTGAAAGCAAGGAAACCTCCAAGGTGACCCTTCAGAAATTGGATCCAGGGACAGGACATGCCATTAGAAAACCTGTGATCCGAGACCTAAAATGTTAACTCTTTAGACAAGGAAAACATAAAAGATTTAAACACAAAGGTGAAAACCTGAGATCAGAGAGAGACTTTGAACTCTCAATGCTTTGGCATCCAGCTTACGGGAACTTAGAAAGGTTTAATAAATTGAAAAGGACCCTAGTGAGACAGAGACAGAGTTCTAAACTCCCAGTATCCCAATTCATTCAATTAAAGCCTAGCAAGAACATCTAAGAATAGATTCATTAATTCATACATCATCTAGCAGTCAATATTAGCCACTACACTGGTTAAATTAACTTGAATCAGTGCTCAGATAACACATATTGCATAAAAAATTAAAGGCAGGGAGAGCAGAAGCTTAGGGTACCATGCGAGGGTATATCCTAAACCAGATTTCTGATGCGTGTCAGAAGAAATGAAATATGATGAATTACAAAGAAAACAGGGAAAAAGATAGAAAAACATCACCGTTGCTTTAAATCAGGATCCAAATAAATGTGCTTGTCATATTAAATAGCAACACCAGTCATGCATAGAATTACCAACAGCTTGATATTCATTCTGAAAACATCTTCCTCAGCCTATCTTACAACTTTACACAGAGAACATGTCTCAAGAGAAACAACTTACAATTCACAGATATCCGATCAACAACCATTATAATGTTTTCTCATGAGTTTTTATATCTGAAAGAGAGGCAGAGGAGGTAGATGAAACACTAAATGAAACATTAAAACAGAGTAGGAAGAGGGGCTCGAGGCCCATTCTTCTTTAATGTCTATGCATCAAACTTCTGTACTCTTTGGGTGAAAGAGTGGTCTTCGACAGGCTGAAATTTACTCCAGGTATGTCCTTGATGTGGTCTCTGATTGTAGTACTCTGCAATAGTCTGGTGAATAAAAAAAAAGGCAGATAAAGATCATGAGGTCTGCCATACTGTGTAACAAATTCTTATGGTAGCACTAGGACTGTTTTCAGGGCAAAGATCTTCTCTGGAACACGGTATAGAATGAAAAAGTATGGGAACCTTGTCCTTTCATGGGAAACAAAGTTCTGTTGATGGTGACACTGATATATCGTTTTGTGTGCCCTAGGCCTTATTGGGCCCCCTGTGTTAGTCTCAGGGTATTCAATCTAGTACATTGCCTTTCAATCATTGAATTAAGGCTCAGACGTCCTCAATTACAGACCTTAACTCTCTGATCTTCACTGATACTCTTTTCCGCTCCATTACTGCCTCTGATTGCCAATTTGCAGGGCTTATGGTGCTGGGGGTTTAAGCGGAGTTAATACCCCTGATTTGGATAGAATATGCATTTAGAATCCTTCAGGATTCTTCTTGCAAACACTAGCTCTGCTAAACTTTCCCCTGTGCTGATATGTCACAGACAGTGACTGTGTAGAATGGAATGGTCTTCATCATCTGCATTACCTACAAAACACACAAAATTGTTAAGGTAAACCATGCTGGAGGGGAACGGATGCAATGGAAGGCTATGAGAATGGCAGCACAACATGTTGGAAACAGTGGATGCGAATGGAAAATGGTGGAAAAATGCATCGAAATGGTGGAAATCTGCACTGATGTGGGTCTAAGTGAAGAAATGCACGGGGACCATTCGATCATTGCATGGGGGCGGTGATCGACGGTGGAAATTAAAAGATGGAAGGGCTTTGGAAATCAGGCGAAATACAAAAGAAATGGGAAGCTGCCATGAAAGCAGGTGACGTGGAGCTCTTGCGGTGGGACCCGGTCAATGGCGGGGGTGATCTAACCTGGACCATTAGATCTCAAGAGGAGATCGACAGCCGTGATCTTGTCGGAGGGCGATCATTTTCGGGACAGGGGTCTTGTTTACCTCGGTTATCCCCTGATCATATTTTGGGCACGATCATCGTCGGATGGCCCTGCCCCAGATCGCACGGTGTACGTGCATATCGTGCCAGACCCGCAGTCGGTCTTTAATGCCCGGGGAGAGTGGATTTCTAAAACAACCAGAGGACACATGTTGGCCTGCGACATTGATCTCTACTGAACGGGAAAAATAGCCTTCCTTCCAAAAGTGGTGCGATCAAACTCACCGGTTTTGCACAGTGAATGACCATGGGGACCACCGGGGCGGCTGAATTATGGGCTGTCAATCTGGGGATTAGATCGACGACTGTTATGCGATCGGGGAGTGAACGAGGGAACGCGGGTGCATCGTAGGAAAAGCGTGGACCGTCGGATTGGCGTTGATCGATGGCTAGTATTGCACCCGACCACTGATTCGATAAGCGCATTGTGGGCTAGCACTTGGTTTCAGTGCCCGGGTCATGCGAGGGAAATGGTTTTGGGGGCTGGCCGAAGGGGGCTAAGCCTACATATGACAAAGGGGTGATTTTGGCCCAATTTTAATGCATTTTAAGGCCAGAAGAGGAAAACGGTAGGGAGAATAAGGAGTTATTTGGCCAAACAAAAGGTATTTGTGAGGCTTAGAAAGGGAAAAGGATGATTTAGAGGATTAATGGGGAAAAAAGAGAGGAGTAAAAAAGGGAAGAAACCAGAGGTTAAATGGGGGTGAGATAAGAGGAAAATAGAGCCTTTTGGGCATTTTCTTCACAACAAAAAGGATTTCTCATGTAAATAGCAGTGGGGATTCATTAAAGGACAAAGGCATAGGGAGGCTTCAAGGATGATGTGTTTTGAGGGGAAATGCATTCCTTAAAGGCTCAAAAACAATTTAGCCCCTTGTTTGCTTGTTAAAAATTCATAGGGGGCTAACACAACATACTACTGCATGTTCAAATTCCTTTTGTTGATGCTGCTACAACTTGCAATCAGTCTCAACTGCTCAACTGGGATTTTCCATGCTTCTTGTCCAAGCACATAACTGCCATTATATTCAAAATAAATTGAATTAACTTCCAATCATACCTCATTGGTAGCTCCTCAACAAGGTACACTTGCAATCTTGTTCACTTCTTATCACACAAGTCAAACTAGCTGTTTGATCAAACCATCATGTATAAACATATCATATCTGGTTAGATAAAAATTAAATTATCATCGATCAAAATCATAAATCACATGCAATAATTATAAACCATAATCATAAATCACATGTAACCATCATAATTCAGAATCACATATCACATTCATAATAGTACTGAAGTAAAATATCGATACTTATCCTTCACCAGTCTTTATTTCTGCCTTTGTTCTTTCTGTACACACACTGGATCGGTTGCCACACCCAGAAAGCACCCAATGCCATTGCTTCTCTTCACTCATGTACACATATGCATAGTGTACACCACAACACATACATCCACACAGGGAGTACAACACCACACCATGCATACGCCCACATCCAGCACACAACATAATACATACCCCTACACCTTGTGTACAACACAACATAATAAACCTATTCCCAGTGTACAACACAACACGGTACATACACCCACATTGACATACAACTCATACACCTACATCCAGTGTATGATACAACTCAATACACACGCCTATACTAGAATACAACACATAGCCTACACCCGGTGGACAAAACAACACAATACATATACATATATAGAGTACAACATAACGAATACATATGTCACGATACCATGAATACATCACGTATATACATAGTACCAAATGCCTGCAACACAACATGTATGACATGCACACAATACCACATGTATACCAGTACCATATGCACAACATGTACACAGTACCACTTGTACACGACACTACATGCACAACATGTGCACAACATGACATGTACACGAAACCATCTGCAAAACGTGTACACAACACCAAATGTACATTGCACCACATGTACAATGTCTACAAAATACCACATGTACGCAGTACCACATGCATGACATGTACACGACACCACTTGTACATTGCGCCACATGCATGACATGTATAGAAAACCACCTACACACAGAACCACATGTACAACATGTACATAGCACTACATGCACACAAAATCACCTGTACAATCATGCACACAACACCCCTTATACATTTCACCATATGTATTTCACACACACAACACCATATGTACATAGCACTGCATATTCAACATGTACATAGCACCATACATACAAAACACTGCATATCCAACATGCACACAACACCATATGAAAACAACACCACATATACAACATGCACACAATACGATATGTACACAACACTACATATCCAACATGTACATAGCACCATCTATAACTAGCACTGCATATGCAATATACACACAACACCATATATACAACAAACATACAACATAATACGTACACAATACTACATTTGCAACATTACCCATCACCATAGGTACAATAACTGTATATACAACATCCACAACATATACACAACAATAGCATTGTACATCCATAGACCACACAGTGACCCCACAAGAAACCTTGCTTCTAGTGTCTTTCTACTATCTATGTGTATCCTAACATGTCGCAGATCACACTACTTTCATTTTGTTGATTTAATCCTTGGCATTACCTGTCCATAACATAAACATAGGCATAGTACAAGAATATAATATCAATTCATGTACACATGATACTGACCTCATAGATCTGTCAGGGTTACTTTTCCACTTGGTTCCTCATAGATGGGAACCTCTTCATGCCATTCGCCTGCGTAAGAAATCATTCCTCCACAAGAATTTTCCTTGAAAGCCCTCTCATATAGTGATACATGTACATACATACATATAAACATATATAAACATTAGCATAAAATAATCATCATCATGTCAGACAATGACATACATATATACATATAAACCATCAAAATAAAACTATTAAGATCCATGACGACCCTATCAATCAATGACATACATACATACATACATACATACATATATAAACATCATCATAATTATGATCACAACGTGATTACCATATATCATAAGGTCTAGGTTACGAGAGCTTCCTTTATTCTTGCACAACATGCACAAAATTGAGAACAAACGTTCCCAACATAGCCAAGGCATCTTATCTCATATCCATTTACTTTACCTTTCTCATGATTGTAATTCCACTGTCCATTTACCACAATGGACCCAACTAGTCTAACCGAATGTGATATTCTTACTTTCTGCTATGCTTTCTCATGCACTGAGTTTCATCCAAATATTACATTACCTGTTGGGTTTCATCCAGCTCTCCAAAGCTCCATTAATTTCCTCTTTTCCCAACCAATCCCCAAGACTCTCAAAAAATAAAAGCCAAGAAAAATAATAAACAAGAATAATATCATGAAAAACCAAAATTAATACGACGTCGCAACAAAGTGGCATAGCTATGCACCAAACATAAACAATATCGCAAATCAAGCGCAACAAATCACAAAATACCAAAATCACAAAACTAGAAAAAAAAACCATGACTCAATCCCCATTATTCCCAATGCTTCCAAGTGAAATATCAACTCGAGCCTTCTTTAAGATTTCATGGCAAACTCTTTTCCATGGAATCCCCTGCATCATACTGTCATAAACTCATAACTATCAATGCATAAATAAATATAAAAATATACATTTTATCTTAACTTACTACTATTGAGTCTTACCATATGCTATCACATCACCCTGCTTATACTCAAGTACATATCAACTACCTCAACTCATAGTGTGTTAGTGCAACCATTTCACAACATGATCATTCCTTCATGCAATATTATAGATACAAACTCATATCATACAACTAATAAAACATTCAAACCACAAACATAAGATATAATAGACACCAGACACTCAAACCAAAAATAGACGACATAATCAAACATTCAAGTACCAATTATACGATATAAGAAAACTCATACCTAAATGTATCTCATGGGAGGCTATCTTGTCTGCACAATCAATCTATATTAGCATGATATAACACCACAACATATCAACCCAATAATAAATAAGATTATGATATCCATAAAAAATACCTAACTAACATGTTCACATCATAAACTCATAAGAAAATGTCATTCATGCATACAAACACACATGTACAGTCAGTCTAGACATAATACAACACACTATCATAATTAGGTCGAATCATACCTAAATGTCATAACCCTAACCATCTGCATAGGCCAATCAAAATTAACATGATACATATAACATGAATGTATTAATCAAATAACCATAATCATCAAGTCACTAGCATATAAAAACAACAAGTTATATATCATGCTCGTCAACAATATGTAACCTACTCATCAAGTTAACTAATGGATACTCATCAACAACATATAACATATTCATCGAGCAAACTATAAGATATCATGCTCATTAACGAAACATAACATAATCATCAAGTTAACCAACATAAAACAACAAGTTAATCATGTAACATAATCATCAACAACATATAAAATAATAATCAAGTTAATACCATGCCTAACTAAGCAAAATATGTACATATAATCACAATAGTTAACTAACATATATCATGCATGTAACCATAACATCAAAATAATGAAAGACATACACATAACCATACATATGACTACGCTGATCAACTAGTATTTATCACACATGTAACCAAAATAAAAATATAATGACAAACATATAAGTGACCCTAATGCTTACAACAACTATGAACCACATACCTAGATTCCAAGCATACAAACTTGTATGACGATCTTCTCTTATCCCAAGGTCTAGTGCTGCAATTTCTCCTTCATGATCTGCATATTCTATCTCAACCAATACATTAGAATCATAACATACCAATATCATCATGATGACCTAATTTCATGCAATGAACTTATGCACAACAACCTTTTACCATATCAATGCAAATTGACCATATGCACCCACTTAATGTATAACCAATCATGAACGACCAATGCATGTTCAACATATAGCATCACATAAGCAAACATACATGGAAAAAACACAAGCATGACAAGTGTGTAACCCTAACATAAGAAACTAGTGCATATACAACATGTAGCGACATGTAAGCAAGCGTGCACAAACAATTCATAAACATGAGAAACACATAACTAGTCATGACAACATGTTGACAACGAAAAAATCAACCTTCACATGGTGACATCACTACAACCATGATCAACACCATGTAAATCAAACAAGCACACATAGGCCACAAGAATATTAAACACATATGAAATCAAAATAAACACATGATCCACACACCACCCATCAGTCCAAGAGTTGAACCATGCTCTGATACCACTCTGTAACACCCTCTTCTCACATCTACCCAAGTAACTAACCAACTAGGGTAAACATGCACTGAGAGGTTACTATTATGATTGTCAACCTCCTAGATGACCTTAAGGAAGTGGAACTGACAAAAACACCAAAAACACACCTTACACTTCATCATTGACATCCCCAGGAGGTAACCCAACCTTCCAGGGTCATGTTCCCTGAGGGGAACTGATTTTTATCCCATTTAAGGCTTAGCCTCAGGCTTGTAAGGGAAAGGGAGTGGCTATAGACCCTATAGCTACAGGATATCCTAGTCAAGGTAGTGACTAAGACCCAAACAACCAGTTTTTGGCCTGTAGCTCTGGGATTTATGCCACATTTTAAGCCCCTGAGCGTAGGTCACTACTGAGAACTTCATGTAACTTGAGGAGAGGTTAAATAACATTTAAACAAACATATGGAAGAAATCAAATCAACCAGAACTCATCCGAGCCCGCCCAGCCATTACAAGAATTTCGTCAAACATGTCACAAACATAGCATCTATAGGTATAAACAATAGGTTTAAACAAAGAGGTCTCTTTCGTATCTGAAAATGGCTAAGAAGCATTGCTACCCTACATTATAAGCTACCATACAATCATTTTTACCTTAGATAAATTATTCATTCATTTAATGGAAAAAACATAGATAGAGCCATACATCATCACTGATAAAATACATACTTATAACCAACATAATTTTTAGTCTCTTGTATTCACAGTATCACTAGGTGACTATGGATTTTTTTTTACAAGCAGCTAAAGATAACATTTCTTGCCTATCAGCTATCTTTAGAATCTCACTGCCTTCATTATCCTTATAAATCCTTTTTCACTATCTCTTAGTTTACCTTTCCAAAATCACCCTGATGCTCTTAAAGGAAATCATTTTGAGCTTATTTCTCTCATTTTCACCTTTCTTACCTGTCACCAGTTTCATTTCCTCATTTTCCCCTACTCAAAACCCACTTTCAACCCATAAACCCCATTTCCTTTTTCTCCCCCACCAAAAACCCTTCAAAAACCCTTACTTTCATCATTTTTCTTCCTTTAGCACTAAAACAATGTAAAAGATCCTCTTTTACAATGTTTTAAATCAAAATATTAAACTATCGGAACCTTTTTCTTTATATTTAAAACCCTGTTTTTAAATATAAATCTGCCCCTTTATAAATGTTTAAACCTTTGTTTAAAAATTTTTAAGCCCCGCCCGCATAAAAGTTAACCCTTACAACCATACAACCTCAAGCCATGACCGTATAATGAGTGCCCCCACTTATTTGGTTAAACCCCGGGCTCGCTCTACATTAAGCCCCACACTCCAATAATACCCCACCACCTATCTGCCTGGGTCCTACCTGCTCCGACTCTCTCGTCCCTCCAGACTCTCGACCACCATTGATCTCCTCCCTCGAGATCTAATGTCCCACAATTGATGTCGCAACATTATGTGCTGGGGTTAGCGTTTTCAAAACGCGCGAAATAGGTGGTATTCCCTTGCTAGGTAGTGCTCACTGAGTGGAATCACACACCTCTGCTAAAAACCATTACTGCCGCTCCATCTATGCGAAAACCACCTTCTCCGCTCCCGAAAACCGCTTTTTTCGCTTTGCGCCAAAACTACATACCACCGCCCGATTTGAATTATCCAAGAGCTGTGTGGCTTTACGATAAGGCCTCGGATGCCATTTTTTCCTCTGCAAGCACTCCAAAGCCCAACAAAGCCCCCGAAAAATGTAGAAAAGCTTCCCAACTCAGGTTTTTGAGTTAATTTGTGTGTTTTATGTGCAGGTTTCATAGTAGAAGGGAAAAAGTGCATCCCGATGGTCCAAGAACGTTTTAATAAGTGATTTGGATGACAATCCAGAAATCTTGTTTCATTAAAAGGACCAGAGACCCTATATCAAGCATAATCATTGATAAAACATGATTATCGATGGTTATTAAAACCCTCTAGCAGCAGGAAATTTCCCCACTACGCAGCAAACTGTAGACAGAGACACAGGAAGTAAAACAATCAAAATGACTATAATAGCGAAGATCAGAGGATTAAGGTTAATTCAAGAATTGGAAGGGTTAATCAGAGGAAAAGGCACAAGCTCAAGAAGATCAAGGTCAAATCAAGAGATAGAGGTGAATAAAGGTAGAATTAAAAGAAAAGACAGTGAGGCAGACAGTAAAGGAAAATCCAAGGTTTGATGGCCTAAATAGAGTTTAAAGGATAAAACAAGGAGAGATCAACACAATGGTAGATTTGAATGATTAGATCAAAGCATTTACTTCTTCAAAGTATATATTTTTCCACCTAT
Source organism: Pinus albicaulis (assembly GCA_034641835.2). Taxonomy (NCBI): domain Eukaryota; kingdom Viridiplantae; phylum Streptophyta; class Pinopsida; order Pinales; family Pinaceae; genus Pinus; species Pinus albicaulis. The sequence goes on from CM076573.1 coordinate 310,134,498, forward strand.
AACATGTTTTCTTTCAGTAAAACATTAGCAGTTATTACAAACAGTCAAAGATATTTCTCATCTACCCAACAATTATTGTAAAAGTTATTAAGAGGCCTTAAAGTCAAACATTTCCAGAATTTAGCTCAAATAGTTAAGTTAGGAGTTATTGTTACAATGAGTCACTTTCATATATTTTTGCGTTGAGCCTTGCATGGTCTCAAAGGTCAAAAAATCATTAACGCTGTAATAAATAACATGTGAAACCCTACCTTAGGACCACCTCCTCATTTTGCAGATAAATACTACATGTAATATTCATTTTTAGTATTGGTTGGTTGAGTAGTTGATGGATTGATTAGTTGCTGAGCTAGTTGATGATTGCTAGGCTGGATTTGAGAAATATTTGAGTTACAGAGATTTCTTGTACATGGAGTAATGTAACTGTTTTGAACATCAGTAATACAAGCGCATTCACAGGATTCTTGAGCTATGTTAATGGTGAAGTTTTCCTTCTTTTTCAATGTTTTCCTTCTATTTTCCATTCTGTCCATTATTTATCTGATAAAAGAAGATAAATTTTAGAGTAGGATATGCTGTATTGGCACCCTATTTCTGTCTGCATTCTTTATCTTAATGTTTTCCTCTACAAGGTCTAATTGGAGAATTATTAATTTCTCTCTGGTTCCACCTAGCTTTTTGTCTTGAAAATGATTTAATAGAGTCAAGCCAAAGAAGTCTATGGTAAGTCCTGTCCTTTGGTGTAGCTTGAAATATTTTTTTTAAGGCCTTTCTTTGAATTATACTTAGTAGAGTCCATCCAGGTAAGTCTATGGTATGCCCTGTCCTCTGGTATGTCTTAAACTGTTGCTTTGAAGTTATTTAGAGTGTTTAGTTAAAGAAGATATGTTTAGCTTGCTCTTTAGTTGGACTCATTGTTTTGTTAAATGTTTTATTTATCTGAAAGTAATATTAGGATTGTTTGATTGTTGCTTTAAAGGCTTTCTTATTAAAGTCTGGCCAAAGAAGTCTATGGTATGCCCTTTCCTTTGGTTTGTCTCCAACAGTTACCTAAATGGATTTTCTTGTTGAAGTAGAGTTAAAAGATTCTTAACTGAATTTTACTTTTGCTACCTTCACAACTTATTGTCATTTCATATTCCATCTAATCTAAGAGATCCATTTGATAAAGTTAGCTTTCCCTATGAAAATGCTTACAGAGTTGATGAACAATTAAATCCTTTTATGACTCCATATCCCAATGGATTAATGTTTCTTATGGTATATCTATTTAGCTGAGACACTCCTTCAATTAATCACACCATTTGATCTATCAACCTATCAATCAATCAATCAAAACAAAAATCTCTTAGAACTTCATAACTAGCCTAATATCATAAAACAAGAGCATAAAGACATATCATCTGATAAAAAATTATATGGAGAGATCCCTCTCTGAGTCCAGGAAGGCTAGGTCCTAGGATTCCAAAGTGGTTCTGATGTGGTTCGCTGCAGATTTTTTTATTGCCAATCTTGCAAATCACGGGGAGCCAACATAGTGCCCAATGTACTAGGGAATAATGAGTAATAAACAAGTTAAATACCAACTCAAAAACTCATAAAACCTCATTTTAACTTATATGAATCAAGTGTTAGCCAAGAATGGTATTTGGTTTTTGATGGGGGACAACAATCAGTCATAAAACAATTAAAAATCCTCCACCTAGTGACTCCACTGGTTTTCAGTAGGCGTTCTAACTCCACTAGTTTTCCATATACTCCACTGGAAAGATTATTTTATCATTAAACTTCACAAGAACCTAGTCAAGAAATATTTTGTGGATTAAGTATTTCTTTCACAGCTTGGTTTGTCCTTTAAGAATGTCATAAAATCTTAACCTCTCTGATTTTTGGGTCCAAAGTCCTCACTTCTAGAAGAATCTGTACGAGATCTCATCCTGACCCAAATCATCCTACAATAGTTGAAAATCCTGAGAGAATCCTTTGGAATTCTCCTAGATCTAAAAACCCAACTGTTAGCAGACCAATCCACAAAGCAAGTTCCCTACTTGAAAACCTCAAAAACTTGCAGAATATCGTACCTGACTCACCCCTAGAACAAAGCTTATTTAGGACTAGATATCAAAGTTGGATAACCCAGATTGTTTTAGAGCCATCCACCTTACAACAGAATTCTGTTATACTAACTTCATCCCCCACTATTCACCTCCCTCTATTTAACCTTGTACCTCCTGTTGTAAACCCTCCTCTTATTAACCCTCCTTTGTTTCCACAACTACATATCATGGAAACATGGTATGCTCCACTAGTCCTACCACAACCTTTAGTTATTCTAACACTAGATTATCAGTCCAAGATTCCTTTATATTATGCTAGTAGTTCCAATACTGCTCAACAACATGTGGAAAAAATGAATGACTACTTTGAAGACAAGAGATAGATGATGAAACTATTAAACTCAGAATGTGTGCTCAAAGCTTAGGGGGAGAAGTAAGAAAATGGTTTAAAGGCTTAACCCCTAATAGTATAAATGACCTCCCTACTTTCCATCAAATATTCTTAAACAAATGGGAAGTCAAGAAGAACCCTCTCCAAATCTAATCAAAGTATGAAAACATTAAGAGAAATGTTGGAGAGGGTGTCCAAGATTATTGCACTAGGTTCAATAGTGTATATAATGTCGTACCTTCTCACATAAAACCTCCACAAGGTCTAGCTCTAATTAAATTTCCTGATGGTTTTGACCCAGAAATGTCTTATCAATTAAGAGAAAGAGAATCCCTCACTTTAGAAGACATGCAAATGGGAGCAGTAAGTGTAGAAGCCAATCTGATTACCAAGAGAGCTAGAATGAAAAATGAAAAAAGAGTCACATATAGGGAAGAAGCTGTACCCTCCACATCTAATGAAAATATTGATAACTTAGTAAAAACCATGGAGAGAATGATGGAGAGGATGAATGTAAATTAGAGAGATTATCCTAGAGAAAACCAAACAACTTCTCAAAACATAAATCAAAATCAGAACCAAAACCAAAAATTTATGAGAAACCCCCCTCAAATTAGGCAAAGAGGTCCTGATCAGCAAATCAGACCTCATTTCCAAGAAATCTATGTTGATGAGGATGAAGGAGTAGTTGAAGAAACATAGGAAGATCACATAAATTTAATGGGAGTAAACAATGAGGATATTATTTTCCTCACTGAGGAAGAACAAGGCATGTTTTCCCCAACTCAATATGAGGAAGAAAGCCTAGAATCTGAAGACTATTAACAAGGCTTTGAAAATAAAAGCAATAAACAACCAACCTAGTCCCAAACATAATGGTGTCCAAAGCAGCACTAGCAACACTGCTAGTGCTCCTGATAAAACTGTTCTAACTGAGTTTCATAATAAAAAATAGCAAGTTGAAATTGTTGTGAAAACAATGTCTAAAAAAGCTAATTTGAACATTTCAAAAAATCAGACACCTTTCAGTATAGAGAATGAAGTTGCCAAGATTAAAATATATATTCCTCTTACTGAATTAGTCACTCAAGATGTATATAGATCTCAACTTTTGAAAGCTTTAAACATAGGAGAAAATATTGATTCTGTAAATTTAAATTATAACAAACCTAAGCTTCTGTTTGGACCAGAAGTAGAAGGGAAATTTCAAAAGGGAGGTGTTCCTCCATTTTATGTCAGTTTAAACATCCATGATAAGATTCTTCACAATGCTATGTTAAAATCGAGAGCTTCACACAACCTCATGCCAAAAGTAGTAATGGAAAGACTAGGCCTTGAAATAACTAAACCATACAAAGATTTATACTCTTTTGATTCCAGTAAAGTTAAATGTCTAGGCCTAATCAAATATATATGTGTCAATCTATCAAAAATACCAACCAAGAGCCTTGTAATGGACATTGTAGTGGCTGATATTCCTCCTAAATATGGCATGCTCCTTTCAATATCATGGGGAGCCAAACTCCAAGGCACCCTCCAAATGGACATGACCTATGCTACCATCCCTATCTTTAGTCAACCAAGAAGATTGTATAGGGAAACTCACATGAACTACATGGTTAGAAATCATGAAAGACCAGATAACTCCCCTATTTATTCCATTCATACAGACCTTGATTCATTTATCCTTTACAATGATGAAAACCTTAATGAACAAGTGGCAGAAAATGAGAGAACAATTGTAGAGGAAGAGGAAAAAGAGAAGAAACAATCAAAACAGTTTGCACAAACAAAATATTATAGCAAATACAGTGGGGACCATAAGGAAAAAAAATGACAAACATAGTGCAGACCCTAAAGAACAACAAAATAAACAACATAGTGACAACCACAATGACCAACCCAATGACAAATCTAAAATTAAACCTCTGGAGTATGAGTTTTTATGGTTCATGTGGCAAGACTAGTTCAGGAGCAAGAATATGGGTGCATAACACAGAGACTAATCATGCAGAAGGTCACTCATACAAGCTAAAATTTCAATGAACAAATAACATAGCTGAATATGAGGCACTCCTCCTAGGGCTACAATTAATGAAGAAATTAGGAGCTAAGAGGATAACTGTTCATGGAGATTCAGAACTAGTGATTAGGCATATTAAGGGAGAAAACACAGCCAAGAATTCTAGACTGAAAGCATATGGAGATGATGCTATTGACCTCTTGAAAACATTCACAGAATATGATCTCACCTTTTTCCCTAGAAATCAAAACATCCTTGCCAATGGCCTAGCATTTGTAGCCAGTACATGTCCAAAACATTATCATAGCAAACAATACACATTCCAAGTCAAATATAGACTAGAAGTCCCATATAACATAAAATATTGGCAATTTTTTGAAGGAGACAAACTGATAGAAGATTTCCTGCAGTCCAGAAATGAGTTTGAAAGGCTAAATTCAGACTCAGAGTATGAAGAAGACTGCTCTGCTGAGGAAAAAACACACAAAATAGAGCCACCTTATGTTGTTGATATAAATCTGTTAGACAAAGAACACATACATGAAATAGAGCTGTGCACTAATTTAGAAAAATAAGACTTTAAAGTGCTAAAATCTAATACTAATAACTCGCCAAAGGGAATGGTTCCTCTAGAGGAACTGTTTGACTTTAATGATGTTGCTAGGAAGCCAAAGATGGAACCCACTGAAGCTAAAATAGAAGAATGCAATATAGGCAGTGAACTAAAACCCAAAACGATCAAACTATCTAAAACACTGCCAGCTCATATAAAACAGAAATATCTTGAGCTTTTTAGAGAATTTACTGATGTGTTTTCTTTGAGTTATGAATATTTAAAGTCATATGATATAGAGATAATCCAGCATAAGATCCATCTCAAAGAAAACCAGAAGCCCTTTAAACAGAAATTGTGCAGAATAAACCTTGTGCAACTACCCCTGGTTGAGAGAGAAATTAAGAAAACATATGATGTTAGAAAAATGGTCCCTCTGAGATACTCAGAATGGGTTTCAAATATTGTATTGGTGAGGAAGAAAACAATATAAATTAGGCTATGCATAGATTTCAGAAATTTAAACAAAGCCTCCCTAAAATACAACTAACCCTTACCAAAAATGGATCACATCTTACAAAGGGTAGTAGGGTCTAAAATAATTTCTTTGCTAGATGGATTTTCAGGATACAATCAGGTGCTGGTACACCCAGATGATCAACACAAGAAAACTTTCACTACACCCTAGGGCACCTTCATGTATGTTAAAATGTCTTTTGGGTTAATGAATGCCAGTGCCACCTTTCAAAGAACCATGGACATTGCTTTATATGAAGAAATAGGTTACTTCATTGTAATATACCTTGATGACATCATTGTATACTAAAAAACAGAGGAAGAACACCTAGCTCACTTAAGAAAAGTCTTTGAAAAATGTAGAAATTATGGTTTGTATTTAAATCCAAAGAAAACTTTGTTTGGCCTCCAAGAAGGGAAAATTTTAGGCCATATCATATCTAAATAAGGGATCAAGATTGATCCTAAAAGGATTGAAGGAACATTTCAAATAAATCATCCTAGAAACATCAAAGAGCTACAATATTTCATTGGGAAAATAAATTTCTTAAGAAGGTTCATACCAAACCTTACAGAAGTCCTAAGAAAAATCAAAAACATGCTGAAAAGAGAAATAGGAGTCAAATGGACTAGAGAAGCAAAGCAATCCTTTGAACTGGTAAAACAAACACTTACCCAAACACCAGTTCTAATTAGCCCTGACTTTACCAAAGACTTCTTCATCTTCTCCTTTGCATGAGAACATATAGTTGTTGCTATCCTACTATAGAAAAATATAAAAGGGCAAGAACATCCCACTGCAAATTTTAGCAAGGCATTAAGAGATGCACCTTTGAAATACAACATCATGGAGAAACAAGATTTTGCCTTAATCAAGGCATTGAAAGATTTCAGAGTTTACATTTTGCACTCACACATCATTGCATTTGTGCCTCACTCAGCGGTAAAAGACATACTCGCTTAAACTCATCAAAGGACAAGGATTGGCTAAACTCATGGCTGAAACAAACTTTCAAGCACTGGATATAAACATGATTAATGCATTAGATGAATAGGAGGAGTTAGCAACTCCACTCATTGAAGAATCATTTCTGAATTCAAATTGGTATGCTGATATTTTATATGCGATTTTTAATTTTAATGCTCCTCTTAATCTGTCTAAGAATAAGGTTAGATTCTTAAAGTTGAAGGCTGTAAATTACTACATTTTAAATAAAATTTTATATTGGAAAAATGCTAGTGGTATATTGCTTAAATTTTTTCATGAGGATGATGCAGATAAGATCAAGCATGAGTTTCATGAAGGAGAATGTGGAGGCCACCTCTATTGGAAAACTACTGTCAACAAAATCCTTAGAGCTCGTTACTATTGGCCCACCCTCTTTCAAGATATCCATAAAATGTTAGTTGCCTATCATAAGTGCCAAATCTTTGAAGACAAAAGAAAATTGTTGCCATTACCTTTGCATCCTATTTCTATGGAATCTCCTTTCAAACAATGGGGCCTTGATTTTATTGGAGAAATCCGTCTTGCCTCCTCTGTCCAACACAAATGGATCCTCACTGCAAGTAAATATTTTACAAAATGGAAAGAGGCCATCCCCTCCAAGACTGCCACAGACTCAGTAATCATCAAATTCCTTGAAAACCATATTCTATCTAGATTTGGTTTTCCTAGAAAGATTATCACTGACAATGTTGTTGCTTTTAGATCCGATAAAATGGTGGAATTTTGCCACAAATATCAGATTACATTGGGCCATTCTACAGCTTATTACCCTCAAGGTAATGGGTTGGCTGAATCCTCAAACAAAATTTTGGTGAACATCATCAAAAAGTTTTTGGAAGAGAACAAGAAATCATGACACAAAAAACTAGTGCATGCATTATGGGCAGACAAGATAACAAATAATAAATCAATTTGAAAGTATCCCTATCAGCTAGTGTATGGAGCACATGAAAATTTTCCAACAAGTTTAGGGGTGTCAGTCATGAAGCTCATCTAGGAAGCATAGTTTGAAGAAAATGATATGCAAAGAAGACTAAACAAGATTGTCCAGTTGCAACAAACCAAAGAAGAAGTGTATAACAGAACATAGCAAGTGCAAGAAAACATCAAGAAGCTTTTTGATAAGAGGACCAAGGCAAATGATTTCAACATTGGTGACAAAGTGATGAAGTGGGATTCAAGAAGAGAAGACAAAGGAAAGCATGGAAAATTTGACAATATATTGAAAGGTCCATACATCATCCATTCTGCAAGAGGTAACGATGCATTTTTCCTACAAGAAATGAATGGAACATGATTGTTTGAAGGTCCTATAAATAACAGGATGCTCAAGCATTATTTGTTTTGAAAATATCAGTTTAAATCTTTATTCATTGTATATAACACTGCTTGAACAAAAGATCAAAAAAGTGAAACACAAAAACAACAAAAAGAAGAAAATATGGCAAATAAAAGAAAAAGGTAAAGCCCCATACCAAAAAGAATATTTCTAAAAGTGTGCAAGTCCAAGTGCCACTACTTTTGAAGAGGAAGTCTTGTTCAATCATATAGCCTAATCATGGTTGAACAAGTTTTAAATTTTTGTTGATAAGTTAGTAAATGAAGATTTGCCAAACTGTTCAAACTTGGCCTATCAGTGGATTAGATTAGGAAAATATATTGGTTCCAAAGTTTCAATGTGAACCAAAGCAAAAGAGAGGGATGCATGACAAATTCTAGATTATAGCCCTTAGTTTTTATTTTTACATTTTGCAAAATAAAATCTGTGTGCAACTTGTCCAAAATGCCAAATTTCATGACAAATCAAACTGCTTAATATTGATTTGTTCATGTTTTCAACTTTATGTTAATAGATTAGAGAATGAAAATCTGTCAAAATGTTTAATATTGACAGATAAGTAGATTACGTAGAGAATAAAAGAGCTCATCAGTCTAATCTGAGCCTTTGGATGATATAAGTGTAGAAATAGATAGTTTCCTATTTTTAAAAGAAAAGGATGTTCAGGGTTTTCCAATCTAAATGCACCCAAATGAAGAAAAAATGCTAGGAAAAGTATGCTGGGTAGGTAGAATTGAGTTGAAGCAATCATGTTTTTCAGATTTCAAAGATCACAGCTTCAAAGAACACCAACAAATCAGCAATTGAAGAAACAAAAATCTGCCAAGTACAATCAAGGCATTGGTCTACAAATTCCAGAGATTTAATCTCTGAGGTTCTTGACACCTCCTAAAGGAGCTGCCCTCCACAGCTGGAGCCACTCTTAGTCTTTTGTATTCACAGTGTCACTAGGTGATTATGGATTTTTTTTTACAAGTAGCTAAAGATATAATTTATTTCCTATTAGCTATCTTTAAAAATCGCACTGCCTTCATTCTCCTTATAAATCCTTTTTTCACTATCTCTCAGTTTACCTTTCCAAAATCACCCTGATGCTCTTAAAGGAAATCATTTTGAGCTTATTTCTCTCATTTTCACCCTTCTTACCTGTCACCAGTTCCATTTCCCATTCCCCCCTACTCAAAACCAACTTTCAACCCATAAAACCCCATTTCCTTTTTTGCCCCCACCAAAAACCCTTAAAAAACTCTCACTTTCAACATTTTTCTTCCTTTAGCACTAAAATAATGTAAAATATCCTCTTTTACATTGTTTTAAATCTAAATATTAACCTATCAGGACCTTTTTCTTTATATTTAAAACCCTGTTTTTAAATATAAACCCACCTTATAAATTTTTAAACCCTCTGTTTAAATGTTTTTAAGCCCCGCCCACATAAACTTTAACCCTTATAGCCATACAACCTCGGCCCATGCCCGTACAATAAGTGGCCCCACTTATTTGGTTAAACCACGAGCCCGCTCTCCACTAAGCCCCGCACTCCAATAATACCCCGCCACTTGTTCGCCCGGGTCCTACCTGCTTCGACTTTCCCGTCCCTCCAGAGTCCCGACCACCATTGATCTCCTCCCTCGAGATCTAATGACGCACAACTGATGTCGCAACATTATGTGCGTCGGGGTTAGCCTTTTCAAAATATGCTAAATAGGTGGTATTCCCTTTCCACGTGGTGCTCACTGAGTGGAATCACACGCCTTCGCCAAAAACCATTACTGCCCTTCCATCTGCGTGAAAACCACCTTCTCCGCTCCTGAAAACCGCTTTTTCGCTTCGCACCAAAACTACATACCGCCACCCATTTTGAATTATCCAAGAGCCCTATGGCTCTGCGATATGGCCCTGAACGCCATTTTTGCCTCTACAAGCACTCCAAAGCCCAACAAAACCCTAGACAAATGCATAAAAGCTCCCTAACGCAGGTTTTTGAGTTAATTTGTGTGTTTTATGTGCAGGTTTCATAGCAGAAGGGCAAAAGTGCATCTCGATTTTCCAAGAACGTTTTAATAAGTGATTTGGATGACAATCCGAAAATCTTGTTTCATTAAAAGGACCAGAGACCCTATATCAAGCATAATCATTGATAAAACATGATTATCGGTGGTTATTAAAACCCTCTAGCAGCAAAAAATTTCCCCACTACGCATCAAACTGCATACAAAGACATAGGAAGGAAAATAATGAAAATGACTATAACAGTGAAGATCATAGGATTAAGGTTAATTCAAAAATTGGAAGGGTTAATCAGAGGCAAACACACAAGCACAAGAATATCAAGGTCAAATCGAGAGACAAAGATGAATAAAGGTAGAATTAAAAGAAAAGACAGTGATGCAGACAGTAAAGCCAAATCCAAGGTTTGAAGGCCTAAACAAAGTTTAAAGGATAAAACAAAGAGAGATCAACACAAAGGCAGATTCGAATTATTAGATCAAAGAATTTACTTCTTCAAATGATATTTCCACCTACAACATGTTTTCTTTCAATAAAACATTAACATCTATTGCAAACAGTTAGATATATTTCTCATCTACCCAGTATTTATTGTAAAAGTTAAGAGGCCTTAAAGTCAAACATTTCCATAATTTAGCTCAAATAGTTAAGTTAGGAGTTGTGTTACAGTGAGTCACTTTCATATATTTTTGCCTTGAGCCTTGCATGGTCTCAAAGGTAAAAAACTCATTAACTCTGTAATAAATAACATCTGAAACCCTAGATTAGGACCACCTCCTCATTTTGCAGATAAATACTGCATGTAATATTCATTTTTAGTGTTGGTTGGTTGAGTAGTTGATGGACTGATTAGTTGCTGAGCTAGTTGAGGATTGCTAGGATGGATTTGAGAAAGCTCTAAGTTGCAGAGATCTCTTGTACATGGAGTAATGTAACTGTTTTGAACATCAGTAATACAAGAAATTTCACAGGATTCTTGAGCTATGTTAATGGTGAAGTTTTCCTTATTTGTCAATGTTTTCCTTTTGTTTTCCATTTTGTCCATTTTTTCTCTGATAAAAGAACATAAATTTTAGAGTAGGATATGCTGTTTTGGTACCCTATTTCTGTCTACATTCTTTATCTTAATGTTTTCCTCTACAAGGTTTGATTGGAGAATTCTTAATTGCTCTCTGGTTCCACCTAGCTTGTTATCTTGAAAATGATTTAATAGAGTCAAGCCAGAGAAGTCTATAGTAAGCCTTGTCCTTTGGTGTAGCTTGAAATATTGTTTTTAAGGCCTTTATTTGAAGTATACTTAGTAGAGTCCATCTAGGGAAGTATATGGTATGCCCTGTCCTTTGGTGTGTCTTAAATTGTTGCTTTGAAGGTCTTTAGAGTTTTTAGTTAAATAAGACAGGTTTAGCTTTCTCTTTATATGCACTCATTTTTTTCTTAAATGTTTTCATTGTCTGAAAGTAATCTTAGGATTGCTGGATTGTTGTCTTAAAGGTTTTCTTATTAAAGTCTGGCCAAAGAATTATATGGTATGCCCTATCCTTTGGTTTGTCTCCAGCAGTTACCTAAAAGGCTTTTCTTGTTGAAATAGAGTTAAAATATTCTTAACTAACTTTTATTTTTGCTGCCTTCACAACTTATTGTCATTTCATATGCCATCTATACTAAGAGGTCCACTTGATATAGTTAGATTTCCCTATGAAAACCCTTGCAGAGTTGATGAACAATTAAATCCCTTTATGACTCCATAGCCGAATGGATTAATGTTTATTATGGTCTATCTATTCAGCTAAAACACTCCTTCAATTAATCACACAATTTTATCTATCAACCTACCAATCAATAAATCAAAACAAAAAGCCCTTAGAAATTCATAACTAGCCGAATATCATTAAACAAGAGCATAAAGACATATCATCTGATAAGCAATTACATGGAGAGATCCCTCTCTAAGTCCAGTAAGGCTAGGTCCTAGGATTCCAAAGTGGTTCTAATGTGGTTCTCTGCAGAGTTTGTTCTTGCCAATATTGGAAATCACAGGGAGCCAACAATTATAACAACATAAATACCATGGATGAAATATCAATGAAATCCATACATAAACTAGTATATTTGCATACCAAATACCAGAGGAATGAGATCTTCATTACTGAATGTAACAACCAATCAGAGATGGGACTTCCATGTTCCACCTGACCATATATTGTTTGAGCCAAGTATCATTTCAGCCAATCACCCCCGTGCCATATTCCAAGCATGAATGTGGGTCTTAATCAAACACATCAATCAAAATCAATCCAGGGTTTCCATAGGAAAAACCACCTCAACCCTCAACCAATAATTCCACCTCAAGGTGGGACATAAAACTATCATGGATTGGTCTCTATCCAAGCTGATCCAGGGCTCCAGAGTTATTGTTACAGAGTTAAATGCTGCCAAACTTTGGAGTTGTATCGCCGATATATTCAACAGAAGTCCTATTTTTAAACTTCAAACATCCTCTGCTTATTTAACCCTCTATGCAACAGTCTTGAATCACCCCTATCATCTTGAGAAATACTTTTTTTCGTGTCAATGATGTGGGAATCATTATGGCCCTCCTTCGATGGATCACTTCCTCTTGACTTCAACTCATTATCTAGGAATGTGATTTATAAAATCCCTTTCAGTACCATTGAGCTTGCATGCCTCAATGGCAAGTTCTTTGCGTTCGATGACAGGTTCACATAATTGGCCTTCGATTGGATTATTCTGCAAGTGTTTGACTTCAACTCATTCATTAAAACTTGTAGATTTGGTTGTCCTACCTTGAGATTCATCATCATTATTGGTGGTTTCTGTCATGCCTATTACCAGTTTACATCATTAATCGGTAATCATATGGTTTCTACCATGTTTGATATCAATGCATCTATTCACATGGTTAGATTTGTATGGTGGGTATGTCAATATCGAGACAAAGACCCTGTATCCCATTTTTTATTATCCAGGTTGCTTGGAGTTATTGAGTATTCATGATTGTACACATGATCCTTTCTATATGGATTGTTGTGACCATATCGTGGATAAATTTCCATGATCTCTTTAAGACAGATGACTGCGCCCATACCATGGGTTGATGTGTTATTTGATGCCTATTCAGAGATATGTTAGTAGGCATGTTTATATCATTAATGTCACATATTATATTGTGTTTTATTGATAGGTCTCCTGACGGTGGTTTTCCAAATTCCTTGCCATGGCGGATAAAAGATTTCAACCATCACTTATGGTTCTGCTTTCATGGTTTAGGGGTCATTTGTTACACAATAGTTTGTCACATTCCTTAGTTCTTCTCCCAAGTGTTATATTGTGCCGATCATGTCCCAAATGTCACAAAGCGACAAAATTTATATAAACTTGTTCGTCCTGGACAACATGCTTAAGATATCCCTGAAGACCTAAAGAGATTCACCTTGAATATTTTCTACAAATTTTGTAAAAAACCTTATTTTGAAAGCCCAATACGATACTCCCCTTAATGAGTTCGCGTTTTCCACCCTATCCCTATCATGTGAACAACACCACCAGCGTAGGAATTCAACAGTAAATTCACACTAGTCCTCTTCAGGGAAGTTCTCCAAAAATGGAGTAGAAGCTTCAACCTCTAGAATTCCCGAGAGACAATTTATGGTACTTGTTGGTTGAGGATATGGTCGAATACTGCCATGCTTGGCCCTTAATATTATCTCCAAATATTTTCCCCTTAGAGATAAGACCATTCCCCCTCATTAGTGTATCCTTAACCTCCTTAGCTCTACTATAAGAGAGTGCCGTGCAAGTGAGTCTTGGTTGGTCATTGTTGGTTTCCTTACTTCCACCTGATTCAACCCACATGTTGTCGATTTGACAAAGAAGGAGAAGATATTGAAGATCACGGCTTGGACTTGGATTACCACTATGAAGGAGGCCTTCAAAATCAAGGCACTCGTTTTAAAGCTACAATTTGTTCATTTTTATAATACAAATTATACGTTGCTTCCCATAAATATGTTAATATTAATTGGTTTAGCATGATACTCCATGATATTTCATGTAGTTTTCTTTGAAACACATATACTATGTATCTTTCATCTTTTTTTCATGTGATATTCCTTATAGGTATTCAAACGTATAAGGCATAGCAAGGAACGAGCCTGAAATTGAAATGATCGACATCAACACTGAAGAAACGACTACATAAGGAGCAAGGTAGGACAATCTCCCTCTCTCACTTTACTTTTCAATGTTAAACTAGGAAAGCTTGTATCCTTTGTCATGGTTGTTACTAGACCCACTCATTGTGCTAGAGGGATTGCTTCTTTCCGAAGAAGGGATTTTCTTGGTTACACATTAGACAACACTACTACGGAATGATCTCCCACGTTTCGTCAAGTATATTTTGGGAGACCCCACTAGGTTGCAAATCTTCCATACATAACCGAGTCAACCTCATTGTAGACATGATACACCGAACACACATTCGGGGAGATCTCCTTCTCGTACTTGTTGGTTCAATGAGAGGTATTCTATAGTTCATAGATACCTGGTAATTCTTTTTTCCTAGATTACCCTTTTTGATTTATTTTGTTTAATTCTAAAATTTTATTCCCATGAAAAAGCTTACCGGTGCAGTACTCCTTTTCCTCAATCATGATTGATAAATTGAAAAATTTTAATTGCTCAAAAATAATTCCTCCATCCTTTAATTGATCTTGGCAAAAGGTCATCATGGATGAATTTCTAAATTCACCTCACTCATCCCCTAAAGGAACTCAAGGAGCTCATCCGGAGATCCCGCTATTTTCACCTGGGCCTTTAGAAGCTCAAGGTTTTGAACCTGGAATTATCCCAAGCATACAATCGCTCTCTTCATGACCACCACCTAATGATTGGTCTACACCTTCTGAGGATCTTGAGCCGGAAAGTCCTGAATCTGCTGCAAATTTTGTGGTCTTTCCTCTAAATCCTCTCTACAATCCATTCATGATATCTCCTGAGCGTATATATTGTCCTTTTGACGATCCCAAATTTCCTTTTTGTGCTTCTCTTGTAGCATCTCGAACTATTGTTCATCAATTATTTCCACCACACATGGCATCGAATGCAGACCGTACTCCGTTTATCAGCACTCCTCAAATTATTCCTTTGGAAACATCTGCGACCCATATCCCATAAGTTGAAATTGAGTCTATGTTCCCTCTGGAAGGGTTTCCTTATGTTTCCACTCATCATGATGTAGGAAATGGAATGAGTTTGCCCTCTATTCAATTCGCATCTTCGCTTCCACCTGGCTACACTTCTCTTGAAAACATTGTTTCAGGAGCTTCTAGGGTTACATAAAAATTCATGATCCCATTTGGTCAGCTAGTTTTTCCCCATCTTCTGGCCCATTTGTTTCAAATGTGGCCACCATGTATCAACCTGCTACTCAACCTGTTATTTATGTAGTTCAAATGACCATTTCAATGGAGTCATATTTTCCTTTGCCACTATCTACGATCATTATGGTTCCACCTTTGAGTGGAAAATATATAATTTCATTTGTGCCTAGGGGGAAATCACATCCTTTATACGTACCTCCCATTTCGGGCGGGGGAAATATATACTATGGCACTATATTGAGGGCGAGACATCCCATATCTAATCTTGGTGGAAATTTGGTTTCATCCATAACAAGTTATATCATAGGTGCCTATCTACCAGGTGGTCACCTTACATCAGCTCAACTTGTTTATCAACAACCCCACGTTCAACAACCTCATGTTCAACAACCCCATATTCAACAAATTCATATCCAAAAATACTTATGTTTAGCAACTGAATGTACAATATTAGTATTTCCAACAAATGAAAATTTCATAGTAGTATGTCCAACAACCCCAAAATCCATTGGTGGGTGTTGTGATTAATCCTTAGTTTGGTCCTCAAATCCAATCTGGTCAAAACACTTCTCTGGGTCAACTTGGGACAAGGGACTTATGTTTGACAAGTACCCATCCTTCAAAAAACATTGCATCGGGGCCACATTAGCGGCCCCAACAGGGGCCTTATCAACAGCCCCAACAGGGGCCTTATCAACAACCCCAACATGGTTCTTATTTTTAGAAATAGCTGCAAAAAGGCACCTATTAGTAGCGCTAGCCTTAACAAGGTCCTAATGGGGAAAATATGGTTATTATGGTAAAAATCAACCCCAATGAGGGCAAAACCCATATTGGTAGGGTTTGAACCCTCAGATGGGTAATTACTAGAGACCTTTCACCCCTTATAATCCTCAGTTACCATTCTTGGCTACGTTGGAACTTTTGGATATGTAAAGGCTTACAAATGACTCGATTCTAGCATATACTGCATTGGAATCCAATTCCAACTAAGATTCTTGGGGATTGTCCTAAATTTGAAGGTAAATCTGGAGAAGACCCCCAAGCTCGTGTTATGACATACCATTTTTGGTGCTCTTCTAACTCTTGGGTAGATGATTAAGTTCGACTACGTCTTTTCCAATGCACATGAATGGGTGCAACCGCTAAGTGGTACATCGAACTACCCCGCGAAATTTTCCAGGATATCAATTCATTGGCTATGGATTTACTTACGCATTTTCAGTTATCTGTCCAGTATGAAACTGACACTCACCTCTTAACATCTTTGGAATATTCAATTGCTACACATATCTCCGATCACATTCATGAATGGATACACAGGCAATGTCTGATCAAGTTTGAAATTCCTGATCAACTGCTAACTAAATGGTTCACTAAATCATTCATCATGTTATCATCCCGTAATTCTGAAGGTTAGAGACATAATAATGGTGGTGGAACATCAAACTGATTTGGAATCCAGGACCTAGCCTTCCTGGACTCAGAGAGGGCTCTCTCTGTTAGATATAGAGTTGTTTATAGGGGAATTTTAGGCTAGCTATTAGTGCATAGGGGTTTGTTTGAAGATTTGGTTGAGGCATCAGAAGGGGGCCATTGGGCCATGGAGTCAAGCAGGTGCTAACAGATTCAAATGGATGAATAAATGAGGTTATGTTCAACCAGGCAAGCTAGCCAAGTCAATGGATCTTAACAGCTTATTAAATGGAAAATAGGAGGAGCTTAAATTTCAACAGGAATGTAGAGAAGTCTGTCTCTGAATTCTACATTCTAGTCTCAGAGAAAAACATAATGTGTCGTTTCAAGACTGAGCAGGGTACCCCATGGTAAATCCTACACAAAGAATTCTATCCACAGTAAAGAAAAGAAAACAGTATGTAAAACAGAAGACTCACAAATTACATGGGAGAAGCACTTTACCACAGATCATAACATAAGAATCTAAAAAACATCATAATCCTTCATTCATCCACAAGAGAGTGCTTACAACCGAATGAGTCTATTACAATGGTTTTTACCTTCCGAGCCCCCTTCATACTGCTAATGCATACAATATTTATAGAAAAATTAAGTTGGTTAATATGTCTACTACAGTGATTACATTCAAACAGAAACTTGACAAGTGGAAACATGTAGGCGGTGATAAGACAAGTTTTGTCATAACAATGGATTTAGCAGTCTGTTATTAATTGTGCAATGATTAGGATTTGGCTAGTGTTATGTTGAAGAGGCAAGGAAGGCCCTGACACCTTGGCTCTTCATCTTCAGAAAACCATTGTTGGATGATTAAATTGATGAGGTGCTTGGATCAATAGTTGTGCTGACATGTTCGCTGCCCTTTTTGCTCTTGTAGTTATAATATGTTCATCTTTTCACAAACGCCTTTGCCCCACTTTACCCTTTCTGTCTATCTCCATTACTATTGTGACATTCCTATTACTATGCCCTTTTTCTCCTTGTCGGGTCCTACCCGAGTCCTCCTTCCATGTGGAAAAATAGCCCACAAACCCATAAGCCTAGACGTTGAGGGACGATGGTTGGCAGACATCGATAGATGATGGAGGACGTGATGCAGCGACATTGGAAATGGTCACATAGCGACAAAGGTTTGGAGGACAGTGGAAACAAATTTCGGAGGGGGTCTCAAGTGGTAAACAGTAATGGGGAGGGAGGGGTGTGAAATGATGAGAGGAAGACATGTGGAGGAGTGGGTGGTAATGGATACATCCCATTTCGGAACCCCCCCCACCCCCCCCCCCCACCCCCCTCATGATAAAGTTCAAATGCTACGAGGGGGGGGAAAAACTAGATAAGGGTTGTCGAATGTGGGGAAGAAGAGTGGAGAAGGAGGAAAGGTGGAATGATGTAGCACACAGGTGGGACCTGACCTGCATCACAAATCACAAGTTGGAAGCTTTAGCTTATAAATGGTGGGGGAAAACTATAAAACTTGCGAAGTGAGAAGTGCGGGGCGAGGGAGGTGACATGGCGGGGATGGGTCCCATGGATATCGCACATCACAAATCGGTGGATTTATTTATAAGCGACAGAGGTAAACTCTAAAAATTACAAAGTGTGAAGTGCAGGGAGAGGAAGGTGATGTGGCAAGGAAGGTGGGCCCCGACCCGCATTGCAATCGCAAGTCGGAAGTTTTTGTTATGGGTGGCGGAGGCAAGTGCTAAACCTCGCGAAGTGCGACGTGCAGTGAGAATGGAGGTGACATGGAAAAGAGAGGTGGGCCCACCCGCAGCACATAGACCATATAATTTACCATATTTATTAGCACTAACTTTTTAAACTTACGAAGTTTGATATGTGATCGGGTCCCACCCGTATCGCACATCGCAGAGTTTAGAGTTTATCGTATATCGCAGATTTTTGGGTTTATCGCATACCGCAACATTTAAGGTTTAACACACATGGGCGATCGCAGAATTAACGGCGGGAAAAAATGGGGTAAGTTATTTTATTTTCAATGCGATGCAGGGAAAATGGTGACGCGGTTGGAAGGGTCCCACTATATCGCATCAAAAGAGTTATAAGGTGATGAACTTGGCCGCGAAACGATAAAGGGTGCAAATGCGAAAAAGGAAAGGACGGGGTAAGGTCTATGGTATAATGTTATATGCCATGGTTGTTTGATGGGTGGGCAGAGCTATAGTATTAAGACATTATACTTTTATATATGTGGATTAATAGAGTGATAAGTCTAAAAGGTTATGTATGTGGGTCTAGGGGTCAAAATGGGATTTAGAGCATTAGAGTTCAGAATTTGGAAAAATGAAGGGTAAGAAGAGGGTAGATGGAATGAATGAAGGCAGTATGGAGTTTCCTCACCATCACACTTAATCATAAACACTTTCCTCTTTCAACTTAACTAAAGGTAGATAGATTCATTTGATGCTCTTGATAGTCAGGATTTCCCTTTTTTCCTTAAAATAAATGATAGCCATGGAATATTATTTTTAGTATGAAAGACCTGATAAAATAATCAGTCACCTTATGATACTGTGAAATATAAGAGTCTAACATTGGCTCCAACTGGGGATGGTAGCTCCTTTAGGAGGTGTCAAGAACACCATAGACTAGTGGCCTGATCTATTGGGCTGATCCCAAATCTGCAACTTAAACTACTACAAAACCTCTGTTGCTGACAATATTCAAGTTGAAATCAAGACTCTCTGCAAACTAAAGTCTAGAATACACTTTTACTTAAAACTGGAAAGAAATATGAAACTGAAATTGGAAAGATGCTCAAATTATTGAGCTTTATTTGCACACCTACCTACCCTACTCTATTGAAATTGTTGTTGTTCTATATGATACAATAATTCTAGTGCATCCAGTCAAGTAGCAATAGAAACAAATGGACAACTTGGTTTCTTGCCAGGAAAATCAATAATATAAATTGATTATGTGTCATCATAGCCAAATTTAAAATATGTAATGGAAACTGCTGATGTATTTGATCCTTATAGAGAATACATGTTTGAAAACTTGAGCTAAAAAGAACCTCCATATAATCTTCTATAGGATCAATAAAAGCATGATGTATGATTTTTGCTTCTAGGCCCTCAATGAATAGTTGATCAGTTGTATCCACAATATTAAACCTTGAAACCTCATCTTCATTTTGGTACTTGAAAGCACAATCATCCTCAATATGTAAGTCAAGAGGTAGTACAAATTCCTCTTTCTTAGGAGAAGGAATATTTTCCAAGAATTCCTTAGGATCTCATAAATTATATGACTAAATTTGAGAGTTCAAAATTTCAATACTAGTTTCATATCGTTAAACAACTATCTCCAAAAAACATGTTTTAGCTTCAGGACTAAATTTTCTTGATTTCAAAATAAGAAAGACAACCTCTAGGAAATATTCATCAAGCTAAAATTATGATAATTGATTCCTAAATGCATTTAAAACTTCACAAGATAAAAGGTCTGCCACAAAACTTGTCATCTTGTTCAACAGGAACTCTGGTCAACATGTTGTGGAGTTGCCATGAATGCTCAAAAGCTGGGTTCTTTGAATCATGGAGTCGCCAGGTGAATAATGCAGCCTTCTTGTGTCTGGTCACTATCCACCATCAGTAATCAGATCTGAACTTTGATGTACTTTCTAAGGAAGATAAATTTCGTTCCCCAGTATGGTCACCATTATGTTATCATCCCGTAATTCTGAAGGTTGAAGACAGAACCACGGTGGTGCAACATCAAACCGCTTTGGAATCCAAGACCTAGCCTTCCTGGACTCGGAGAGGGATATCTATGTTAGATATAGCTTTTTTTATAGGGGAATTTTAGGCTAGCTATTAGTGCATAGGGGTTTGTTTGAAGATTCGGTTGAGGCAGTATAAGGGGGCCATTGGGCTATGGAGTCAAACATGTGCAAAAAGATTCAAATGGATGAATAACTGAGGTCGGGTGCAACCAGGCAAGATAGCCATGTCAATGGATATTAATAGCTTATGAAATGGAAAAGAGGAGGAGCTTAGGGTTCAACAGGAATGCATTGCAGACCATCTTTGAATTATACATTCTGGTCCAAGAGGAAAACATAATGTACTGTTTCAAGACTGAGCAGGGTACCCCATGGTAAATCTTACACAAAAATTTCTATCTGCAGTAAAGAAAAGAAAATAGTATGTAAAATAGAAGAATCACAAATTACATGGGAGAAGCACTTCACCACAGATCATAACACAAGAATCTAGAAAACAGTATAATCCTTCATTCATCCACAAGAGAGTTATTACAACCTAATGAGTCTATTACAATGGCTTTTCCCTTCTAGGCCCCCTTCATACTACTAATGCATACATTATTTATAGAAAACTTAAGTCGGTTAATTTGTCTACATGTAGGTGGTGATAAGACAAGTTCGGTCATAACAATGGTTTTAGAAGTCTATTTTTAATAGTGAAATTATCAGGATCTAGCCAGTGTGATGCCAAAGAGGTGAGGAAGGCCCTGACACCTTGGCTCTTCATCTTCAAGAAATCGTTATTGGATGATTAAATTGATGAGGTGCTTGGATCAGTAGCTGTGCTGACGTGTTTTCTGCCCTTTCTGCTCTTGCAATTATAATACAATCATCTTTGCGCAAACACCTTTGCCCGACTCGACCCTTTCTGTCTATCTCCATTACTACTATGATGTTCCGTATTACTTTGCCCTTTTGCTCCTTACTGGGTCCTACCTGATTCCTCCTGTTGTGTGGGAAAATAGCGCACAAATAGATAAGCATGGACATGTAGGGATGATCATTGGTAGACGTGGATAGATGATGGAGGACGTGGCACAACGATATTGGCAACGGTCAGAGGGCGGAAGTGGTTTGGAGGAAAACATAAACAACTTTCAGAGGAGGTCTCAAGTAGTAAGCAGTAACGGGGAGGGGGGGGGGGGGTGCGAAATGACGAGAGCAATACATGCTGAGGAGTGGGTGGTAATGGTACCGCCCATTTTGGACCCCCCCCACCCCCTCATGATAAGGTTCAAATGCTGCAAAGGGGGCTAAAACTAGATAAGGGCCATCGGATGTGGGGAAGAGGAGTAGAGAAGGAGGAAAGGTGGAGGGAGATTAGAGGTGGAATGACGTAGCACAAAGGTGGAACCCAACCCGCATCGTAAATCGCAAGTCGGAAGCTTTAGCTTATAAACGGCGTGATTAAACTTTAAAACTTGCAAAGTGAAAAGTGTGAAGTGCGGGGAGAGGCAGGTGACCTGGCAGGGATCGGTCCCACGAATATCACACATCGCAAATCGACAGATTTAGTTGTGAGTGGCGGATGTAAACTTTAAAAATTGCAAAGTGCGAAGTGCGGGAAGAGGGAGGTGACGTGGCAGGGAAGGTGGGCCCTGACCCGCATCACAATTTCATATCAGAAGGTTTTTTTATGGGCAACGAAGGAAAGTGCTAAAACTAGTGAAGTGAAACGTGTGGTGAGAATGGAGGTGATGTGGAAAAGAGAGGTGGGCCCACCCACAGCCTGCAGATCACAGACTTTACCATATTTCTTAGTGCTAACCCTTTAAACTTGTGAAGTGCAATATGTGATCGGTTCCCACCCGTATCACACATCGCATAGTTTATAGTTTATCACATACTGCAGATTTTGGGGTTTATCACATACCACAACATTTAAAGTTTATTTCACATCAATGATCGTAGGATTTAACAACAGGTATAAATGCGGTAAGCTATTTTATTTGCAATGTGATGCGGGGAAAAGGGTGACATGTCTGGAAGTGTCCCACTATATCGTGTTGACAGAGTTATAATGTGACGAACTTGGCCATGAAACGGTAAAGAGTGTGAATGCGAAAAAGGCAAGGAGGGTGTAAGGTCTATGGTATAATGTTATATGCCATGACTGTTTGATGTGTGGGCAAAGCTATAGTATGAATACTTCGGACTTTGATATATGTGGTTTTATAGAGTGATAAGTCCGAAAGGTTATGTATGTAGGTCTAGGGGTCAAAATGGGATTCAGAGCATTGGAGTTCAGAATTTGGAAAAATGAAGTTTAAGAAGAGGGTAGATGGAATGAATGAGGGTAGTATGGAGTTTGCTCATCATCACACTTAATCAGCAACACTTTCCTCTTTCAACTAAACTAAAGGTTGATAGATTCATCTGATGCTCTTGATAGTCAGGATTTCCATTTTTCCCTGAAAATAAATGATAGCCATGGAACATTATTTTCAGTATGAAAGACCTGAGAAAATAATTAGTCGCCTTGTGATACTATGAAATACAGGAGTGTAACACATCCCTAAATTTTCAAAATATATAGCTATGAGTGGTTGTTTTACTGAGGAACAAGACATCACCCACGTTGAGTATCTTGATCTGGTCTATTCCCATTTTGGGAAATTATATGATATTTTACCGAACACCCCACGACCTTCAACGGACCCATAATCTTTGAAATATATTAATGCATCACTAGTTGATGGTGTTATTAGGTCAGTGGGTCAAATTGCTAACATTAATCCTAAGGCTTCTTCGAAGCCTAAGTCTACTTCAGCCACTGCACCCTTCACTCCTATCAATGATCCTAAAAATCATGGTAAAACCTCTGAGGTTATCGTCGTTTAGTCTGTCGCGACAGATAAATCCACCAAAGGTAAGAAGAAGGGGAAATACAAAGCCAAATATTATTCCCCTAAACATGATTCCTCTAAGTCGTCTGTTGACAATGCATATAAACATAAGCCCAAATATCGTTGCTTAATATGTGATGATGATCATTACACCAAGGATTTTCCTTGTCGTTCTGAGGTTAATCATCATTTAAAAGGCACACGAGGAACACTGACTATTTTGAAAGAACCATTTCCATCTCAGCAATCGCAAATGGTAGACCAGCCTCAATCTTCTACATCTAGAAGCTCTCAGGTTTTCATGAGTGGCATAAAACCCATTTCTGTCACTACACATTCAAAAGAATATTTGAATCCTAAGAAATCTATTATGGAAAAATATGCCACATATGTTTCTTCTGCTTCCTCTCCACCTAGCTGCAGTCCTCTTCATAGTGAGTGACCTAGTAATGATTCCACTATTCAATCACCTCCCAAAGGTGTTCTTTGGAAATCCTTGTATAATTCGAATGCACGAGCTGCTCAACATTATAATATTATGGAAGATTTAGCTCAAGCACCTTCGGTGATGTGGGCTTTGGAAGTCCTTCAATATTTCCCATTGTAGAGGAAGTCATTACTATCTAATATCAGAGGAATTGACCCTTTGGATTCGAACTTAATTACTTTTGACCTTGAAAATCACATTCCGCGTCTCCCGTCACAAATGGATTTTCTCATACAAGTTCTAATGATGGGTAAGACTATTCATAGGACTCTCATTGATGAAGTTTCCCCCATATGCATGATGTCTATAGCGTGTTGGAAAGCCATCGAATGTCCTCCACTAAGTCAGTCTCCTAATATGCTAGAAGCTTTCGATGGTAGAGGTTCTCGGCCATATGGTATTCTTAAATCTATACCAATTCATTTGGAGGGAAAAACAATGGATATGGAAGTATAAGTTATCGATGCAAACCTAAACTATAATATTTTACTCGGTTGTTGTTGGACCCATGCAATGGTTTGCATGGTCTCTACCCTGTTCCATGTGTGAAAATTTCCAATAAGTTGCAGTGATAGATTTATTTCTCCTACTTATTATTTCAATAAGTTATTATTCAGAAATATTTCGGCAAATATTGAAATAAATACTACTACAACATTCAAAATTATATATGCAGAGAAATAAACAGTAGAGAACATAAGCACAAAAGTCAATCACATGTACACAATTATTTTTGGACAATTTTCCCCGGAAAAACCCAATGTGGGAAAATCGGTGTAACAGATGAGGGTTTTATTAATTCTTCAGAAAATGATATCTTTACAGGGAAAATATTCGGCACATAAATTCTAAACCACCCGAGACTAAATATCTAGCTTACTTGGAAAAATTTATGACACCCATAACAGCCCCTTCAAGCCTTTGTGTCAGTCTGCGTGATTCTCTGCTCAATCCCAGTTCTGGAATACATGACTATGCATGGAGACTATGTGGGGTCTCTGCATTGCAGCCTTAAGCTGCCTCCACCTCCAGTGACCCACTGCTACTCTCCGACCCTGATATCAATAACCCCTGACCTCATCCTACTCCTACAACTTCTCACCCTGCAACTCTCCCACTGGGATCGAATTCTACATTATAATGGATCTCCTTTGGGTATTGAGTGTGTTCCTGGCTTTTTTTTCAAGTGACCCTCATGCCTTCTTTTATAATCTTCCTGTTGGAGAACCAATGACCCAAATTAAAAGATTAATCAAGGGCTAATATTAAATCTTGACTTGATTCATGTTTTCTAGAATTTTCACATTCTAACTTATTAATACCCTTTAGTTATTTCATTTCCCTAAGTTTGGACTTAGGGTCTCTATTAAAATAATTAATTATTTCAATAAGTCTTGAACCTAGTGGAATTTCCACAAACTGTTTCTGGGTTCTTTGGAATGATGTTGTCCAAGACTTCCTGCAAAGTTTGAGACTTGGAACACTTTCAGATGCTACAAAAATCAACACTCCCTCTTAGCAAGGAAGGTGTTCTAAAAATATGCATGTTTCATGCTGCTATGATCCTGAAGCACCCTCTGCGCTGCTGACCTCGGGATTCTGCTCTCCCCCATCTGCTGCCCTGCTTCCCCCTATACTACTGCCTTTGACACTGCCACTATCACTTGCTTCATCTATACCACAACTCCCTCTGAATACTGAAACCTCCATTCCTGCTACTGGAGGCGATTCTTCATCATCCCCATCTTCTCTCTGAAGTAGACAAACTTTGTCTTTGACAGAGCCTTGGTGAGGATGTCTGCCACCTATTCTCCTATTAGAGTGTATTGCAACCGAACAAATCCACGTTGCACACAGTCCCTAATGAAGTGACACTGGATGTCAATATGTTTCGACCTATCATGAAACACAGGATTCTCAGAGAGCTTTATGCAACTCTGATTATCACATAAAATTTTGGTCACTTCCATCTTCTCCTTAAGTAGATTTACTAATAGTTTCCTGAGCCATATGGATTTGCACGGAGTTGTACTAGCTGCCATATATTCTACCTCTGCTGAACTCAGTGCTATGGACTTATGTTTCCTACTACACAGGGAAGTTGTTCCTGATCCCAGACTAAAACAATACCCACTGGTACTTTTCCAATCAACTGAACTTGCAGCCCAATCTACATCAGTAAAACAACTCAACCTAACATCATTGTCATGGGTGTACTTCAATACAAGTTTGATTGTCCCTCGAAGGTACCTAAAAACATGTTTGGTTGTAGCCCAATGTGCCCTCTTTGGTTCCACCATGAAATGACTTAGGGTATTAAAAACATAACAAATGTCTAGCCTTGTATTTACCAGATACATCAATGACCCTATGAGTTGTCTGTACAGCGTGGGATCAACTTCATCATCCTCGGATGTGTCAATTTTCCTCTAGTTGGTAATCATTGGAGTGGTCATGGGACTACACTCCTCCATATAAAATCTCTTCAGAATCTCTGTAGTGTATCTTCCTTGACCAAGGAATATCATCCATTCTGCTGCCAAAATTCCGACCCCAGAAAATAGTGCATCCATCCTAGATCCGTCATGTAAAATTATTTAGCTAAATTCTTCTTGCAATCTGTGATGAGCCTTGATGATCCTGTTAAAAACACATCATCCACATACAATACCAGTATTAGTGACTCACTTCCTACTCTTAGATATTATAGATTGGGATCTGCATCGCTTTTTTCGAATCCCATCTTCTTCAGGTAGCTGTCAATCCAACCATTTGAGGCTCTAGAAGCTTGTTGTAGTCCATATAATTCTTTCTTCAGTCTGCACACATGATTTTTTTGATCATGTGTCTCAAAGCCCTCCGATTGTTCTATATAAACTTCTTCTTCTATCACACCATTCAAGAATGTCATCTTGACATCCATCTAGTGAATTTCCCATCACATCTACGCAACAAAGGATATCACAGACATGAGAGATGTGTATCTGGCTACAGGGGTGAAGGTTTATTCATAGTCTGTTCCTTCCTTCTTAGCATACCCCTTAGCCACGACCCTAGCTTTAAATTTCTCGATGTTGTCATCTGCAACATACTTGATCTTGTAGATCCACCTAAATCCTACAATTGATCTCTCGTGCTGTCTGGGTACCACTTCCCAGACATCATTTGTCATGATGGAACTATAATCTTAGACCATTGCATCAACCCACACCTGGTGCTGAACTATTTCCAAAAAACGGGAAGGTTCTCCAAATTGAGCAACTAAGGCTTGATACTTTTCAGGTTGCTTATGCTATCTCTTCTCATTCTGGGGAGTTCTGAAAAAATCCTTTGCATCCTTCAGAATCAGTCGAAGTTCCCTGCTCGTTCTTCCATTGGTAGTGGGTGGATTTACCAGCTCTCCTTATTTCAAATCCTCGGGATATCCATCCTTTGGATCAATATGCCTTGGAGAGGCAACTGAATTTTTTGTTGTTGGTTGTTGGGGCTGTACCAGAGGCTCTTCCTTTGACTACGTTGCAGAAGGCAGCTCTCATGATCTTTTGAAGGCTTTCTCCTCGATGAATTTCACATCTCTTCGCACCACTACTTTCCTGCTCTCAGGAATGTAGATATGATACGCCTTTGTATTCTCATTGTATCCTACTAAATACCCTTTTTCAGCAGTCATCTCCAACTTCTTCCTCTTCTCTCTGGGTATATGATAGTAAGTTGTACTACCGAAGATCCTAAAGTGACTCACTTCAGGCTTGCTGCCAGCGAAGACACTTTCTAGCATGATCTTTCCTAGTGCGGTGTGAGGAGCTCTATTTTGAATGTATACAACTATACTACATGCTTCAACCCATGGGAATTTGGGCATGTCTAGGTCATACAACAAAGCTATGATTTTTTCTTAATTGTCCAGTTCTTCCTTTTTGTCACTCCATTCTGTTCCGGATTGTATGGAGCTATCCATTCTCTTTTGATGCCTTCCCTTGTGTAGAATCCAGTGAATTATTTATATATGTATTCACCTCCATTATCTGATCGCAATACCTTGATCCACTTCCCTATCATACTTTCCACCAGAGCCTTGAACTCTTTAAATCGACTGAATACTTCATCCTTGTTCTTTAAGAAGTAGATCCAGGTTTTCCTAGAATGGTCATCAATGAAGGTGACGAAATATTCGGCACCACTAAGAGCTCTTGTGAACATCGAACCATAGATATATGGGTGTATTAGATCCGACACACCCTTGGACCTATTGTTACTTCCATGATATACTGCCTTGGCATATTTCCCCAATATGCACCCCTTGCAGACATCATCCCGCTTGGTGCTAAATTTAAGAATACATGTGAAAGTCTTCTGGAGAGTTCTCAATGCCCCATGATGCAAGTGCCCCATTCTTGTGTGCCATAGCTCATTCAGATCCGTTTCATATGCACTGCCAACTAGTCCCATTGGGGAATCAAGTTGTAGCTTATACAACTTGTTTATTCTTACCTTGATTTGTGCCTTCTTCTTCCAACTGGGGTGCTTGAGGTAGACTCTATTGCCAATAAAGTAGATGTCATATCCTTGTTTTTGAAGCTGTGACACTGAGAGTAGATTCATCCCCAAACCCAGCACATGTAGTATATTAGTGGCCCAGATTCTATTCCCTGCCTCGGTCTGAAAAACTACGGTACCTTTTCCAATGGGACTGCACTTTGCTTTATTACCCATGGTTATTTTGAAATTCATCTACTGATCTTGGTAGTCAGAAAAATAGTCCTATACTCCCATTATGTGAGCAAAGGATCCACTGTCAATATACCAGGCATATGAGGATGTAGTACTTGATACACTAGCAAAATCTTCCTCTAATCTGGATGCCAATATAGATACATCATGATCCATCTGTTCTATCGTGCTTCTTGCCCCTCCTGGAGAACTGCATGAACCCTTTTGCATTGTCGCCCTGGAGAACTGCATAGATCTTCATTCACTAATAGATGCCCCCTCTCTATTATTCATCTCTGGCTCTGATACCATGTGAAAATTTACAACCAATTGCGGTGATAGATTTATTTCTCCTACTTATTATTTCAATAATTTATTATTCAAAAATATTTCGGCAAATATCGAAATAAATACTACTGCAACATTCAAAATTATATATGCAGAGAAATAAACAATAGAGAACATAAGCACAAGAATCAATCACATGTAAAAAATTATTTTTGGACAATTGTCCCCGGAAAAACCCAATGTGGGAAAACCAGTGTAGCAGATGAAGGTTTTATTAATTCTTCAACAAATGATATCTTTATAGGGAAAATATTCAATACATAAATTCTAAACCACTTGAAACTGAATATCCAGTTTACTTGGACAAATTTTTGACACCTAAAACAACCCCTACAAGCCCCTGCGTTAGTCTACGTGATTCTTTGCGCATTCCGAGTGTTGGACTGCGTGAATCTGTGTGGAGACTATGTGGGGTCTCTGCACTGCAGCCTCAAGCTGCCTCCAATGACCCACTGCTTCTCTCTGACCCTGATATCGATCACCCCTGACCTCCTCCTTCTCCTGAAGCTTCTCACACTGCAAATCTCCCACTAAGATTGAATTCTACATCAGAATGGATCTCCTTCGGGTACTGAGTGTGTGCCTGCATTATTTTTCAAGTGACCCTCAAGCCTTCTTTAATAATATTCATGTTGGAGAACCAATGGCCCAGATTAAAAGATTAATCAAGGGCTAAGATTAAATCTTGACTTGATCTATGATTTTTAGAATTTTCACACTCTGACTTATTAATACCCTTTAATTATTTCATTTCCCTAAGTTTGGACTTAGGGTCTCTATTAAAATGATTAATTATTTTAATAAGTCTTGAACCGAGTGGTATTTCCTCAAATTGTTTCTGGGTTCTTTGGAATGATGTTGTCCAAGCCTCCCTGCAAAGTTTGAGACTTGGAACATTTTTGGATGCTAGAAAAATCAACACCATGTTCTTCATTGTACCCACAAGGGAAAAATCGTTACGGTTGATCAATTTTCATTCTTTTCTCCTGATTCTTCGACTGGAAATGTATCGTATGTTTGGAATACCATTGTTCCTTATGAGAGTGTCGGATCAGTTGTCTTCAAAGACTCGTCATTGATGGGAATATTCTCCCTTTTGCCTCCCAACATTGCTTTAGCAAACACGATTTCATCTGGTCATGATCCCTGGATCATTCTCAGCCCTGACCAGATAGAAATTTTTGGCGAAGTTATGTCGCTTATCCCTGTTGAGTAGATGTATTAGAGCGTCCTTCTAGCTTTGACGGTTACATTCAATTCCAATGATAACTTGTTTTTGTCTCTAGACACCTACTCGAAATCCCCTTGGTTTGGTTCATGGGATTTCAATGATACTTTGAATGAGACATTTTCAATTGATGAGAGTTTATTCAAAGTTATGTCTCTCAAAGAAACCCCTTGTAATGATGGCCATCATCGTTCCTTGTTTCTCCCGAGCCTTGGTGAAATTTTGATCAGGAGATCAAGTTTCTTGAAGAAAAATGCTAAAAAATGAAGTTGCTCAGAATTGCTCCAAAATAGATCGACTGGAAAGAGCTCGCCAAAACGATCCTGTAGACGCGAACAACACTCAAATCCGTTACCGTATGGAGGAGATCTTGCATTTTGAAATCGCCCAATAACCTTCAATTTTGAAGGGAAATTTCTTTTAAATACTATGTGTTGGAATAATTTTATTTTTTTATTAAAGTTTAATAAATTAATTAAACTATATAGTTTTTAATATTTTATATGATTTAATTAATCATATATTATATTAATTAATTATATTTTTAATTAATTTCAAATTTTAATTAAACTTTATTAAAAATCTAAATATTAAAACTACACTATATATTAAAACCAAATTTTAAATATGAAAAAAGAGTTAAAACCCATATTCGTTTAAACCCACAATTCTAAAGTTTTATAAAGGGAAAGTGCTTCAAATGTGGGTCAATACGTGGCTTTGGATGATGTGTCTAAGCACGTGGTTTAAATGTTGGAGTGGAGGTTGAATATGATAATGTATGGTCCAAGGTTTCATTAACGTGCTGCATTGGTGGAGCGGATTTCATAAACACGGAGCTAAAACAGTTATCCTAACCGTTTGACATCACAATTAAATGCTGTGGGTTGAGCGCATGTGAACGCGAAATTTTTCAAACTGTCATATTTAATGTTGCCGCCAAATTTGGAGCACGCCTGACAAATCTGGTATAGTTGCCATTTTTAACTGGAGTTAACTCCAGTTCTCCACAGTTAGCGGAGATTTTGAAGGGCAAACTTCAGTTAGCCATAACATTGGCTAGGAAAGTCCTTTTTGGATGAATTTTTTTTTGATTTTGGGTGTAGAGATCATTCTGAAGCTGTTGGAAGTGTTTGCAGAGCCATGAGGGCACTCTAACAGAGAATTTACCAGCGTTTTTGGTCGTGGAGCCACTAGGGCCTAAGGGAAAAAGAGCTGTTTTGGACTACCTTCATCCAATGGAGGTGAATGTTTAGTCATTTTAGACTGATTTGGGCCTTCTGAATCTATTTTTGCAGTGTATTTTTCCATTTGATGCTTCTATACAGTTGTATTTACATTTTGAGCATTTAATCAAAGGAGAAAAAACCTAATTAGAGGCTTTTGGACCTAGCAGAGGTAGCCCAAGAGAGGGGTGAACCGCTTAAACAATTATTTGCTGTCATACTGTATAATTTTGCTGCATATTTTCAGATTCTGCTCCTTTAAACAGTAAATTTTTATAAGTAAACTTTTCCCAAGCTGGTTTAAACAGAGAACAAAACTTGTTAGTTCATCTTCAAAACACTACACTTCATTTGCAGAATATGTATACTTTTCTATTCACACATTAAAGTTGGATCAATGAATAATTTGCAGTTAAAACAAATACTTTCATTGATCGGATCTTTGTGATTACATTTTATTTCTTTAGGTAGAGTCTGTAGAAGGGCCAGGTAGCCTCCGGATTCATCCTTTCTAGTAAAGGTGAAATATCCATTGAATGCCCCTACAATCAATCTCTGTATGAGAAATTATTTGTTCTCACAATTTCAGATCAGGTTGGTATCAGAGCTCAAGGTTTTGCTTAAAAGTTTGTGAAATTTGTGCAAGTAAATTGTATTATTCTGTAAAACTTGATGCTTACTAGGCTGAAACTGCAAAGAGGGGAAGGTCAATTGGTTAGAGAACAAGTTAATCCTCAACCAAGGAGGCTAGAGTTCCATTACATCCACCTTCCATTTCATCCTCATTAGCCTTAGAATCAGCCATAGGCATGTCATCCAGAGAAGGAGAAGTACATGAGGAAATGGATCCCAAGGAAGAAGAAAGAGTCTTTAGAAAAGCTTTCTTGGACTTGAATGAAATGGTTAGGATCCTATACCAGGAGACAAATGATAGGATTGCTGGAGAAGGGTCTAGAAACCAAAGAGAAGAAGGAGATTCTTCAGGAGGAAAGAAAGAAAAAGATGAGTCTAAGAAAGGGAATGGAGGAAATGGTGATCCTTCATCTCCATCGTCATCCTATTCCTCCACATCATCCTCTTCTACTTCTGTTAATCAGTCACACAAAACAAAAACATCTCTTAAAAATCCTTTTTTAAAGCTTGATGTGAAGTTTGAGTTGCCGATGTTTAATGGTGATGTTAATGCAGAAAAATTGGATAACTGGATTAGACAGCTGGAAGTCGATCTAAGAATTCAGAATTTGCATGATGATGACACAAAAATCCAATTATCCTCTTTGAGAATGGATGGATTAGCTTTGGTTTGGTGGGAAGCCAAGACTAGGGAGGAAATTAAAAAGCATGGTAAGATAACTCTAACTTGGAATGAGTTTATTACAGCTATTAAGAAACAGTTTTATCCTCTTGCTCATATTCAAAAAGCAAGCATGAATTGGCAAAATTTTAGGCAACTTAAAGGTCAAAATGTGCAAGATTATACCCAATAGTTTAGAAGGAGAGCACTTCTACTTGGAGTAGACTTACAAAGTCAAGATACCTTGTTGAAATACATAGGAGGTTTGCACAATTATCTGCAACATACTATTCTATTGTTCAATCCTACCAGCTTAGATGAAGTCTGTGTGCAGGCTACACATTTAGAAGCTAGAGGAAAGAATGCTTTTGATGCTTTTGATGAGGATAGTAATTTTAAAAACAAAGGAAAGAAGAGAGTTGCAAATTCAAGAAAAGAAAAAGGAAATTTCTTTTGCAAGAACTGTTCAAAGACTAGTCATGATGAAGATCATTGTTGGAAGCTTCATCCTGAACTGAAACCAGAAAAATTCAAGAACAAAAATAAGACCAAAGAAAAGGAGAAAACTGTAGCAACAGTTGAGCAAGACTTAGGGTCAGACTCAGGAGATGAGACAAAAAGCATAGGCATGGTTTTAAAGAACACTAAGGGGAAAGAAGTGGTGCAAGACACAAATCCCAGTTCTAGCTCTTTGAATTTTCACAAAGATACTCATGAAGAAAAGAGGAGGATAGAGCTTTTCCATGTGAGGGTAATTTCAAAACATACCAAAATTGACACACTATTTGACAGTGGGTCACAAGCTAATCTTATATCTGAAGACTTGGTCAAGCAGCTTAAACTTGAGACCATTCCACATCCGAAGCCTTATCCACTTGGATGGATATGCAAGGATGCCAATTTGCAAGTCTCAAGGAAGTGCATATTGCGCTTTGCAATAACTGCACACTATATCGACAGAGTGGAACTTGATGTGGTGCTGCTTGATATCTCAGGTATTGTTTTGGGAAGTCCTTATTTATTTGACAGGAAGGCCATCTTTCATCGCCATGAAAACAAGTATCACTTGTTTAAAGATGGTAAAGAGTACATTGTGAGAGCTCACAAGAAGAAGATGGAATCTTCATTACTCCATGCAGGTCAATTGAAAAGACTGGTTAATGCAAGTCAAAGTCTAACTTTGTTGATGTTGAAACGACCAGATTTTGAGCATTTGCCTTCTTATGATGTTGCTAATGATTTGTCTCAGTTTGATAACAGTTTGTCTTTGAAAAAAGATGATGTTATGTTGCACGAATTACCTTTTGGGTCAGCCAATGCAGTGAATGAAGTGTCAAAGCAAAGCAGTGCAAGCCAGAAGGACACACCATTCAGCATGGGAAAAAGATGGTTTCAGAATGGTAGAATTCGCCATGGAAACAGTTTGCAAGGTGAAGGTCATTTTAAGTCTTCTGGGAAGTTTGATCAATGTAGAAAATTTTTGTTTTCTACAGATTTTAATTGATGTTCTGCAAATTTTAATTATTTGCATCATGACTCCGTCAATCTAAGCAATGGTCGATCAGTTGATTCCAGAGACAGATTATCTTTTTCTCAAAATCTTAATTTGATGAAATCGAGCAGATTTCAGTTTTTCAAGGGTGGAAGAGTGGAGAATCAGTCTCCACATCATCAGTTTCAGTAATCAGAAAGCTATTGAGGGTCCAAAAGCTTCCCATTTGGGAGGTGTGATCAGGAGATCAAGTTTCTTGAAGAAAAATGCTCAAAAATGAAGTTGCTCAGAATTGCTCCAAAACAGATCGACTGGAAAGATCTAGCCAAAACGATCTTGTAGACGCGAACGACACTCAAATCCGTTACCGTATGGAGGAGATCTTGCATTTTGAAATCGCCCAATAACCTTCAATTTTGAAGGGAAATTTCTTTTAAATACTATGTGTTGGAATAATTTTATTATTTTTATTAAAGTTTAATAAATTAATTAAACTATATAGTTTTTTAATATTTTATATGATTTAATTAATCATATATTATATTAATTAATTATATTTTTAATTAATTTCAAATTTTAAATAAACTTTATTAAAAATCTAAATATTAAAACTACACTATATATTAAAACCAAATTTTAAATATGAAAAAAGAGTTAAAACCCATATTCGTTTAAACCCACAATTCTAAAGTTTTATAAAGGGCACGTACTTCAAATGTGGGTCAACACGTGGCTTTGGATGACGTGTCTAAGCACATGGTTCAAATGTTGGAGTGGAGGTTGAAAATGATAACGTATGGTCCAAGTTTTCATTAACGTGCTGCATTGGTGGAGCGGATTTCATAAATGCGGAGCTAAAACAGTTATTCTAACCGTTTGACATCAAAATTAAATGCTGCGGGTTGAGCGCATGTGAACGCGGAATTTTTCAAATCGTCATATTTAATGTTGCCACCAAATTTGGAGCGCGCCTGACAAATCTAGTACAGTTGCCATTTTTAACTGGAGTTAACTCCAGTTCTCCACAGTTAGCGGAGCTTTTGAAGGGCAAACTTCAGTTAGCCATAACTTTGGCTAGGAAAGTCCTTTTTGGACGAATTGTTTTTTGATTTTGGGTGTAGAGATAATTCTGAAGTTGTTGGAAGTGTTTTCAGAGCCATCAAGGCACTCTAACAGAGAATTTACCAGAGTTTTTGGTCGTGGAGCCACTATGGCCTAAGGGAAAAAGAGCTGTTTTGGACTACCTTCATCCAATGGAGGTGAATGTTTAGTCATTTTAGACTGATTTGGGCCTTCTGAATCTATTTTGGCAGTGTATTTTTCCATTTGAGGCTTCTATACAGTTGTATTAACATTTTGAGCATTTAATAAAAGGAGAAAAAACCTAATTAGAGGCTTTTGGACCCAGCGGAGGTAGCCCAAGAGAGGGGTGAACCACTTAAACAATTATTTGTTGTCATATTGTATAATTTTGCTGCATATTTTCAGATTCTGCTCCTTTAAATAGTAAATTTTTATAAGTAAACTTTTCCCAAGCTGGTTTAAACAGAGAACAAAACTTGTTAGTTCATCTTCAAAACACTACACTTCATTTGCAGAATATGTATACTTGTCTATTCACACATTAAAGTTGGATCAATGAATACTTTGCAGTTAAAACAAATACTTTCATTGATCGGATCTTTGTGATTACATTTTATTTCTTTAGGCAGAGTCTGTAGAAGGGCCAGGTAGCCTTCGGATTCATCCTTTCTAGTAAAGGTGAAATATCCAGTGAATGCCCCTACAGTCAATCTCTGTATGAGAAATTCTTTGTTCTCACAATTTCAGATCAAATTTCCACTTTTATGGAAACTTGTGTTTCCCCTAAATCGACTCGACCACTTTAGAATCCTATCTTGGTTCATGATGTCCTATCTGAAGGAAACATGGGCAAAATTTCAACCACCATTCTGATCAACATCTCTATCAAACCAGGGATTTTTGAGAATATTCATGTTGAGGCTTCTTATTCTCTTGATGAGATCAATATTTACACTGCCCTATTCAAATAATTTTGTGATTTCTTTACCTGCTCATATGAATAAATGTCAAGCATCGATCCTAGTATCGTGGTTCACGATATTCCTACCTATCCAAACTCGAAACCTGTTCGTCAACATCCCCGTCCGGTGCACCTAAGAAAGGAAGCTTCCATAAAGGGAGAAATTGAAAAAATTCTCAAAGCTTGCTTCATCTATCTTATACCTTTGACAAAATGGGTCTCTAATATTGTTCCTATTACCAAAAATAAAGAAAATATTTGTGTTTGTCTTGATTACTATGATATCAATCGGGCTTGTCCTAAAGATAACTATCCCACTCCTTTTGTCGATAAGATAATTGATTAATGTGCCAGGAGTGAAATATTTTCCTTTATGGATGGTTTTTCTGGTTACAACCAGTTGAACATTCTCCCTGTTGATCAACATAAAACCACCTTTATCTGTCCTAAGGGGCCATTTGAATACAAAAATATCCCTTTTGGCTTGAGAAACGCTGGTGCTACATTCCAACGAGCTATGTCTTATCATTTCACGATATTAAGAATGTATTCCCTTGATGCTCTTCCTTCTCATTCTACGAAATTTGAAGATCATCCCGCTCAAATTCGAGTGATATTTCTTTGATGTCGACAATATAACATTCGATTGAATCCTCACAAATATGTCTTCAACGTTGAATTGGTTCGTCTCTTAGGATTTGTGGTTTCTAAGGAAGGCATGCGGATTGATCCGTTGAAAATCGAGGCTATGATTAATTTTCCTCCTCCTTCTACTATTTATCAATTGTAGAGCTTGCAGGGGAAACCACTCTTTCTCTGTCATTTTGTCCTGAATTATGCTGAGCTTGCTAAAGGATTTACTTGTATGTTTAAAAAAGGGATCTCATTTATTTGGGATGAAATTTCTCAATATTCTTTTGATGCTTTAAAGACTGCTCTTGTTAGTGTACCTTTGTTGCATCCCCCTGATTATCGACGTGATTATTTCGTATATTTAGCCACTGCCGATGACACCATTGGCATGGTGATAGTTCAGGATGAAGATGACGAGAAGGAGAAAATTATCTACTACTTGAGTCACAATCTCTTTGATGCTAATACATGTTACGCTCATGTAGAGAAGCTCATTCTGGGAGTTGTCCATGATGTCCAACGCTTTCGCCATTACAGTATCCTACACAAAAATATGATGATTTCTGATTGTAACCCCATGAATTTTATCCTGAATCATTAGTTACTTGGGGGAAAATACTTGAAATGGATTATTATCTTGCAAGAGTTCGATTTAGAATTCTCTAAAGCTAAATTGAATAAATATTTAGTTTTTGCTGAGTTGATTTGTACTCTTCCATCTACAGTTCCGCCCACTCCTTTTACTGAGATGATTCCAGATGAATCACTCTTTCTCATTAGTACTCTTGATCCATGGTATGGTGATATCATTATCTATCTCTAGACCCAAAATTTTTGACCAAATTTATCTCACTCTGAGCGACGCCGAATCTATCACTTGTCCCAACCTTATCAAATCATTGGGGATATTCTTTATTGTATAGGTTTAGATTATGTCCTTCATCTATGTTTGACACTTGAGGAAGCTAATAAAGTCTTAAATGACTGTCACTTGGGGGTATGTGGCAGTCATATGTCTGGTTACGCCACTACTTAAAAGATTCTGCGCACAGGTTATTTCTAGCCGCCCATTTTCAAGGACTGCATCCTTTCTGTTCAAAAATTTCATGACTACCAGATATATTCTCGCAAATAAAGTGCCCCACCTAGACCCTTGTACCCAGGTGTTAGTACGGATCTTCTGTCGAAGTGTACGAAAAAATACCACCTTAGATACGCATAAATAATAGCCCTAACATCAAATAAGGCTGCCAATATCTTCAGATCTGTAGTTAGTTGATCAAGACAAGAGCTGCAAAAACTAGATCTATGCATAGAAAGACATTAAGCAGTAAAAAGAAGGTTTTGCTCCATATATCCAATAGACAAGACAAGAACAATTTTTGAAAGAATTTTTTGTATTATGGGCACCTGGGAGGAAAACAAGAAGATGTTTCCAATTCTCCTCAATGGGATGGGTTCTTGGAAGTCCTCAGCACTTCAGATCTAGCATTTCTCTCTCCTGTTGGTGTAGAAAACCCACACAAAGATAGAACTCAAAGGGAGCTCACACAGCAAATAATGGAAAATATGACAATGATAATGGCTCAAAGTCGGACCAAGTGTTTAGATCCAGAGTGATCTAATAGGCAACAAAAGGTGAAGAATGGTAGGAAAAACCCTCCTATTTATAACAAAATATTGGGTCATTCTAGATCTTGGTGCATGATTAAAATAATGTTAACCAAATCTAGATCCACCTTTTATGGAATATTTTATTATATTTGTTGGGGGGAAAAAGTATTTGACTTGGGTCAAATCCCTTTATTTGTGAATAATAAATAAATAAATGATTTATTTATCATTTTAAGGAAGTGGTTGAAAGATAATCAAATAAATAATGGTTTATTTAATTATTTATGGGTGATTTAGTCATATTTAACAAGGAATATTATTTAAATAAGATTTAAATAATTATTCCTAGAAAATAATAAGATAAATAAAGATTTATCTAATTAATTTCCTTGTTTTGGGTTAAACATGACTAGGAAAATCAAACAAATATAGGTTTGTTTAATATTTCCTTTTGGGGTTTCCTGTTTAGACCATAAACAACCTAATACATGTGTTTTATTAAGTTATTTTACATAGTGAAAGCAATTTTACTTAGGGTAAAATTGGTCTTACATGGTGTACTTGGGTCCATCTAATGATAGTAGGTTAGATGACCAAAAAATGGTGTAACAGATTTCCCCCCAGCATGCGAGTGTTAGGAGCAAATCGTATGACCAAAGTACGTTGTAAGAACTCAATCACCAGACATCAAAAGGGAAGTCAGAGAGAGAAATGTGAGGTAGACTAATGTGCTGAAGAACTAGACCCTGAGGAGACGAGACTTACAGGTGCAACAAGTCTCTTTTTATGAGAGGGTACCTATGCTAAAGGCGGCGGGGGAGGCATACCTATGCCCACCGAGACAAAGTACAAAAGAATAGTGTGTCCAGTAAACAAGGGACCGAACCATAAAGTAAAACCGGCATAAACATGAGCCAGATAGAAATACAATGAGGGATCCCACATACATGCTGTGCCTGGGATAACAGCCAGGACTTATACAACAATATCTGAGTACATGAGATACAAATACAACCCAAATTCCCCCCGTAAATGGGGAAGGGCTCGAAAAATATGACTGATACATGAAAATCAAAGAGGCACTGCAAGTGGCTAAGGCCAACATCATCAAATATATGGAGTTGCATCGAAGGCTGCAAGGAAGAGGTCATCTGGGCATGTGGGGGGCTACCTGCAGGGCCACCCCCTCATGAGGGTTGAGACATCTCACACAAACCCAGGAATCACCAAGAGTTGTTGCTGCATCAATGAACCATCAAGTATACGAATCTCGATCATGCTGAAAGGAGCTGGAGTGGAGAAACAATCAAGTCAAAGGGGAAGGAGAGATCCCTTTGCCTGATCCGAGGCACTGAACAAGAATGGAAGCTGGAACCAAGGTACACCGCCCTCTAGTCCTGTCTTCTGGAATGAAGGAGCTGATGTCGATAGAAGGAGGTCCGCCATAGGTGAGGCAATGAGAGATCCTCAACTAAGGCACGAGAGAAAATAGTAGAGCGCTGACAGACTAATACCAATGATGATGATGAAATGGAGGTGACTGAGTAGTGAATGGACGACTTCCCTTGTTAGAGTATAAAGGGAATGAATGACATGGCAACGACTGATGCGATATCATGAGGGATAGGGGACAGTGGGACTGAAGGCCATAATGTGCGACACAAGAGATGGATCAAGCAATTAAGGATGGAGGACTATAGCGGGGTACAAAGGGACTCGGGATAGACTCCATGAATGCGATGATAACTCAACTTGGATGCTCTAAACAAGGGCGACTTGATGGTGCTACCACATAGTAAAGGTCCCGTGGGGGACCATGAAAACATGAGTACAAGATGATATCTCATGACGAAAATCGACACAAACAAAGACAAGTATGGAGGAAAAGTGGTGCCCCAAGTACAAGTGTTGTAAGTGAGGAAATTCGATTTTGGGGGGAGGTGAAGTGACCCATCTTGGACAAAATGTGTCCTGGTGAAGTATCAAATCAAAACAAACTAACAGATACCCATTTGAGGGCTCGGTAAGAGCTTTCCAACGGTGTAGACGGTTTGTCAAACGGAGCTACGGTATGGTCGTAACAGGCGAAAGAAGAAACAAGGGTTCTCTTTTAATAAGGCGGTTTTCCCTCCAAATCCATTCATTTGCTAGTGTTGTTGTGGTGAATGTAGAGAGGAGAGAAGGCCCTAAATCTTGCGGCGAGCGTAGCGGAAAAACTGACCGTTGGAATCGAGATCCTTCAGTTGCAGGTAAGAGGCCTAACCTTACTCTTTCATTTTGATGGATTGAAAGTTCATATTAGGGCCCAGAATCTCAGAAACAGACCCTCTTTCATCTCTACGGCCGTGTCGCAATTTTTGGGCCAAAAAATGCGACCTGGGACGCAGGTTTTGAGCCAAAAACTGCGACCTGGCCCAGGATTGGGCAGAAAAGTGTGCCCTGGAGAATGAAGGGGATTTCAGTGCTGTGTTAGGGCTGAGATTTGGGTTTTTGTGGTTGGTTACAGTGTTTCCTATCTGTATACTGACAAAGATGATGTTTTTGTGTAGATATGGCAGATATACGGGTCAACTGGAGAGAGAGAGACCTGGGCACATTACGGACAAAGATCCAGACAGATCAGGGTGTCTGTCGTGTATTGGCCAAGTTTGGGGTTCTAAAGTTTATGGAGAACCCTTTGATGAGAGCTGGGGAGCCCTTGTTGGCCCAGATTGTCAGTTACTGGGATCCAGATCATGAGGTCTTTATAGTGCAGGGGCATAGGATCGAATTAACAGTCCAGGACCTGTATTTCCTGACTGGTATCCCGCCACTTGGGATGGTGGGAAATACACAGCCAGTGTTACCGCGGGGGTGGAACATCATGGAGTTTGTGGAGTGACATTGTCGACCGGGTCTCCAAGTCAAAGGGACTCGGATATCGATCGGGGACTTAGAGATATTAGAGACCCGTGCAGTGGCCAGGCATTCCATCACATCACTGGGGGGCAGATGATGATTGTGGAGAGTGTGTTGGGTGGGACCTACTATGGGTGGGCCCAAATGATGTTGGTGTCGTTAAAACGATAGCTATCGCTGTGCAAGCAGCAAGTGAACAACGATTGATCGTATGGGACTTTATTGTGTTCCTTCTTTTTTGAGAAGATCCTGACCCTATGACCTCGTATACAGCTCCCAGATGGGGGCCTGAGAGAGCCCAGGATGCACCAGTGGGGGCGCTTACTGTGCAGAGGAGGAGGAGGGGCGGTCGGACGGGTGTTTCGTCTTGAGTTTTTTGCCCATTGGGATCAGATGCCGTTATACATAGACGATTATCCCTATAGTGGGATGAGTTATTGTGGAGATCCGGACCTGCCACTTTCGCCTGGTCGAGTATGGGGGCCCGATGGTAAGTGAAAAATTACTATTATTTTATGGGCATGTTAAAGTTATTGAATAATAGATAGGGTACTGATTCATGTACTTTTGGTATGCAGATATAGCTCCAGTAAAACCGGCCGAATATATGGGACGACCAGCAGCATCTGGAGCTGCAGGTCCGAGTGGGTCGAGAGTAGCGCACAATGAGGATGCGGCCACCCTTCTGGAGGACATCTGCCGTAGATGCGAAAGGTTGCTGACCGGAGTGTCAGAGCGCGGGTGGCAAGACTTAGATGACCAGTACATAGAGCCATGTATTGGTCTACCTTCGGAATGGCGAGGTGTCATGCGGCGCATGGCGATGCCCGGTCAGGGGATACGTGATCTACAGGCTGCAAGAGCAGAGCCATTGGCTCGGGATCCGCCAGATAGTGATTAGGTGTGGGGCAGGTGGTGCCCCCTAGTGTGTATGTAGGGATAGATGGTGTCCCCAGTTTTGAGTTTTTTTGTAACATGCGATGGGCATGTCATATGTATCAGAGTAGATGGACTCTAAACACATGTTTTGCGACACATATTATGGATATGCATATTTTTTAATGATTATGAATGTTATTGTCTTGTATGAAATTCGCGTGATAAATGCCAATCTAGAACATGGTTTGCAATACTATCTACATAGTGATTCTGTTCTCGAGGTACATGGTTGAAAGATATGGTTTCAAATTCACGTATCAAGAGTTTCACCCATAAATATCGTCTAAACAACACAGGGTTACGTACACGACAAACATCATTTAATTGCATGACAAGTAGTAGGGAATCTAAATGAACATGCAGATGGAGGATGCGATGAAAGAGGGCATCGGCTAAGAGACCACGCACTGCATCATATTCGGCTTGATTGTTGGTGGCAGTACCAATGCAGACCCCGTTTGAGAGAACAAGGGCATGCAAAGGGGTGAAAATGGGCCAACCTGCCGAGGCTAGATTCCTAGAGTAACGACTTGCACCATCGACGTAACTGATATAGGGTGGGGATGGGAGGTCCTACGGAATGGTGTTACAAGACAACAAATGGGGGGAGGAGGTACAATGACGGCAGCGTGAGTGTATAGTAGACATCGAGCGGCAACTGCGGGAGGGAGTGTGATGGGCAAGATGTCTATGATGCATATACAAACTGGATGGTGGTATATGAGGGCTATAGGAGGGGTGGCGGGGACTCGGGCTGCGGAGGTCAACAGAGATACGGGTGGTGTTATCTCGTGTATGGGTGGAAAGGAGGAGGTCAAGGGTGGAAAAAGTTCCCAAGGAGGCATCCGGATGGGAAAATATGGGATGAAGAGTGGAAGGGAATCCATATGATGCGGCAAAGTTACCTAAGTCATCCGTAGAGGAAGAAAGGCTCGCATACGGATCGTCATGGGGAATGACAGAAGAACATGGAAACAAATGGTTAAATGATGTCGAGCCCAGGATGGTCGCTGAAGGGGGGTCAAGCGAAACAACAGGGGAGGATTCAGGGGGAATGTGCTCCAAGGGTCTCATAGAGGATGATAGGTAAAGAATGGTGGTATTAGGCTCCGTCATCTGGACATCCGGGGGGGGGGGGGGGTGTTAGTCGCCAATTGTTAGTATGAATCTTTTGTCGAAGTGTATGAAAAAAGACCACTTTAGCTACGCATAAATAATAGCCCTAACATCAAATAAGGCTGCCAATATCTTCAAATCTGTAGTTAGTTTATCAAGACAAGAGCTGCAAAAACCAGATCTATGCATAGAAAGACATTAAGCAGTAAAAAGAAGGTTTTGCTCCATATATCCAATAGACAAGACAAGAACAAATTTTAAAAGAATTTTTTGTATTAAGGGCACCTGGGAGGAAAACAAGAAGGTGTTTCCAATTCTCCTCAATGGGATGGGTTCTTGGAAGTCCTCAGCACTTCAGATCTAGAATTTCTCTCTCCTGTTGGTGTAGAAAACCCAGACAAAGATAGAACTCAAAGGGAGCTCACACAGCAAATAATGGAAAATATGACAATGATAATGGCTCAAAGTCGGACCAAGAGTTTAGATCCAAAGCGATCTAATAGGCAACAAAAGGTGAAGAATGGTAGGAAAAAACCTCCTATTTATAACAAAATATTGGGTCATTCTAGATCTTGGTGCATGATTAAAATAACATTAACCAAATCTAGATCCACCTTTTATGGAATATTTT
Source organism: Pinus albicaulis (assembly GCA_034641835.2). Classification (NCBI taxonomy): domain Eukaryota; kingdom Viridiplantae; phylum Streptophyta; class Pinopsida; order Pinales; family Pinaceae; genus Pinus; species Pinus albicaulis. Next base: position 310,178,567 of record CM076573.1, read on the forward strand.
ATTATATTTGTCGGAGGGAAAAAGTATTTGACTTGGGTCAAATCCCTTTATTTGTGAATAATAAATAAATAAATGATTTATTTATCATTTTAAGGAGGTGGTTAAAAGATAATCAAATAAATAATGATTTATTTAATTATTTATGGGTGATTTAGTCATATTTAACAAGGAATATTATTTAAATAAGGTTTAAATACTTATTCCTAGAAAATAATAAGATAAATAAAGATTTATCTAATTAGTTTCTTTGTTTTGGGTTAAACATGACCAGGAAAATCAAACAAATATAGGTTTGTTTAATATTTCCTTTTGGGGTTTCCTGTTTAGACCATAAACAACCTAATAAATGTGTTTTATTAAGTTATTTTACATAGTGAAGGCAATTTTACTTAGGTTAAAATTGGTCTTACATGGTGTACTTGGGTCCATCTAATGATAGTAGGTTAGATGATTAAAAAATGGTGTAACACCAGGTTTTACTGCCAGAACCTTTGAAAATTTGGCATCGATTTCATGACCTGCAACCCTCGCTCGGGCGGGGGGGCGCGAGTATATTATCATTGTTGTCAATTATTTCATTAAGTGGGTTGAGGTGATGCCTATATATGATGTTGAAGGTAACATTGCGATGAAATTTAATTTTAACCATGTCATAGCTCGATTTGGTGTCTTGAAGGCCATAGTCAAGGACCATGGCTCTCATTTTCACAATTATATGATGACAAAGCTTACTGCTCAGTTGGGCGTGCGTCACGACAGCTCGACTCCTTACTATCCATAGGCTAATGGTCAAGTTGAAGCCGTTAACAAACTTTTTGTCATGATGCTTCAATGAACCATTGGGATGCATAAACAAAATTGGAATGTTATGTTATTTTTAGCTCTGTGGGCATACCGAACTTCAGCTAAGACAACAACTGGATTCACACCATTCCAATTGGTGTATGGTCTGGAAGCCACACTCCCGATCAAGTGTGAAATTCCTTCTTTGAAGCTAGCTGTCAAGTTACTCTTTGGAAATTCACCAAAAGAGAAATTATTTCTTTATCTCGAAAGTCTCGATGAGACTCGACCAATTTCTACTTTGGTTTTCAAAGCTCAAAATAAATGATTTAAAGCACAATATGATAAATCGGTGACTTCACGTGTTTTTCCTGAAGGTGACTTGGTCTTGTTATATGATCAAGCCCATGATAAATTGGGGTCGAAAAACTCGAACTAATGTAGCATGGGCCCTTTGTCATTACATGGGTATTAGAAAAAGGTGCCTACGAGCTAGTCGATTATGAAGGTGTTGAGGCCCCAAAAATCAGTGCAATGACATTTGGGAAAACCACTCGGTCAGGGACTTGAAAACCATCCATTTTTATTTTGGAATGGTGGCTTCGAATTGAATTTGTGGGACCAGTTTCCCAATTTAATATAGTTGGGGTGAATGGATTATTTTATCTCTAAGTGGAATTTGATATATGGAAGATAAGCAAGCTTGCAAGAAACAATAAATCTATCTATTTATATTTATATATCTAGATCTATCTCCATCTATCCTGGGATGAAACCTTTCTTTGTGTGATCTACACAATAATATTTCAATGAGTGAAAATAAATATCATGCATTCATTTAGAGATATGAAAAAAATTTATGATAATTGATTTAATTAAGAAGTTAATTAAATAAATTTAATGAAGCTTATATCACAACTTTTACAAAATGCATGTATTGCATATACATATAAATGATAACATCATAACACATTCAAAAGTGAATTGATGTCAAACTGTGTTCAAACAAATATATAAGACAACAAATCATAATATAAATGAACTATTTCTCTTTTTAAACTCCAATTAAATAGATGAGATAGAAGTACCATATATATATTTACTCAGCTCATCTGAGAAATAACTCTCGGTCCAACCTTTTCTGTTCAGAAAAATTTAAGAGTACACAAGTGCAACATCATTAAAGTATTATTTTCAAAATTTCAGGACCCTTCTTAAAAGACATGAAGGGGTTTAAATATAAAACTAATAAGTCTTAAAATAGTCATTATAATAAAAACTGAGGAGGTTTCTAACAACTCTCCTTAAAGTAAGTAAAATTAAAACATAAATAGAAATTAAAGGGGTGATTTGTTGGAGGAATGTCTTGTTGTCCCTTCTTCCATTTGTTCCTTAAGTTGAAGAATATTAAGCATAGGCTTAACCTCAAGAGGTTGGCCTGGACTAATGTGTAGGTGTCTAGTAAAAACAACATCAGGTAATGGAGGAAGCATGTATGAGGACATATCTATAAGACAATGAAGCATGGGCTATTGGATGTGAGGCTTCACTATATAACTCTAGTATCTTTCCCAATCCAGATTTTCTATCTTCATAATATGATCCTCTTTCACTTTTGACACTTCCTGTCATTTTCTTATCAAATATTTTACCAAGGGTAATGCACCAGGAGGACATCTATCTATTATATTTGCTGCGATCAGGTTCTAGATGAAAATTTCTACAATGTTTGTGGCAATGTATTTGGCTCTGGTTATTTCCCTTTGTGCTTTATTTAGTTGTACATCCCAATTGTGAACAATATCTCTTTCTTTGATTCTTCAATTCTGGGAAGGTTGGCCTTTTGACCATCAAAAGAATCCTGCCAAGTAACAAATTGGGATACCTTCTCATCTCTGTCATCAAAATTAATCCTTATATCAGTAATGCAATTCATGAGTGAATCACCTTTCTCACATAATTCAAGGATGCTTGTTAATTTCTGACAAATAGTACGTGTTGTTATGCCAATAGGGTGTTTAATTCTAAATCTTCTTTCATAAATTAATCAATATTTGGAACATATTTCAATTTCTCAATGGAGAGATGTAATTGATGAATTTGAGTATATTTCGAATTAATTTCACCTTGATGTTGAATTTTTAGTAGGTGCAGGCTCTCTTGAAGTTGTGTGATTTGGATTTGTAGCTGCTAACTAACACTCTGCTTTTATGCTTGTAACTTTGTTTCAAGCAGAAGGATATTTTCATCTTTTTGTTTCATCAGTCGATGAATCTCTGATGCCTTGTCAATAGTTGCAGATGCGTAAGCTCCTGCAAACTATGATAACCGAGTTAGATCCTGTGAAGGATCTGACTTGGTATATTTCCAAACAATTTCCATTGACATATCTTCTTGAGTGAGAGTTTGGGAATGCTATGTTATTCTCCTTTTCTTCTGCCTGCTAACAACTGCCTTGTGCCTAGGCCTATAAACAATGTCCAAGGGAGTATTTTCTTGAATATTTAGAACATTTTTAGAGGTTGGGAATGCCGGGATGTATTCAATTCTCTCTTTACTTACTACTTTTTCAAAGGGCCCAATAGTAAATGGGTCCTAACTTGTAGAAGGAGGAGTTTGTACAGTTTGTTGTTGGTCAATAATCATGGATGTTTTTTCTTCTTGGAGTTTGAGGTTAAACTCTTTCCAAACATCTTTGAGATTTCTTGCGAAATACAGTTATATTGTTTGAACTTCAACTGATTTCTCCTGATATGTTGTGTTAAGGACTTCATTATCCTTAATAGCTTCTTCACTTTCTTTCTGAGTCATGGTTTGAGAGACATCCAAAATCTTGAGCGGAATTGTCTCTAGTCTCTTATTTCTGTATTGCTGAAACTTTTGTAGTTGTGGTGGGTAAAGGCGTATAATTTAAAAATTCTTAACTGTAGCATAGTTTTCAACAGACTCAAATGAGTCATCAAAATCATCATCTTCAGGCACAAAGGGTTTGATTTTCACTTGAGTAGTGAAGTTATTTTCCACTTTCATGGGATCATATTGCCTATTTGGAATTGTAAATAATTTCAAACAATTTATTTGGCAAATTTACACTATAGCATGCTTATAGTTGTCCAATCCATACACAACGTGGTTAATTGGAAAGGAAGGCCATAATGCCTTCCTAGCTTCTTTCAAAAATCTGGTCAGACCATTTCCCATAGTTTGGTATGAGATTTCTCTTGCGAGAAGTTTATCATGAACATACAGGGGTAAGACATGTGGATGAGCTAAGCTCCCAAATACTCATACATAGGTGAATGAATCCTCACCAAACCACTTTCCTATAGAATAAAATGTAGCTTGGGCCTCTTTCAAAAGTCTAGGGGCTTTCTCATTGAAAACAACTTCAAAAAGGGGTAGGATAACTCCATGACAAATTTTGTAAAAATTACTTTCATATTTGGATTATCAGAGAATACTATGAAATACATGAATGTGAATGAGATCTTGGGTATTCCATTTCCAGCCCATGGCTGGAAACTCTAATGTAAAACATACAACATCCATAATATAGCCACTCATATAAAATGGAGGAAATATTTTGGAAGAGATAGAATGGTTCTTTCTATACTCTAATATTTGGATGGAAATATTATTTGATAAAATATTGCTCCAGTCCATAACATAAGCATATGTTTTTTCTTCCATAAGGGGAACCCATTCTACTGAAAATCTATTTTTGTTTGACTGACCAAGTAGTCTAGACATCATAGTTGAGATATAGTAATAGGGACTTGCAAGAGAATCAATAGAATACATGCCCTTTTCATCGTTCTTGTGTTTATTAGGATTTCTCCTACACTGATTTATTGGCACCGATTTGATTTCATTTTCCTTAGCGAAATTTGCAAGGAATTCGTTATCATAAATATTGGCAAGGTCTGGAAGATGGTACATTTTCTTCAAGTCCTCCTCTTTAAAGGAAATAATCATTGTTCCTCTATTGGTAAGGAAATTTCTATCCCCAACGCTAAGATTGTCGATAATCCACCTTATCATATTCATATATGGTAGTATCTTGGGCCTTGTTCCAATTCAGTGAATAAATGAATTAGCTACATCTCTAATTGTAGCTTCAGAAGAATTTGGGGCATCAACTGTTTCCTTTCTTTGGATTTTGTGAGGTTTCTCGTCTTCAAACAACTTATACATAGACTCCCACAGAGATGATCATTAGGGGAATTTTGAGGTCTAAAATGGGCCTCCTAAGAAAATTATAAAATAATAGTGGAAACAATAAAATAATATTGGATTACATCATCAAATTTTAGAGGGAAGAAAGAAAAAACTACTTTTTCAAGTCGTATTTTCAACTTATCTCCTTATGGGTTTACTCAAATTTCGAGCAGGAACACTCGTTGGATGCAAAATTTGATTCCTAATCCAAGGAGTACACATGTTGCATACTTTCAATGGACCTTGCTATACGAAAAATTAGAAATACATGAAAAACATGATTGCAATCATGATTTTTCATGTATTTCTCATTTTTCGTGTAGCAAGGTCCATCGAAAGTATGCAATATGGGTACTCCTTGGATGAGGAATTAAAATTTTCATCCAAAAAGTACTCCCACTCGAAATTTGAGTAAAATCTTAGGGAGATAAGTTGAAAATACAAGTTGAAAAAGTAGTTTTATTATTTTATTCTTTTTTAATATTTTTACCTTTTTACCCCAAAAATGGTGAATCATCTTGCATGGTTGACATCATAATCTTGAATCCTATTGGTTCTTATAAATTTTATTTTTGTTGTACATTTTTCTTAGGAGGCCCATTTTAGACCTCAAAAGTTCTCTAGTGCCACTTTCAGGTCCGCAAGTCGTGTCTGTAAATAAGGGCAACATCTATGTTCTCTCTGAGGTAGTAGGCACAAGATTAACAAGAGCCATATGCTTCTTTGATTTCTTGAAAGCCTTAGACATATATGGAGAGCTTTGAACTCAAAATTTCCTGTAAATAAGTAAGAAAGAATAAGTGGGAAGAAGGAACATTTTAGTTTTGCAATACACAAAAATACCATAGTAAATAGAAACATTGCAAATGGATGAGACTTTGCATGCTGATGGGATATGAATTGAATGCTTATTGCAAGAAAATGATTATGGCGGTATGGGCAAGAAAACCGTTAATTTATGAAATTGATAACTGATATGGATTATCGTGCCATGATAATAATTTCTCAACTAAAACCAAATTTATCGCATTACATCGTGGCTCGCGTGTGATCTCTTCATTAAACACTAATGAGCTTAGTTTTCTACTGATCATGACATTGCAATCGTAATATTGACGAATGTAATAATATGCAACATAAGCATGCGATATGTGATGTGCAATGTAATCGTTTTATCGCATTGGCGATTATGAGTGGTAACAAAATAGAATAGTTAATATTTTGCGATGGTGGGATGCGATATGCTTTATCGCATCAACGAGTATGAGATGGTACAAGAAAGACTTGTCTAGAGAAGCTATTGTGAAATGTGATGGGATGACATGTAAGAAGTCAGTCCCATGGTATTATTTATCGGATTTACTTATGAATATGGCTTTTTCCTCATATAAAAGCATTTCGGTTATATTCATTGGATCACAAAGATATTTTAAATCATTATTTTCAAAGTATATACGTTTTGTAAATGATTTTGCGATTTGCGAAATGCGATTTATCTCCGCTTAAGTATTTGAAAAGCCAAATTTTTAAAGTCCTCATCCCATTTTGACTCCTATTCCTATTAAAATAAATATTCTAAGGGTTTATTGGCTTAAAATCTGAAAATTAAAAGGGTCCCCTTTATTTTCTAAAGTAACTATGGCTTAAAACAATGGGGGTTGTTGATTTACACAACAATTGGAGATTCACTGGAAGAACCAGTTATCTATGAAAAATAGTTTCTTTAGTATCTTCAAATAAGTAGAAATAATTTAAGGAAATAAGAATTATTTTCAAAATATTTAAATGAATAAAATTGCTCTGAATATAAAAAAATCATCTATATCGGTAATATTTCATAAACCTTTCATAAATAAATAACTCCTTTGCTCTATATCAGTCATTATATGGTTTAAAAGGTAAAGTAAGTATTCTTTTTGTAACTTAGCTTTATAATTTTCTCCCTTTGTCATAGGTAGAGCCACTACTGCTAGAAAATATAAATAGCTTAAGAAAGGTTACCTTTTAACCATCAATGACAAAGTGTCCCATCCATTTATGTACAAATTCTTTGAGTTAACTCCTTAGTTACTCATTTTTCCTTTTTCTCTCAAAAAGTCATTGTCGTGGCTTGATGACCAGAAAGTGAGAATGCCATTCACTAGTTATGATTTAGACTAAACAAGATGGCTCGTGATGAGAACCCTTGTCTTATGATTTTACTAATCATGAGCCATTACCCTGATTTGGTATGCAATTGTGGTAATGTCAGTTAATCATTAACTAATGATAATGGTAAGCAATCTCATGATGAGACTTCTTATCCTTTTAAGTTTTTTATATTTTTGAATTACACTCTAAAAATAAGGCATTTTCAATGGATGGGGAGAATCATTGACTCCTTAAGAATTTTGGATGGCAGTTTAGAGTTAAAGATGCTTAGTTACCAAAAAGTATTTTCTTTGTAAAGATGAAGCTTTTTCCTATTTGATAATAGATTAAAAATTCTTTACCAATTTTTAGTTTACAAAATTTACAATTTCGATGGAAAAATATTTCAAAGTTCTATAGTATTCATTAAATTTGCTAGGTTGGTAATTATTTCCTCAAAAATTTATATTCTTCAAAAATAAAAAAATAAAATAATTCAGAGGTATTGTGAAAAACCAGAAGTAGGCAATCAAACATTATTTTTCTAAAAAGAAAGAAAAGAAAATGGATATAATACATTTAGAAGATAATCTTCCTCTAAGAAAAGAATTTGTTTAGGATATATTAGCCCATTAACACGGAGTAAGTCTTTTCTCCCTTGAAGTATTTTAACTTAAGGTTTGATGGGCCAATTTGTTCAATGATTTGGAATGGTCCTAGCCACATTCTTTGGAATTTGGTATGATTACCTTTTTCCCCATGTGCTTTATCCCATTTGAGTATGAGATCTTTAACTTCGAAGTTTTTTGGGGAAACAAAATTTTCATCAAAAGATTTTTGTACTATTTGTTGATGATGAGCATGAGTTATTTTGGATTTTTCCCTTTCTTATTCCATTTAAAGGATCTGTGACATTCTTAATTGTAGGGAAGAAGAAGGTACTTCATCAATAAATTGAACTAGGGCTAGTAAGGGAATAACTAAGTTTGAAGGAATTACAACTTCTTTCCCATAAACTAGATGGAATGGAGAAGTTCCTATGGAGGCTTTTTGAGTAATCCTATTTTCCCATAGTGCAAATGTTAAATATTTATGCCAATTTTTCTGATTTTTATCAATATTTCTTTTGATGATTCTAACGAGATTTTTGTTTGTTGATTCTGCTAAATCATTCCCTTAGGGATAGTAGTTAGCAAAGTATTTAAGTTTAAAACCTATTTTAAGAGAAAAGTCTGTCATACTATTTCCCGAAAAATAAGATGCATTATCAAACATAAGTGCATTGGGTAAGACAAATCTAGTAATAATGAATTGATCAATAAATTCGATTATGGCTTCAGAGTTAGCTACCTTTAGGGGAATTTCCTCCACCCACTTAGTAAAATAATCTGTTGTAGTGAGAATGTATTTATGCTGCTTGATGAGTTAGGAACAATCTCACCTATGATATCTAATCCCCATTGCTTGAAAGGTTTATCAATGTTGACTAATTTCAATGAAAAGGCTGGTTTTCTTTGTCTTCTAGTAGCAGTTTGGCATGTTTTTCATATTATCACATATATATGTGCATCTTTGAATAGAGTGGGCCACTAATAACCTACGTGAAGGATATTATGTGCAGTAGTACCTCCACCGAAGTATCCACTTGTAGGTCCATCATGGAGTTCCTGCAAAACCCTCTGAGCTTCAAATTTCTCAAGGCATCTTAGTTGTACAGATTCATAATTTTTCCTAAACAAGACATTGTCTATGAGTTGGTATTGATTTTAGTCTTAAAGCTTTCTTTATTTTATGATTGAGTTCTATTGGAGCATATCCATTCTTTAAGTAAAATATTAAATCAATATACTGTGATTCTGAATCATTTAGGCTAACCTCAGCAATTTGTACAATATTACCTATCTCTTCATCATTCAATAAATTGGATGCTCCAGATAGCAGTTTGCAGAGACCTTTTCCTCTAATGATTTTGGCTGGTCTTATTTCAATGTCATATTCCTGCAAAGCAGTTACCTAATTTTCTCTCTTTTCTCCTAGTTCTTTCTGTATAAGTAGTTTTCTTATAGTCGAGAATGGAACTATTACTTTAGTGTGTGTTTTAAGGAGAAAATGTCTAAAATGTTTTCAATATTTATACACAGAAAATGCTTGTTTTTCTACTTCAGAATAATTTATTTCAACACCATGGAGGATTTAACTAAAGAATGAAATAGGTGCTTCAATATTTTGATCATCAATATGTGTTAATACAACAACATAAGATTTTTCTGATGCAAAAGTGTACAAAATAAAATGTTTGAAAAAATATGGGGTAGTCAGAGAAGGTGCATTATTGATAGCTTCTTTAATCAAATAAAAATATTCTCTTTCATCATGTCCCCATTTAAAAAGTGAATTCCTCTTAATCATCGCTTGCAAAGGTAAAACAATTTGAGAAAAAATTGGAACAAATTTTTTAACAAAATGTTTCTGTCCTAAATAGGATTGCATGGATTTTTTGTTATGGGGATGTGAGAGTTCAAAAATTGCCTTAATTATTTCAGGATCAATACAATTTCCCCGCTTTGAAACAATAAATCCTAAGAGTTTTCCTTCACTTAAAGCGAAATAAGAATTTTTTGGATTTAAAGGAATTCCATATTTCAAACGACGTTCAAGGATTTTTTTAAGATCATGATAGTGGTCACTCCATTTCTTGGAGTAAATAGTTATGTCATCTAGATTTACAATCACTATTTGATTTATAAACCCTCTAAAATCAATATCCATTTCTCTTTGGAAGGTGACTCCTACATTGGTTAATCAAAATGGATTTTTTTGATAGGTATATGTGCCCCATTTTGTTCTAAATGTAGTTTTTAATCTATCTTTGGGATGAACCAAAAATTTATTGTAACCTGAAAATCCATCAAGAAAAGACATTAATTCAGAACTAGAAAGTGATTGCAAAATTTATTCCATCGATGGTAACAGGAAATTATCTTTCAAGCAAGATTTTTTAAGTTTCTAAAATCAATAGAAATACGAATATCACCATTCTTTTTCCTAACGGGAACTAAATTTGATACCCACTTGGAATGCCTAACAGGGAAGATAACCTTGGCTTTAAGGAGTTTGTTAAGCTCACTTTTGATTTAACTCTCTAGGTCAGGGTAAATTTTCCTTACCTTTTGTTGTATAGGTTTTTTAGTGGATATCATTGGGATAGTATGTTGAATGATTGAAGTAGCATAAGTTTTTAGGTCTTCATATTTGCATGCAAAGACATTCTTGTATTTTTTCAATAAATGAATAGATGCTAATATTTCATTAGAGGAAATATCAATTCATAGGTTGATGTTCTGAGGATTTAGATCTGTTCCAAGATTTACTAGTTCAAACCTCAAAGTTGAACTTTGGAGTTTAGAATCAGTAATCTTTTTGAATCTATCTTTAAGATCATAAATATCTTCAAGTTTCACCACAGACTTAGGTATAACATTTTCTTTAGATTTTGTTGTAATTGTCTTTCATGTTCATCTTTTTCGATTAATTGATCATCATATGATCCTTCTGATGTAACAAAAGTAATGAAATCATCATCATCATTGAATACCCTCCAATTAGTAATATTATCAGGAATGGATGGGCGGAAAATCAACTCTATGGAAAATCTATCTTGGCTATGATCTTTTGAAGGAATGAGCTTGGATGCTACATTTTCTAGAAGTTCTGCACTAGCATTCTGAATTCTTGGAATAGAAAGATATTGAATGCTAAAAAATGAAAGGTAAGAGACTTTGCTAATGATTGACAATGTTTAAGATGGCTAGAAATACAATGTATGGTATTTTTTACATGCTTAAAAATTATTTTAGAATCTCCAAATACCTTAAGATACTTAACACCAAGATCAATTTATTTGGTTAACCCTTGAACCGGTGCCTTGTATTCTGTAGTATTATTTGTGCTTTCAAATTCAAGTTTGCATGTGAGCATAGTCTTTTCGCCTTCTGGATTGATTAATATACAACTAGCTCTTTCTCCTTCACTGGATTTTGACCCATCTAAATATAAAGTCCAAAATAAAGTATCAATACAGGGTTTATTTATAGTATTTACACACTTGGAAGAATCAGTCTGAGAAAAAATTTCAATCTGAGAATTAATTGAATTGGTAAGAAGTGGAGACTTTAGAGCATTGAAATTCCCTAATAAGAATTCAACAGAGTAATTTCGAAGGATATAATTAGTAAATGCCATGGGTTCATTTTCTTCTTCGAATTCAGTTACTGAATGTTTTAATGCTTTTCACGGTAAAACCTGATTTGATTTGGCTTACCATTATAGGGAAGCCACATATGAGACCAGTTAATGGAAAAAAATCCATGAACCTTCTCTGACCAATCTCTACTTAAGATTAGACCATTAAAATCTGGTATATCAACAACTAAGATATCAATTACTTGATGGAATTTTGGATTGGATGCTAATATGATAAGGACTGAATTCATTTATCCTAATACTTTAACTTTTTTTCTGTCTAATTGTACAATATGTACTGCTGACTTCTGAGGAGATATATTCAATTTCAGAAAAACATAATATGGCATAATGTTTGATGAGGCTCTAGAGTCAATTAAACAATTATGCACATTTTTGTTGAATAATTAAAAAGTTAACAGAAAAGAGAAGTAGGTGAATTGGATTTGTCACCTATTAAAATAGCATCACTTGCATTAATCTTATTAGGTGAATCATTAGGAGGCTTACCTGTTCCTTTATCTTCTTTCGAAGTTATAGGAGAATGCAAGGGTACAGTAGGAAATTCATTTAATTCTTTAAGAAAAATTTTCTATTGTTGTTTTAATTTTATCAGTTCATGGAGAGAAATATTTTCTTTAATTTTCTTCATATCTTCCACTATATTGTATTCAATGGTATCAAAAACCACTAATGTTTTAGGGTTAGATGAAAGAGTAGAAGAATTTTGATTTTTTTGAGAAGAAGAAGTATTTTTATTGACTACTTTATCCTTAACAATAGAGGATGAAGATTTTTTCTTTTGAGGTGGCTGAGGAAGATCGAAATTATTTTTACTCCTAGTATTTAGCAGAAGTGCCTCGTGTTCATTTTCATCATCAGAGGTTGGGAGAATAAAGTCCATAGTCCATGGAATTCGACTAGTTCTTCTTCTTGATATTCTTCAATAGATGATATTATTTCGTCATGATCCTCATCTTGATCTGACTCATCATTTGAGATTACATTTGGGGGTTAAGAAGCCTGGATTTTCTTAAAATATCTAAAATTTTTCTTTGAAGAAGATTCCACTACTTGTTTCTTTATGTCAACCATATCGTTTGACATGGTTTTGAGAACCTTTTTTAATCCTTCAAGATCGTAGGGATCTTTAGATGATTTCTTTTTGGGCTCATATTTAAAGGAAAATTTCTTAGTTTTCCTATCTTCTTGTGTGGTTTTCTTCTCTAAAGCAAGTATTATTTTTTTAGCAGAAAGAGATTCTTTCATATTCTCTACCAATGTAACCTTATTGGCTCTATCTACAAAAATAGCAATATTAGAAGGAAGAGAGGATATATACCATTCTATTTTCACATCTACTCCAGGCTTAGATGTGGTTGGGATTTTGTTTAGAAATTTATTAAAGATGGAATTGAAGTCTTTAATCTTCTCACCCGCATTGTCTTTTAAATTGGAAATATCATTGATAGGAGTTGTAGTAGTGTGGTCATCTCCAAATTTAGTAAGGAATTGTTCTTCAAAAATATTCCAACTAGTAATTTTTCCTGATGGTTGTGAGAAATACCATGATCCAGCTAATCCTTCAGAAGTATAAGAAAATAATCTAACTACACAATCTTCCTCTAAAAATTCATTTAGATTTATGGCAAGCATAAAATTATGGAGATGCTCTTATGCAGGTAATCCATCATCTAGATTATATACTTTGGAAACCATCATTCAGGATGCTTAGGTAAAGGATGAAGGGGCCCTGGTAGTTGAATAGCTCCAGGATTCTTCCAAGGTCTGTTAGACATTGTGTGAAGAGGAGGATTGGGTGGTCCTAAAGGAGGATTTGAAGTAGAAGAATTAGTTCCAATAATAGTTGAAGGCGTAGAATAAATGATTATGGAACTAATATTTCTTATAATAGTAGTTGTAGACTAAGAAGAAGAATAAGGGATGTTGATAAATGAAGAACTTGTTTGTGAAGATGAAAGAGGAAAGAATCATTGATGTTGTTTGAGAGGTAGAAATAGATTGAATATCGCTATTTGATGATTGTGTTTCAGAAATAGGATTTTTCTTTCGATGAGAATGAAGAAGAAATTTGAAAGGTACCAACTCCAATTTTTTCACTCTTAGATCGATTTAATACACCAGTGCCTTCAAAAATTGAAGTAACACTTCCTTCTGAGGCTTTTGAAAGTATAGTTTTTTCTGCTAAAATTGAAATTTCTTCCAATTGCTTTATTAGTGTCTATACTTCAAGTGACTCTGGAGTATATTCTAAAGGTATTTATTTATGAATAGAACTAAGATATTGAGGAGGAGAATGAACAACTTTTGATTTATGAGTAGGAGATTTTGAAACATGACTAGAAGTTGTGGATTCAGAGGGAGAATGACTTTGGTGATGGTATTTAATTTTTAATTTAAGCTTTGGTGCCATTCATAGTTAGATGGTCCTTCTAGTGCCAAAAATGTCGAGGCCCCGAAAATTGGTGCAACAACATCAGGGAAAACCACTCGTTCGAGGACTTCAAAACCATCCCTTTTCTGTTTGGAATGGTGGCTCTGACTGGATTTGTGGGACCTGTTTCCCAATTTAATATAGTTGGGGTGAATGGATGATTTTATCTCTAAGTGGAATTTTATAGACGAAAAATATGAAAGCTTGCAATAAATAGTAAATCTATATTTTTATATTTATATATCTAGATCTATCTCTATCTATCCCGGGATGAAAACATTTCTTTGTGCGATCTACAAAATAATCCTTCAATGAGTGAAACTAAAGATTATACATTCATTTACATATATGAATTTTTTTAAGATAATTTATTTAATTCAGAAGTTAATTAAATAAATTTAATGAAACTTATATCACAACTTTTACAAAATGCATGTATTGAATATACATATAAATGATAACAACATAACACGTTAAAAAGTAAATTGATTTCAAAATGTGTTCAAACAAATATATAAGACAACACATCATAATATCAATGAACTATTTCTCATTTGAAACCCAAATTAAACATATAAGATAAAAGTACCATATATATACTCAGCTCATTTGAGTAATAACTCTTGGTCCAACCTGTTCTATTCAGAAAACTTTAAGAGTACAAAAGTGCAACATTAGTAAAGTATTCTTTTCAAAATTTCAGGACCCCTTCTTAAAATACATGAAGGGGTTTAAATATAAAACTAATAAGTCTTAAAATAGTCACTACAATAAAAAAATGAGGAGGTTTCTAACAACTCTCCTTAAAGTAAGTAAAATTAAAAGAGAAATCGAAATTAAAGGGGTGATTTGTTGGAGGATTGTCCTGTTGTCGCTTCTTCCATTTGCTCCTTGAGTTGAAGAATATTAAGTGTAGGCTTAACCTCGGGAGGTTGGCTTGTCCTAATGCGTAGGTGTCCAATAACAACAAAATCAGATAATAGAGGAAGCATTTATGAGGACATATCTGTAAGACAACGAAGCATGAGCCATTGGCCGTGAGGCTTCACTATATATCTCTAGTATCGTTCCCAATCCAGATTTTCTATATTCATAATATGCTCCTATTTCAATTTTGACACTTCCTGCCATTGTCTTATCAAATATTTTACCAAGGGAAATTCACCAGGAGGACATCTACGTATGATATTTGCTATATTTAGGTTTATTAATGCTTTCATATTGCTGTAAAATTTTTGATTCAGTTATTCTTTCTTCTTTTTCTTTTAGTTGTACATTCAATCTGTTAACAATATCTCTTTATTTGATTTTAATTGCCCAGGTGAGTAGCTTCTGATTTTTTGGGCCATACTTAATAATCCTAAAAAGTAACAAATTGGGATACCTTCTCATCTATGTCATCAAAATTAATCCTCATATCAGCAATGTGATTCACAAGTGAATTACTTTGCTCACATAAGGATGCTTGTTAATTTCTCAAAAAAGATGGTATGTTGTTGTGCCAATAGGGTGTTTCATTTTAAAGCTTCTTTCCTAAATTCATCAATCTTTGGAACATGTTTCAATTTCTAAATGGAGAGTTGTAATTGATGAATTCAAGTGTCTTTCAAATCAATTTCACCTTGATGCTGAATTTTCAGTTGGTGTAGGCTCTCTTGAAGTTGTGTAATTTGTACTTGTAGCTGCTGACTAACATTCTTCTTTTCTTCTTGTAAATTTGTTTCAAGTCAAAGGATATTTTCATCTTTTTGTTTCATCAGTTGATGAATCTCTAATGCCTTTTCAATAGTTTCAGATGCATAAGCCCCTGCAAACTATGATAACTGAGTTAGATCCCATGAAAGATATGACTCGGTATCTTTCCAAACAATTTCCATTGACATATCTTCTTAAGTGAGAGCCTGGGAATGCTCTATTATTCTCCTTTTCTTCTGCCTGCTAACAACTACCTTGTGCCTAGGACTATAAAAAATGTCCAAGGGAGGAATTTATTAAATATTTAGAAAAATTTCAGAGGTTGGGAAGGCCAGGATGTATTCCATTCTCTCTGTACTTACTACTTTGTCAGAGGGCCCAGCAATAAACAAGTCTTGACTTGTAGAAGGAGGAGTTTGTATAGTCTTTTGTTGGTCAATAACCATGGTTGTTTGTTCTTCTTGGAGTTTGAGGTCAATATCTTTCCAAACATCTTTGAGATTGCTGGGGAAATCCAGATCTACTGTTTGAACTTCAATTGATTTCTCCTGATTTGTTGTATTAAGGACTTCATTATCCTTAATAGCTGATTCACTTTATTTTTGAGTCATGGTTTGAGAGACATCCAAAATCTTGAGTGGAATTGTCTCCAGTCTCTTATTTATGTATTGCTGAAACTTTTGTAGTTGTGGTGGGTGAAGGAATAAATTTTCCAACTTATTAACTGCAGCATATTTTTTGACAGACTCAAATAAGTCATCAAAATCATCATCTTTGTGCACAAAGGGCCAAATTTTCACTTGAGTAGTGAAGCTATTAGCCACTTTCAGTGGATCAAATTTCCTGATTGGAATAGTAAATAATTTCAAACACTTTATTTGGCCAATTTCCACTATAGAATGTTTGTAGATGTCCACTCCATACACACTACAATTAATTGGAAAGGAAGGCCATAATGGCTTCTTGGCTTCTTTCAAAAATCTGGTCAGAACATTTCCCACAGTTTGGTATGCGATTTCTATTGCGAGAAGTTTATCAGGAACATACAGGGGTAAGGCATGTGGATGATCTAGGCTCCCAAATACTCGTACACAGGTGAATGTATCCTCAGAAAATCACTTTACTATAGAAGAAAAATCGGCTTGGGCCTATTTCGAAATTCTAGGGGCTTTCTCATTGAAAACAACTTCAAAAAGGGGTAGTATAACTCCATGACAGATTTTGTAAAAAATACTTTCATATTTGGATTCCTAGAGAATACTATGAAATACATGAATGGGAACCAGATTGTGGGTAGTCCATTTCCAGCCCATGGCTCAAAATTTTTATGTAAAACATACAACATCCATAATATAGCCACTCATATAAAATAGAGGAAAGTTTTGGAAGAGATAGAACGGCTCTTTCTATACTCTAATATTTGGGTGGAAATATTGTTTGGAAAAATATTTCCCCAGTCCATAACATAAGCATTTGCTATTGCTTCCATAAGGAAAACCCATTCTACTAAAAATCTAGTTGTGTTTGACTGACCAAACAGTCTAGACATCATAGCTTAGATATAACAATAGGTACTTTCAAGAGAATCATTAGAATACATACTCTTTTCATTGTTCTTGTGTTTGTTAGGATTTCTCCACCATTGCTTTATTGGTGCTGATTTGAGTTCATTTTCCTTAGTGAAATTTGCAAGGAATTCCTTATCATAAATCTTATCAGGGTCTGGAAGATGATACAGTTGCTTAAAGTCCTCTGCTTTAAAGGAACCAATCATTATTCCTCTACTGGTAAGGAAATTTCTATCCCTGATGTTAATATTGTCGATAATACACCTTACCATATCAGTATATGGTAGTATCTTGGGCCTTGTTGAAATTCGATGAAGAAATGAATTAGCTACATCTCCAATTGTAGCTTCGGAATAATCTGGGGCATCATCTATTTCCTTTCTCTGGATTTTTCGAGGTTTCTTGTCTTCAAATAACTTATATATAGATTCCCATAGAGAGGATCCACTTTCAAGTCTGTAAGTATTGTTTGTAAATAAAGGAAACATATGTTTTCTCTCTGAGGTAGTAGGCACAGGATTAACATGAACCATATGTTTCTTTTCTTTCTTGAAAGCCTTAGACATTTTCGAAGGACTTTGCTTATTCACACTTTCCTGTAAGTAAGTAAGAAAGAATAAGTGGGAAGAAGGAACCTTTTGGTTTTACAATACGCACAAATACCATAGTAAATAGAAACATTCCAAATGGATGAGACTTTTCATGCTCATGGGATATGAATTGAATGCTTATTTCAGGAAAATTATTATGGTAGTATGAGCGATAAAACTGTTAATTTATGACATTAATAACTGGTATGGATTATGGTGCCATTATAGTGATTTCTCAATTAAAACTAGATATATTGCATTACATCATGGCTCGTGTGCGATCTCTTCATTAAATAGTGATGAGTTGAGCTTTTTTGTTGATCGCGACATCACAATCAAAATATCGACGAAGTTAATAATATGCAACATCTGTTTGTTTGACAAGCGTGCGATATGCGATGTGCGATGTGATTACCTTATCGCATCAACGAGTATGAGCGGGTGCAAGTAAGACATGTCAGGAGAAACTGTGATTTGCGAAATGCGATAGGATGACGTGTAAGAAGTCGGTCCCATGGTATTCTTTATTGGATTTACTTATGAATATGGATTTTTCCTCATATAAAATTGTTTTCATTATATTCATTGGATCGCAAAGATATTTTAAATCATTATTTTCGAAGTATATACATTTTGTAAATGATTTTGCGATTTTCAAAATGCAATTTATCTCCGCTTAATTATTTGAAAAGCCAATTTTTAAAAGTTTTCATTCCCTTTTGACCCCTATTCCTATTAAAATAAATATTCTAAGGGTTTATTGGATTAAACTATAAAAATTAAAAGGGTCTCTGTTATTTTATAAAGTAACTATGGCTTAAAATAATGGGGGTTGTTGATTTACACAACAAAAGGGAATCAATTGTTTGAGCCCCAAAATGGGATCTATCTCAAAAAGTATTATGCTTGATTTAACGTAAATACTTTTGTAAATTAGTGTTTTTTATTCATTAGTGTGTAGTTTTATTTTTGTGTGATTGTTTGATTTTGCATACATGCTTTCCTATGTTTACCTTGTGTTCCACTTGGTTTGCAGATGTCATCAAATGATTATGTTTCTTTTGTTGATGGTGCTTGTCGTAGTACATAGAACATGTCTTCCATGGCATGGGCATTATTTTCTCCTAATGGTGAGTTAGTGAATTTGCAAGGCATATGCTTGGGTTGAAGAACTAACAACATTACCGAGTATAGTGCGGTTAGCGAATTATTATAAGAAGTTGTTACACTTGGGATTAGAGCTTTGGTTGATAAACTTGATTCACAACTCGTTGTGCTACAATTGAATGGTCATTATTCAGTAAGAAACCCTCAAATAATGTGAATGTATCTACGTTTTCGACTAATGGAACAAAATTTTTATTATATTACTTATCAAAATATTACAAGACATCTGAATACATTAGCTAATTATGTGTTAGATAGGAATTTTCATCACATGTAAACAGCAAAAACATCATCATGATATAGAAAATTAAATAGCAGTATATATATATATATATATATATATATATATATATATATATATATATATAAGGTCTGTAAAAATTTTGTTACATCAAAATGTCAAAAATATATGTCCCGAGTCACATGGGTTCTCGAGCCTATATAAGTGCAGTCAAAATGAATAAATGAGGCATATATATCCTCTGGCATGGTGCTAGTGGTAATATGTTACAACTCTGACTACTCGACCTAACAATCAACGAAGTTGAGATGAAACCCCCATCGTATGTCTCTCGTACAGCAACGGTATATCATTGGCTGAGCTATACTCTGGTATTCCTTTCATGAAATCAGTGAGGTTAGGCTCCACTTCGACTATACGGTTAGCACCCTCATCGCAAACAGCTGCCGCCACCTATCGAACCACCCGTCGTGCTACCTGGTATAACCCAAGAGGCCTCACTGCTCCAACATTTGCAATAAAAAATCACAAGTTAAACTCTTGGTACATATAAAAAAAAATCAAATATTTAAAAACTTTGAAAAAAAATTCTTACTTAGGTCATCCCACTGTCCTCTCGGTGGAAGAGGAATATCTGAGTCTCCTTTGAAATCTGTCCCTACATACGGCAAATCATCAATCATGATGAGCTACTGTCGGATCCACCCAAAGAATGATGGAGGGAATGACATCTTCTACCCGCCACCATGGCATCAACTCGCTCCATCTCTGGATTCATGGATCCCTCGGTGCAAGAGGTACCACCTCTATCCTCTAACATCGAAACAGTGGCACCCTCTCAAGTAGGAGAGTCACTAAGATCGATCTGTATATGAATTGCTTCAACTTCACCATTTTTCACTTGGTGAGTTGATTCTTCAAGTTGAACAAAAATTCCTTACACCATTTGAAGACTGTTGGACTCATGCAATCAACGACATAGTGAAATTGAGACATGTTTGTCTCATGAAGGGTCTGTACCCCTGACACCTGAGCTATAGTGAAAAGGACTATCCACAAAGCTAGGTCATTGACAATTTTTATGTCAATATTCCCACTCTTGGTTTTTTCAGACCCACCACTGCAATGTATGGTGATGAGCATATATGTACTCTAGCCTCCTGGTCTAGATCCTACCAACTGGACCGACAGTCCCCTCCCGGAAAAACCGGTGATGAAATAGATATCAAACACATCAATTTCTAAGTCCTAGTCACAAATGACAAAAAATTGGCAGTCTATATCCCACCATCTCACCAAATACTACTATAAATCTACTTGGGACCTCATCCCAAGTGTCCGGAATAACTTGAGAAATCCACAATTGCGGAGTGCCCTTATGAAGTTTGGATCTTGTGCTGCTTCTTGGTCCTAAGCCTCATGACCTCATTCTTTCAACTCAATCACCATAATTTTCCTACAATAAAATAATTGAGAAGAATTAAACATTTTACATGGATAAAAATTTTCGATTCATTGGTTAAAATTTGATAATTTCATTAATAAAATTTGCTCACGACGTTAGCGTAATTGTGTGCCAATTTTCAAGCATTGGTATTTTAGGGACTAAGGTGAGCAGCGTGGACCCGACGGGTGAAACTTTCTTTGGTATCCAAAAGGCCCTAATTTTTCAAGGGCTCCCTAACCTAGCAAAAAATGAATTTAAAATCTCAAAACTAGAATTGAAATGTAGGCAAAGATGAAGATTATTACCTGCAACAGACGGATCAACAAATGGTGTGTTGGATCAACTGAACGAGGTGCTTGAAATTCTAATAGAAATGGAGGGAAAGCACTATGGTAAAATTTCAAATGGTAAAAGTGATTTTTATTTTTGACGTTTTCTTATTTAAAGAGCTTTTACCTATATTTTAATTAAAAAATTATTTTTTATATTTTTATGTGTATTTTTTCCTATATTTATATTTATTCTCAATAAATGTGAAGCTTCTTTGCATGTGTAAAAGCATATTATTATGAGTTAAATTCGATCAATAGTGAATGACGAGTTATATTTTATCACTTTTAGAACTTGTGAAAACAAAAGAAAAAGGAACCCCCTTGAAGTCAACTTTAAGCTCTTTTCTAACTCTTGAAACATGAAAATATTTCTGAGCAGTTGTCCTTTAAATCTCATTGAATTAAATGAATTGACGTCGTCTCAGTATACACTTACCCCTTTTTTGGGTTGAGGTTGACTATTTACGAAAAAGGAATACCTTGGTCAAACATGATCAAGAGGTTCTCTCAGGTATTGTTTTCTACCTTTTCAGATTCGAGAGACTATTTACGAAAAGGGACCTTTTGGAGTTTTATTTTCCGTCTCATTTTCAAACTCCCTAAACATGGAAAAGATAATGAGTTACCCCTATGTTGGACTCATAAAACTTAAACGATAAATGACTTGTCACCATGACAAGACCAAGCTAATCCTTTCTAGGGCTCGTTAAACATACTAGGATGGATTCATCCAAAGGGTGAACTTATACACTAGGAATTTGGTATCCTCTTCAAGATTACTATAAAAAATAAAGAAGTAATCGTTAGGAATAATGGGTGAAAATGGACGTGGAGTATATTTTATATTCTATACCAAAGGAAACATGTCACTCTTGAACATGACAATCATCTGCATTGTGTGTCGGGTTGGGGATATCCTTCATTCGTCACTTTCCTTCCTGGGTTTGGGAAATCCGTTTGCCTCTCATTCAATCATTATTTTTCATCATCATGACCTTTGGTGTCATTTGAGTCAAATGATTCCAAACTCCAGAGTCATGTCACCAATATTTTCAAGAGAAGTCCTATCTGTAAAATTCAAACATCCTCTGCTTATTTGACCCTCTCTGCAACAGTCATGAATCAATCCTATCATCTTGAGAAATCCTTTATTTCGTGTTTATGATGTGGGAATCATTATGGCCCTCTTTCTATGGATCACTTCATGTCGACTTCAACTCATCATCTAGTAATATGATTTAGAAACTCCTTTTCATTACCTTGTAGCTTGCATGCCTCAATGGCAAGTTCTCCACATTCGACGATAGGTTCACATCATTGGCCTTTGATTGGATGACTCTGTAAGTGTTTGACTTCAACTCATTCATTCACACTTGTATATTTTGTTGTCGTACCTTGAGGGCCATATTCATTATTGGTGGTTTCTATCGTGCATGTTAACGATTTAAATCATCGACTGGTAATCAAATGGTTTCTACCATGTTTGACATCAACATGTCTATTCACATGGTTATATTTGAAAAATGGGTAGGTCAAGATTGAGACGAAGAACCTGGATCCCATTTTTTATTATCCAGGATGCATGGAATTATTGAGTATTTATGATTGTACACATGATCCTTTCTATATGGATGGCTACAACCATATCGTGGATCCATTTCCATGATCTCTTTCAGACGGATGGTTGTGCCCATACTGTGGTTTCATGTGTTATTTGATGCCTATTCAGAGATATGTTATTAGGCATGTTTATATCAGATATATCACATATTTTATTGTGTTTGGTTGACAAGTCTCCTGACGGTGGTTTTGCAAAGTCCTTGCCATAACGAATAAAACATTTCAAACATCACTTATGATTCTTCTTTCATGCTTTAGGGGGCATCTGTCACACAATATTTTTTTGCATTCCTCAATTTTTATCCCAAGTGTCGTCTTTTGTGTCGATCATGTCACAAACGTTGCAAAGTGAAAAAAATTGTATAAACGTGTTCTTATTGGAAAACATGCTTAAGATATCCCTGAATACCTAAAAGAGAAATTATTTGAAGCTTTTCTGCAAAGTTTGTAAAAAACCTTATTTTGCAAGCCCTACATGGTACTCCCCTTAATAAGCTCGTGTTTTTCACCTTGTCCCTATACTGTGAATAGCACTGTCAGCACAGGAATTCAACAGTAAAGTTGCATTGGTCCTCTTCAGGTATGTTCTCCAAAAATGGAGCAGAAGCTTCAGCCTCTAGAATTTTCGAGAACAAAGTTCTGGAACTTGTTGGTTGAGGATATGGTAAAATACTCCCATGTTTGGCCCTTAATATTATCTCAAAATATTTTCCCCTTAAAGATAAGACCTTTCCCCCTCATTAATGGATCCTTAACCTCCTCAGCTCTGCTATAAGAGAGTGCCATGCTAGTGAGTGTTGGTTGTTCATTGCTGGTTGCCTTACTTCTACCTGATTCTAACCACATGATGTCAATTTAACGAAGAAGGATAAGAGATTGAAGAGTGTGGCTTGGACCTAGATTACCACTCCGAAGGAGGCCTTCAACATCAACGCACTAGTTGTAAATCTTCCCATAAATATATTAATTAGTTTAGCATGATACTCAATCTGTCATCTAGTTTTCTTTGAAACACATATACTATGTATCTTTTGTATTTTGTAATGTGATATTCTTTATAGATATTCAGACGTATAATGTATAGCGAGGAACGAGCCTGGAAGTGAAAGGATCCACATTGACACCGAAGAAACAAATTCATAAGGAGCGAGGTAAGTCAATCTCCCTCTCTCACTTTACTTTTCAATGTTTAACTAGGAAATATTTTATCCTTTGTCACGGTTGTTACTAGACCCACTCATTGGGCTAGAGGGATCGCTTCTTTCCAAAGAATGGATTTGCCTATGTAACACTATTAACTCAATGCAATAAATTTTCATCAGGCTCTAGAGCGTTTTTCCAACCAAGGATCCAGGAACTAATAACTCAACCCAACAACTAAAGGAATCATGAAATCCAACCAGAAAACAATCAATGGAAATAAACCCACAATAACATGGTTGTCTAGGAAATGACAAGGCTAGGAAAATCCATATGCATACCCATGCATTCCAAATCTAGTGAGGAAAGTATACATGCAACTTGGTACCTACAATCAAACCCCAACATGGCTACGGATCCTGATTTCGCCCTTCGCTTTCCTACTCTTCCTTTTCCTTCTTGCTCCAAATCACCAAGTATCCACACTCTCCAAGAGTGCTCCAAGAAAAATCTAAGTATCCAAGAGTATGAAAGAGAGAGATAATAATGAGAGAGATCCAAAAAATGCACTGACAAAAGCTTACCAATTGATCCTCATAAGCCTTTTTATTAATGATGCCTCTTTCCTTCATTTTCCATTATTTTCCTTAATTTTACTCCTCACGTGCAACCTGTGACCTTTCACCTTTCTTTTCTTCTAATTTCCATTATTTTCCTAAATAAAATTACAATTAATGCCCCATGCTTTTTGAAAGAATTTTCCAATTTCCTTAGCCATAATAAACCAAAGTGAACAACCACTAGGATTTTTTGTCACACCATTCATCTTGGAATATTACGTATCCCATCACCATGGTCTTATATATTTTTACATGTATTTTTACCAGGGCTATTACAAAAATTCCCTAATCACATGCATGCCTTGCTGCGGGAGTGACTTGAGGGTCCCAGTCGCATGCATGACCATGTCAAGGGAGCGACTGAGGATTTAATGCAACAAAATGTTAGTTTGTCTCAGGGGCTAGTCACCTAGATGGGTTGGATGGCTCCTGGGGGTTCTATTGCCAAGTGTAGAAGGCCAGGTTGTCTTTTGATTTGGATGGAAGATCCTGAGTTCTGTTCTATTCTATTACTACAAACAAACATCATTTGATTTTGTTTTTAGAAATTCCGACTCCTTTGATCAAGTTATTTCTAGAGTATGTGATATAAACATTGGCGATGTATAGAAATTACAAGATTTCAGGAAATACACATATCTCTATTATCTTCAACATAGGAGCAGGGTTCTTGATGAATCTATTGTTTAATTACAAATGAAAAAGGGGATAAACTTTCTTTACAAATGGCATAAAGGAATATGAACTGCATGTTTTTTCAATTAAATAATCTATTTAGTAGGAAGATTATCAAGAAATAAAGCATTCAGAGTTTAATTAATTAGAGCATCATGGATAGTAACAATAATATGACAAGGATAAATAAGAAACATGAAAGGAACTAGAGCAACCAAAAAAACTATAACAACCAAAGCCTATAGAGAAAATCTTCATTTCAAAAGAAAGAATTACATTTTGAAAGAGAAAATAATAATAGATGTTGAAGAATCATATGACCATATTCAAAAGCATGTTGATCAAATTAATATTGATGAAATTTAGATAGAGAAAGTAAAAAAGATTATTCAATTCCACAAGAAGAGCTAGTCCAAGAAATTGTACAAAGCCCGAGATCTTCCATCCAAATAACTGAGGTATTCTCTCTTGGATTAATTATGACTCATTTGGAATCACAAATTTCAGAGTTTGCATCTCTATTCAAAAACGTAAATGAAGCATAACCTTTGAAATAAAAAATAGTGTCTATAGGATACTATTTTTAAATTTCGCAATCAAAATATGTTATCCAGAGATCAAAATAGAGAAAACTTGACTCATCCATGACTAAGAATCTATAGACAATGATTTGACAAGCCATATGTGATATAAAAGAAAGATAAATTAAGACCACACCAACCCTTGGGGCTATTGTTTCATCAAATCAAGGTTCATTTCTGGATCATTTCTGGAGTTAATAGAGGAATTAGATAGAAGTCAAAGAAAAAATAAAGAATTACAAATTGAGTTGGAAAATTGTAAGGTTATGGATGAGAAAGAGTCAAAATCTCACGCGACTATATTAAGACAAGGATTTGCTCTATCTATGGTGGAGATTGAGGAGAAACTTCTGAAAGATAAATATGAGGTGGAACATCAACACAAGAAATTAATCTTTGAAATTGAAAATAAATATTCTCAACAAATAAAATAATGAATACGAATTGTTAAGTCTACGGGGTCCCAAGGCAGTGGAATGGAATGATCTTAGGATGGATTTTCAAAAGGCTGGGCTTGCCTACAATAGGGATGGAGATTGTTTGGTTTGGGCCGGTAAGACAAAGGATGGCACACCGATGGTTAAAAATACATATAACGACATAAACTGTGCAGAGATCATTGACCATATACAGACTGATTTCGAGATTTTCTGGAGAAGGAAAATTCCAACCAAAATCTTGCTTTTCGGCTGGTTGGTATGGAGATGAAAAATATTGACCTGGGAGGGCCTTATGAAGCGAGGTGTACATGGACCCAGTAGATGTGTTTTCTGTCTCAATGCCCTCGAATCCACCAACCACCTTTTTTTTCTCTTTTCCTGTTATCAATTCCATATGGGCGCTTTTCAACAAACCCATCCTAAAGGGAGATTGGGCGCTCTCTGATTTCCTCGAAACAACACACAGATGGGACCAGGTGCCTGGGCGTTTTCAATCACTACCTTTCTTCCTTATATGGGAAGTATGGAAGTGTCGGAACAAACACGTCTTTGAAGGATCCCTGATTAATATGCAACAGCTTTCCGTTTCTATCATGTTCTAGATCAATGGTAGGAATCAGGTTTCTCTACCCGTTCGGGATGAGTCTAGAAGGATTCGTCCCCACCCAATCTCTCTACCTGCTATGTTTTTTGATGGTGCTTGTCAAGAAGGTGTCATGGGCTATGGGGCTTGGCTCAAAATATCTGATTCAGAGAGGATCCAAGTATGCTGGAATGACGGGAAAGGATCTAACAATTTGGCTGAGCTATTGGCCCTGTGGTGTGGGTTACTTGCAGCTTACAAATTGAGGCTTCAACATATTTCTATCTACGATGACTCAAAGATCATCATCGATTCCTTTATGGGTCTTTCCACAATCTCTTCCTTTTCATCCAATGGATGGTACAAGAGGGCTGCATACTTGTGGAGTAAATTGGGATCGCCTCCTCTTCTGCATATTCATAGGGAGAACAATACCAGAGCTGATCATTTATCCAAGAAGGGATTGTGTATGGAGTATGGTATGTTTAAGGTTGAACAATATATAAACAATGCGATGATATGTAACATGGATATTCTGGTTCCCTGATAGTGGCTTTGGCGAAGACTTAGGGCCTCAGTACACCTGTATGCGATTATAACAGTGGTTTTTCCTTCAAGCGAGCCCATATGGATTTCTCTCTATGTTTATTTTTGCTTCATAAATTTTTTCAATGTGCCTGTACTTTCCATCAATTATATCAAGCGAGCCTATTGATTGCTTAGTTTACAAGTGAGCCTGCACTCCTCATCAAGCGAGCTCGATTCAATGGATTTTTAAGCTATAGAACAACTCTTCTAGCCTGCTCTCTCCATGAAGTATGTCAAGTGAGCCTATGTTTTCCCTTAGATTTCAAGCGAGCCTGCAACTCTCATCAAGTGAGCCTGTTTCTCATGATATTTTTGATATATGAACAACACCCCTTTTGGCCTATTTCTAGATTCATATTTTTGGACCACAGAATGACTATCGCTGTATATGCACTCACAACTAGTGTTTATAATTCATTGTGCATCTCACAGTCAGTTATCTTGAGAAGAAGTTGTTTTATATGACTTTTTTCCTATTGACTTTTCTCTGTATCAGCAGTTATTAGTGTATCATTTTGGTTATAAGGAATCTGGTATATGTTGTAGTATTTTTCTGTAGCCATCATCCTTTGGGATAGATTTTGGACTATACTGCCTATAAGATGATGTATTGATTTATATCAATATAATTCAGCTGTTTTTTTTCTTCTAAAAAAAAAAAGAATGAATACGAGCACAAAATTGAGAAATGGAGATTTTAAAGGAAGAATCTGAAAGGAATACTCAAAAAATTTCTACAAAATTTTAAGCACACATTGCTTCTCTTGAATAACGGATAAATCAATTTAAAAAATAATTTGTAGACATCAATTTTTTCTTAGATCAAATTATTGTTGTAAATGAACAACATAAATAGGTTGAACCAAAATTATTCAAATAATTGAACAAGATCTATAGCGTTCATCATGACTTAATATATTTCATTTATAAGGTTTAGGTACTAATAAAATATGACAATGTATTGATTGATTTTTTTGATAAAATTATAATGTGGGAAAAGGAGTAAAATTTTGAAGATTTGGAGAAATTTTCTAGAAAAAAGAAGAAATTAATAAAAAATTCTTTATATCAAAGGAAATATAATTGCAGTGTTATTAAGGATTGGATCGCAGAATATTTTCATTGGTGTGATTGTGTGTGGGACTATGCACTAGATATCATTAAGAAATTTATTATGCCTCATAAACAAGTAACCATAGAAGAATTTCCTTTATCCATATGCATCCAATAAATTGAGGAAAATAGTGAATCCAACCATAATAAAATTTAGGAAATGAATAACTAGAGGATGAACAATATTCAAATTTTCCTTTAATTTTCCAATGAATGCATGAAATTAATTTCCAAGTTCTCCTCTAAGCACAAGAGAAATAAAAGGTACATTAAATTGCATTGGTCAATGCCAAATCAACCTAAAAAAATATCATACATGTTTATTTACCTCAATTATTTAAGAGATACAACCAGGGATCGGTTCATTAATGATAAGGAGAAACAAACAGTTACCCATAAAACAATAGATGAGTCATAACTATCAACAAAACATATGGAGGAAGACTAGTGGTTGGCATATAAAAGAGGATATCTATTTTAGATTAGCAAGATATTGTTTGTTCCTATTTATGTGTAACAAACCACGTAATAGATATAAGGATTTTATATATTTAGAAATCAAATTCCTTTTTTTAAATAAAAAAAATCTATTGCATTAGAATATCTTCAAAACCAATTTACATATATTTTTCATGCTATGTAGTTTCTTGCTATTGAACATAGAAATTATTGTTGATAATAGAGAGGAATATATATATATATATATATATATATATATATATATAT